>CM041215.1:17149285-17607046 GCA_023065735.1 Coffea humblotiana | reverse complement strand
CAGTTTTTTGAAAAAAAAAAAAAAGAAGTTCACACGCGCGTGCTTCTTCCTTAAAGCTGGTACAACATGAAGTACAGGACATCGCAGTTGGAATGGGAGGCAACAAAATGGGATTTTTCTTCCTTTCCTTTTTCTCAAAGATTAACAGTACATAATGCCACCTCACTCATCAGGAGATGCCAAGAATATTCTGGAAATAAGAGCATCAAACGGCTCCTAATGCCCAAGAAAATGTAGTTTCATCCATACCATTGCTCATAGGGTTTGGGATTTTTTGTGCCATACGAAAAGGCATGAAACGTAACATTAAAGAACAGACAAGAAGAGAGGGGTCACGGAGAGATCGAAGGGAGAGAAAAACAACAAAAAAGAGGAGAAAACGAGAGAAAAAGGAGAAAAAAATTGCAAACAAAAAGTTTCCAGAAAAATGAGCCAGGGTTGGTGAAGAAGCCTATTTCGAGGCCAAAATCCGATCTTGTTCTTGATCCTCTAGGTTTTATTTCAGTTTCTCCATTCACTATGTTGGTAAATATATAATTGTTGTTCATGAAACATCTCGGAAAAACATTTCCAGATCTCTGTAATTTCGGCTCAAAGCAGCCTACTCGCCAAGGCTGAAATTTCTGCAGCCAAGTGCTCTTGATTTCGTTCTAGCAATCCACACGACTTTCTTGGAGCACCTCGCGTTCATTTGACTGCACTAGTACCCTCAAGTAACTCTATCCATTCCTCTTATCGGTTTTACACAACTCTCATGAAGATTCGAGCTTAATGGACATGAAACTCTAGAATATTTTGTTGTCAGTTTGATGAGCTTGTCCCGTCCCTCTGTCATGTTGTTTTAGACAATTTTCTTGTTGAATATTCCTTGTTTCGTTGGTGAATCTTTGGTGTTGGACTATGGAAATAAAATGCATGATCTCGTTGGCATGATAATTTGCTTTATACGGTTCATATGTTTGAAGAAAAAAGTTGCAGAAGAAGAAAGCTTCTTCGAAACTTTGCATGCAAAATATTTAAAAATTACATTTTGACCCCCAATGTTTGCATAATTTCACTATGACCCAAAAACTTCTGCAATCGAACCATTTCTGCCCTTATTAAGTTCCAATCCTCTTTTTCACATCTTAAATACTTTTTTAAGTAGATTATTTCTGGGATTTAGAGTATAATCAGTCTTTAATAAATTTTAGTAGATTTTTATCTTGTTGGGTTTAGTAAAAATAGTTAGAGGGTTGGATTGAGATTTGTTTTGTTGGATTTTGGTATAAAAATTTGGTCTATTTTGCATGGGTTTTAGAAGTGGGTTTTGGCTTATTTATTTCGTTGGTTTGAGCATGGGCTTGGCAGATTAAAACCCATTTATTGGGTTGGGTTTGTTTTGTTGAAAATTAAGGCTAGCCCGCCCATTTTCTTGGGTTTCGACTAGGCTTAGGGAGCCTTCGGCCAAAAGAAAAAAAAATGGCTTCATGGCCTGTTTACTCAAGAAACTAGAAAACTTTTTTGCATATTAATCCCTATATGTTTGAGTTATTATACTACAACCCTAACAACTTTGGTTCCTTTCAATTAGGTCCCTATTTTAATTGCATTTTGGTCCCTGGCCTTTATTTTTTCTTTCATTTTGACCCTTAATTTTTGTAATAATTATAATTTGACCTCAAAAACTTTCTTATTTTTTGCAATTAAGTCCCTAGTAGTTTTGATTTCTTAAATACAAGTTACTTTTCTTCTTTAATTGTTAATTATAGTTCATTTAAGTGATTTAATTGGTAGATTTGATGATTATTTTCATTTCTTTATATTTAAATTGGTGTGTTGATTATTTTGTTCATTTTGGAGTATAATTAGGGCAAATTTCACCCAATTTAACCACAATTTAAAGAGATGTAACCTCTTTTATTATTTTAAATTCTTTTATGTGCTCCATTGTGTTTTTTGTGCAATTGCATGTTTTGAGTGTTTTTTCTTTTATTTATTATTCATTTTAAGTTTCATTTATTTTATTTAATTTTTGGTAATTATTTGAGAGGCATTAAAATGCTAAATTGTAATAGACAGGTGCTCAAGACATGTATTTAGCTAGTTTATGTAATAGATAGGTTTTAATTTTTGCTAAAATATATTTAGTTAGATAAATGTAATTGTTAGGTTATTATTATTTCAATTTCCCCCTTAAATTGTAGTTAGGTCCCCCAAATGTAATAGTTAGATTTTTATTTGCGTTTATTTGCTTGTGTGTTTATATGTTTATTTGCTTTCACTATGGTTTTGCATTTAGAAAATTATGCTTACGTGCTATGTGATCTGTGTTTTATATGTTTATTTGTTTTAATTATGTTTTATATGATTTTTTTAGTTATAATAAATGCATGGCGTCACCACACTAGTCCAACGCTAGTTGTGACATTTCCCCCCGATTTCTTACTAGTTCAACGCTAGTGAAAACTTGTAGAAATGGGCTAGTCCAACGCTAGACCCTTTAAGCCGTTTTCGCGCTAGATTCACATTCTTTGCATGACATTCATCGCATCTCATACATGTTTTTCGTTTTTAGGGTCTTTTCTCATCTTGCATGATATTTTCTCTATGTATTATCTCCCTTATCCCTATATGTGCAAAACATGACATTTAAACTTGCATTCCATTTAGAAAATTAGACATAAGTTAGTTCATTTGCTTGAGTAGGATTAGGAGAGTAACCCTTCAAATATGGTAAATGGACGAGTATGACTTCTTAGCTTTAGCATGCTCGTATCTCCTCTATAAAAAGGAAAATTGAAATCATACATCTTAGTCCCCCGTACTTGTTATGTTGCATTCCTCTCTTTTAGATCACGAATATTTATATATTATAATTTTTCTTTTCTTTTCTTTTCTTTTCTTCGAGTCTCATTTTTGCATATTCGTGACATCTTCTAAAGAATGGTTTTTGGGGATCACAATTAATGTGATTCGCACCAATTAAATTTTGAAGAGATAATTCGACTCTCTCGATATCCACTAGGTCTAGATTTGCATCCATATAGAAACATCCAAATGTGATAAGTTTTATAGGTTAAATTAAGAAAATTTTCTACTAAATCACGCAACTAACATTGGCTAGGTTGAAAGGGTGCCTTAGATCAAATCTTTGCCTTCCATTTTTTCAACCGTGACTCTCGAACTCTTTTATTTTGTTTTCAAAGACCTGAAATCGTTTAAAAAGGATTTTATCTATTTTTTTATCAAAAATACATTTTTAGGTGATTTGGTACACCTAAACTCGATATCAAGTGGTGACTCCTATTTTTTTTAAAAAATCCTTTTTAGACTATTATTTTGGGTCAAAACCGTCGCATTTGTTAAGTCCCATTTTAGGCCCTTTTCTTTTGTTTATTTTCTAAAATAAAGAACTCATTTTCCAAATCAAAAAATTCATTTTAACACCTAAATACTAAACACTTAGATTTTATTTTTCAAAAAAATAGGGCGCGACAGCTTGCAAGACTGTGATTTATGTTTTTCTAGCGAGAAGGGTTTGTTTTTTATTTATACTTTTTATTTTTCCTTTTTTTCCTAGAGAAAATGGTTTAATTTTTATGTTATAATTTTAATTTTTTCCTTTTTATGTTGACTTAATACCAATTTTTTAGAGAGACGGTTTGTTTCTGACATTATAATTTTTATTTTTTTTCATTTTTATGTTGACTTAATGAGATGTGCATATTAGGTGTAGCTAGATTGGAAGAAACTAAAGTAATGTTCTAATTTTACCCCAAAATTTATATTGAGTTATTATTGTAGAACTAATTTGCTTCGTTTTTTAGGATGTTGAAAGTATGGATCACAGCCTCAAAAAAAAGTACATTTTTTTTAAGTAGCAGAGTTACTAAGGTTGGATGGTAAAAAGTGCCACGAATGTGTTTTACCTACAGGGGCTCTTATTCTTGGGATGAAGAATTGAGATGGACATCTAAATATTGGCCATCTGCCTCTTTTATTCACCAATTGAATTGACTTCTTTTATGGATTGCTGTCTCCCAGATTTGGAAAGTGTGCAACCCATGTCGACCTGTGCATCATTTGGCGGGCTTGACTTGTACCATGTGAGTTAGCTATTTTTTAATCCTTACCCATCCTCCATATGTTTATGGCTGTGAATCAATCCAAGCTTTCACTCAACAACTATCATGCTGAGTCAGCAAAGAAGTTAGCAATAGAAAGGAAATCACATGGAGAGGACCATGACGCAAGCATTGTTATAACAGAATGAAGAGTTAGTTATTTGGCGGGAAAGTTAGTTAGTGGCTGTTAGTTGCTAGCAGACTGTTTTCTTGTGCTTGAAGCTAGAATTTGTATAAATAAACACCTGCATTGTATGGAGGAATTATCAGAATATGTAGTTGTAATCTTCCTTCTCTTAATAACATCTCAGATTCTCTCCCTCTCACCCGCCTTCACCTTTTTGATCTTACTCTCATTTCTTCTCCTACCTCCCTACTTCTGATCATTTCAATGCATTCAGTTTCGATTCTTTACAGTGGTATCAGAGCTTGCGATCCTTGGATTGCAAGCTTCAAATCTCGAAAGGCATGGCCGAAGGTACTCGACTGAAGAACTTCGAAGAATAGCTAAGGAAACAAGATGCCAGAATTTAGGCTGTTCTTGATTCTATGGTCGCAGACAAGCAGGTTATGGAAGAGAAATTGGAAACAAATCAGAGAAAGATGCGAGCTCTAATGGAAGCTAATAACACAGAGTTGAAAACTTTTGTGAGTAATCAAATCAACTCCTTCTTGAGGAGTTTGCAAGGCGACTGGGGAATTTTGGGTAATCCTAATGGTTCTGCAGAACGAGCTCTTAACAACCGTAATGCTGGACTTCAAGGTGCTAGGCAAGGTGAATCAGGCAGCTCCTCCAGGGGGGAGGGTCATCACTAGCCCATGGGGGTCCTCAAGCTAGATTTTCCCAAATTTGATGGCTGCAATCCCAAGAAATGGGTCAAAAAATGTGAGAAGTTCTTCCACTTGTTTCACACTCTAGAAGAGCAACAGATGGACTTGGTGGAATTGCACCTAGAAGGCAAAACAGATCTCTGGTATCAGAATTTTAAAAAGGATAGAGGAGTTGTTCAATGGAAGGATTCCTATTCAGAATTTTGTAGGATGTTCAGCACTATAGGGGAAGAAGATGCAATAGAAGAGTTCAACAAGCTCAGCCAATCCTCTACTGTTTTGGCATACCAGGAGAAGTTCAAAGAATTGAGATCACTAGTAATGATTCAGATGCCTGAGCTGACTGAGCCTTACTACATTTCTAGTTTCCTAAGTGGACTAAAGGGGGAAATTAAATTTGCTGTAAAAATGCATAGACCAGACAGTTTGCAGGCTGCCTTTGAGATGGCAAGATGGCAGGAACACCACTTAGAGCTTGTCCAGAAATTGAGTAAAACTACACTTAAGAGTACCTTACATTCAACCTCTTATTGACCAACTAGGGGAATGCATGGAGTTCAGGATCCAGGAGCAAAACAGGCGGGTACATTTCCAACAGATTATAGCAAGAAGTCCAATTCGCAACAGGTTTTCAAGAAGATATCCCCTACTGAATTTCAGTACAGAAAGGATCACAACTTATGCTTTAGGTGTGGAGAAAAATTTAGTCGAGGCCATAGTTGTAAAAACAAGGGGATTCACATGATATTAATAGAAGAGGAGGAGAGAAGGGAAGCAGGCCAATCAGAAGGAGAGGAGGAAGTCATTGAGTATATGGGAAACAATAAGGAGCATGATGTGATGTTGACCTTGCATGCAATGTCAGGAGAATTATCATCGAGCATCATCAAAATGCAGGGGCAGTATAAGAATCATCATTTGACAATCCTCTTGGATGGAGGGAGCACTAATTGTTTTATCAGACAATCCGTGGCTCAATTGTATCCAGAAGTTGTGCAGAAACATAGGTCTTTTAAGGTCAATATAGCTGATGGAAAGGAGTTACATTATGACCAGTGGATTCCAGGGATGCAGTGGGATATGCAGGGCCACAAATTTACACATGATGTGTTTGTCCTGGACCTGGAACCTAATGACCCGATCCTTGGGGTAGATTGGATGAAATCCTATAGTCCTATAACCTTTGATTTCAAGAAACTGAACTTGTCTTTTGAGAAGGACGGGGAGCATGTGGTATTAAGAGGGGATTCCCACAGTGCTAACGTTAAGATGCAGCAAGGCTCAACAGCCCACAAGTATGTCAGACACAAGATCAGGAAGGCTCTGCAACAATCTTGTATGTGAAGGTTCACAACTCACAGGTAATTTCTGAACTAGATACTCTCACTAAGTTATTAGCCAATATGATGATGTCTTTGCAGAACCAAAAACACTTCTCCCAAACAGATGCCATGATCACCAAATCCCTCTTAAACCAGATGCCAAACCTTTCAAAGTTGCCCCATACAGATACCCTCATTTGCAGAAAAATGAAATTGACAGACAGGTGAAGGATATGCTAACCTCTGGCCTCATACAAATCAGCCACAGTCCATTTTGCATCCCCTGCTCTATTAATTAAAAAGAAAGATGGGAGTTGGAGGCTTTGTATTGACTATAGACAACTGAACAACCTTACCACAAAAGACAAATTTCCAATTCCCATCATAGATGACTTGCTGGATGAGCTCCGTGGAGCCAGGATCTTCTATAAAATAGACCTGAGATCAGGCTATCACCAACTAAGAATGAAGACTGATGACATCCATAAAACTACTTTTAGAACTCACTCTAGATTATATGAATTCATTGTAATGCCATTTGGTCTAACAAATGCCCCTGCTACCTTTCAAGCATTAATGAACTCAGTTTTTGAGCCTTATATCAGAAAATTTGTCCTTGTGTTTTTTGATGACATTCTGATCTATAGTCCAGACTATAAAACTCACATACACCACTTATCCATAGTATTGGAAACCTTGAGGAAACATTTCCTGTATGCAAAGATGTCTAAGTGTTCTTTTGGTCAGAACTAAATGGAGTATCTGGGACATATAATTACTAGTGAAGAGGTGAAAACTGATCCATCCAAGGTGGAGGCTATGCTATCCTGGCCAACTCTACCTGTTTGAAGGTCCCCAGAGGATTTTTGGGCCTGACAGGTTATTATAGGAGGTTTGTTAAGGGATATGAGGTGATTGCTAAACCAATCACTGAGTTGCTCAAAAAAGATCAATTTGCATGGAGTGCTGCTACTGATTCTGCATTTCAACAACTGAAGGGAATGATGAGCAGATCATTAGTTTTAGCTTTGCCTGACTTCTCAAAGCCCTTCCTGCTGGAAACTAATGCCAGTCAGGTAGCTATTGGAGCTGTTTCTGATACAGCAAGGGAGACCTATAGCCTATTTCAGTCAAGTGCTTGGACAGAAGAACCAAATGAGATCCACCTATGAGAAGGAGCTCCTATCACTCATCATTGCAATTCAAAAATGGAAGCATTATTTGGTGGGAAACCATTTTATTATAAAGACTGATCATGAGTGCCTCAAGTATTTATTGGATCAGAAGGTAACCACTTCTCTTTAACAAAAATAGTTGGTTAAACTTTTGGGGATGGAATATGAGATCCAGTACAAAAAGGGGGAAGGACAATGTTGGTTGCTGATGCTTTATCCAGGAGGGAAGAACAAGAGGATCTGCAGAAGCATCTGTTCATGCTATCATACCATTAAACCTCAACGGTTGACATTGGTAGCTGAGAGCTACAATGGTGATGACCTTGCCAAAGGAAATTTTACTAAAGTTGGCCATGGGAGCTGATGCACTGCCTCATTACTCTTATGGCCAGGGATTCTGAGGTATAGGGGAAGAATATGGGTGGGAACAGCTTCTAGATTAAGGCAAAAAGCTAATCTCTTACTTCCCATGATTCCTGCCTTGGAGGACATTCTGGGAATCATGGTACTTATCAGAGGATCAAAAGCTACTTCTATTGGCTTGGGATGAAAAAGGAAGTGGAACAATATGTACAAATTTGTGATGTTGCAATAGAAGTAAAACTGAGAATTGCTCTTACTCAGGACTGCTGCAGCCATTGGCCATACCTGAGCAAGCTTGGAAGCAAATTTCTATGGATTTCATAGAGGGGTTACCTAAGTCCTTTGGCTGTAATGTCATTTATGTGGTGGTGGATAGACTTACTAAATATGCCCATTTCCTTCATATGACATCTCACTACACTGCTAAAAGTGTAGTGACAAGTGTTTATTTTACGTATTTTAAGTGCATTTTATTAGTTAATTTTGGTTTGATTATTTACTTTTATAACTAAAATAACTAAGGTTTTGGTAAAATCTACATTTTATGTTAAAGCGGCTAACATTGCATTTCTAGTGCTTTTAATGGTAAAAATTTTCATATTTTACAGGTTTAATGATTCAATTATCAAATGAAAGACCATTGAGAAGATATTTGGATAATTGATGATGGATTAAAGTGGTGAAAATAAAATATGAAGTGTTAAAGAGAAATGCAATTTGTGGATAAAAGAATCAAGAAAAGTCAGCTTTGACAACTCTGACATATTTTCGTATTTTGACCATATCTGGAGCTACACACATCGGATTGAGGTGATTTTGTACCATTTTGAAGCTAAGAGATATATCTACATTTGGTATGAGAAATAAAAGCCCCAATTCAGCCGTTTTCCTGGTCAAAAAGAAGAAACACAGAAGCTTTTTCTGGATGGTCGGTAGCTGAAGCCCAGAATTGACCAGTTTATGGTATTTTGACCATATCTCTGTCCACCGATCTCCAAATTAGATGATTCTTGAAGCATTGGAACGGTAATTCAAAAGGCTACAACTTTTGTGTTTTGCACAACAGCCAGTTCGGTAGCTATCATAGAGAAAATTGCAGTTGAAGTGAGGTCAAAAGTGAAAACGTGTCTGGCAGCTGAATTTCTGAAATCTGCTCAGCCATTTTTCTCATCTTCACACTACTTTTCCAGCTAGAGTTGGAGAGAAAATGTAGGCTGCACATTGCTTCAGAAGACATAAGGAAGAAGGTATACCCAAAGTTCCAAGTCAAAGAAGCCATTGTTTTTGACTATCTTAACACAAGGAGACTTGGAGAGTCATAGCAGAAAATTTTTGACCAATGGAAAAGGAGTTTTTTTCATTAGTTTATATGCAAAGAACATTTGGGAGGTCTGAAGAACATACGGGGAGAAGCTTGGAGTCTACAGAAATGTAGCTTTTCCATTTCCTTTGTGTAGGATAGTATAGAGTAGTAGTTCATCCATTCTTGTACATTAGCTAGATTAGTATGAAGATGGAGATGAAAGAAGGAGAAGTTGAACCTCAAGTGACATGGGTTATCTCTTCTCCAACTCTTTATCTTTTTGTATTGGATTCTTAAGCATGGTTAATATGCAAATTCTGGATTTTGTGTTTAATATGTATCTTTAAAGTTTATGTCTTGGGTTGGTTGAACTTCCTATGATTGTTAGTGTTTATTATTTGGTTATCTGATGCCATTATTTGAGCAAGTTATTTAGCACTTTAAGCTCTTCAAATCATGATTAATCTGGTACCATTAATTGTGATTATCTAAAGTGTTATTCCTGCAATGAAAAATTGAAATTTAACACTAGTTCAAAAAGTGCTAAACATAGGGAGTACACTCACGAAAGTAGAGGTGCACTTATGTGGTTTTGGTGATTAATTTCATGTAATTTCATTGAAAAAATGAACTTGTAGCTAATTCCATAACCATGAGAATATGTATGGATTAGTTATGAATATAATTGATTCACTACGAAAGTAGGTTTCATATGCATGAGGAAATTACACCATAATTAGCTTAGATGGTAGTATTCAATGATCCAAAAATAGCATTTGCATGAGTAGTTAGGAATACCATAACCTAAGGAGCTTACATTTGTTATTTTGCATAAATTCAGTAGGTTTCATTTCTTATAATTCATTGATAGTCTAAATAATAGAGAAGCTTTTAGTAGTACCGGTAATTGTTCACTCTTCCTCGTGGGATCGACCCGATATATACCCTAAACTACTAGTTGACCTGTATACTTGCCAGTGAAACGGATGTATTTCGGATTTATTTTAACTTGTACGTATAGAAAAATCCCGTCATGTAGCAGAAACATACTTTGATCAGATTTCAGATTACATGGCCTACCAACCAACATTGTCTCTAATAGAGATAAGGCATTTACTAGTTTGTTCTGGTAGGAACTCTTCAAGTTGTTAGGTACAGAGTTGAATCTTTCCTCTGCATACCACCATTAGTTTGATGGACAAACTGAGAGGGTTAACAGATGTGTAGAGAGCTACCTGAGGGATGTGTGTATGTACCAGCCAGGGAAATAGAGGAAGTGGCTTCCTGTAGCAGAATGGTGGTATAACACTAACTATCACACCAGTCTACAAATGTCTCCCTTCCAGGCCTTGTATGGTTACAAGCCTGTTCAACTGAACTTGAGACCTGACAGCACCTTAGTAGCTACTGTGGAGGATTGGGCATAGGAACGAATGAGTTGGAACTCTTTGCTCAAGGAGAACCTGCCAAAAGCTCAGAATAGGATGAAGCAAACTGCTGATAAAGGGAGGAGTGACAGGGAATTTGCAGTTGGTGACTGGGCCTATTTGAAGCTCCAACCTTATAGACAGATTTCTGTAGCCGTGAGAAGGAATTTGAAGTTGACTGCTAAATACTATGGACCCTATCAGGTGGAACAAAAGGTGGGAACTGTAGCTTATAGGCTGAAACTGCCTTCAGGTTCCACCATACATCCTGTTTTTCATGTCTCTTTGCTCAAGAAGTCCCCAAAGGAAGCTCCAGTCAGTACCACATTGCCTACCTTGAATGAAGACAATAATTCAAGGTTGTTCCCTTAGCAGTGTTGGATAGGAGGACAGTTTACAAGAAGGGTCAAGGAGTTGAGTAGGTGTTAGTGCAATGGGAAAACATGGACCTGAGGAAGCTACTTGGGAAGATTGGACCTTCATTCATGCTCAATTTCCTTCTTTTGAAATCAATCAATCCTAGAGACTAGGATTGTCTTAGGGGGAGGCAAGGCATTGTTATGGCCGTGAATCAATCCAAGCTTTCACTCAATAGCTATCATGCTGAGTCAGCAAGGAAGTTAGCAACAGAAAGAGATCACATGGAGAGGACCACGAGGCAAGCATTGTTATAACAGAATGAAGAGTTAGTTACTTGATGGGTAAGTTAGTTAGTGGCTGTTAGTTGCTAGCAGATTGTTTTCTAGCGCTTGAAGCTAGAATTTGTATAAATAAACACCTGCATTGTATTGAGGAATTATCAGAATATGCAGTTGTAATCTTCCTTCTCTTAATAACATCTCAGATTCTCTCCCTCTCATGCTCCTTCACCTCTTCTGATCTTACTCTCATTTCTTCTCCTACCTTCCTACTTCTGATCATTTCAATCCATTCAGTTTCGATTCTTTACACCATATTAGCAGACATTTGGTTATTGGGGACCCAAGTACCCGCAGAATTAGGGTCAGACCAACGGGATCCGTTCCGCCCCACTTATCATTTATTTTTAAAAAAAATAATTTATACTAATTTGTTTTTGTATTTTACATATTCATCTAAGATTTAACACAAGATTTTTCTCAAAAAAAGTCTTCCACCAAGAAACAAACATATGAGAAGAATAAAAGAAAAATGAAAAAAGTTAAAAGAATTCAAAATTAATAAAAATTTGAAATATGTAGCACTCTTTGTTAAATCATGACTTCTGCAAATGAATTTTGCAAACAAACTATATTCTCCCATATTTGTAATGCAATTTTGTTCAATGAAATTACTTATTTTACTCTAAAAATATTATTTATAGTATGTGTATAGAAATAAAATATATATATATGTAGTGCAAGTCAGATACCCGCAAATTTTTAATTATTTGACTCTGACCCGTCCCGCATCTAAGCGGGGTGTTCGACTCTCTTTTGATCCAATCAAATAATATAAACCGAATATCCTAATTTTCATATCGGATCGAGTCGATACGACGGGTTTTAGGGTTAGCGGGTATTTTTCCCACTCCTACCCATGTCTTTTTAACTGCGTGGCTCACCTACCGGGATAATGGGAGACATTATACACAGCACAACATGTGGCCTTGACATTCGGGAAGGTTCCTAGAACAAAGGAAAATTGGCAATTAATTGCGCGACATGGGGTATATCTTTTTCATTTTTTTTGAAGCATATCTTTTTCATGTTTTACCTAATGAATATACTTCGATTGAGGCCTAGATTTGGTACTGTCTAATAGTTTAGTTGCTGTCTTCAATGTATTTGAGGTTTCTTAACCTGGTGTACAAATTGTGTCCTCTCTCATAATAAGAAATTAGCCATTGTTTGCCCCCAAAAAAAATATTTTCTTTTGCTTTGTTTTTAGAATGTGAGGGACTGATTTGCTTTATTTCAAAAGTAAGAGAAATTTTTTTTCCCAAAATGTGAAGGATGAAACAAGTCATTTTTCTTAATTTAAACTTAAAATTCAAATTTGCATATATGATAGGGTAAAATACACTTTACCCCTATAGTTTAGCAATTTTTCACATAACCCTCTTGTGGTTTTGAAAGTTATATATAACATTCTTATGGTATGAACTAAAGTGTTAAAGTGATGGAAATAGTCATCTGTAATAGAACCATTGAAATGTTGAGATTATTCTTGTTTAAAAACTAAAATAACTAAATTGACCAAAATATATAAATATAATATGCATGACATTTTAACCCCTTATGATTTTGTTTTTTACCACATAACTCCCTTATGGTTTAGTGTTTTGCCATATAATCTCTTTATGGTTTTCAAAATATATACATAACCCTATTATGGTTAGGGTAAAATACACTTTACTCCCTTATGATTTAGCGTTTTTTCACATAATCTCCCTATAGTTTTAAAAACTATATATAAGCCCCTGATAGTTTGGATTAAAGTTCCAAAATAATGGAATCTGCATTTCATAAGGGAGCCAACTAAAATGTCAAAAGTATATGTATGTAAAGTTGAAAATTATTTATTAACCAGGGTGGTTATGTATATGTTTGAAAATCATAAGGGGCTTTTGAGTTATGGCACTAAATCATAAAGGAGTTATATGATAAAACATAAAATCATGTAGCGTTAAAGTGTCGTGTATATTATGTTTATATATTTTAGAATTTCAATTATTTTAATTTTTAAACAATGATAGTTTCGACATTTTCTTGGGTTCCATTACAGAGGATCATTTCCGTTATTTGACAATTTAGTCCAAATTATAAAGGTTATGTATAGCTTTAGAAACTATAGAGGATTATGTGAAAAATTGTTAAACCACAGAGAAGTAAAGTGTATTTTATTCTTCTGGTTAATAAATAATTTTCAACATTACATAAGGATACTTTTAACATTTTAGTTGACTAAATTATGGAATGCAAATTTCATTGTTTTGACATTGTAATTCAAATCATGAGAGCATTATGTATAGTTTTTAAAATTACATGGAATTATGTAAAAAAACACTAAATTTTAGGGGAATAAAATTTAATTTGCCCTATATTATATGCATCCAATACTGTTGGTTGGCGTATGCACGGTAAACGGATAAAAGGTTAACCCAATTTATTATCGTATGACAACGTAATCATTTTTTCTTTCCGGTCAACAACTGCCCAGCCAGATAAATTCAGATAGGAGTAGCGTGAGTAGAGTACGGATCATCCCCTAACAATGGAACTTCCCTTCAACTTCATTGCTCTCTTTCTTTTGGTAGCCTTCATTTCAACTTTAATCAAGCAAAGGAATGGATCCAAAGCAGCCCAAAAGCTGCCTCCATCTCCATGGAAGCTACCTTTAATTGGAAACTTGCATCATTTGATAGGTTGCCCACCCCATCATGCTCTCAGAAATTTATCTGAAAAACATGGACCTATAATGCACTTTCAGCTCGGTGAAGTTTCTTCAATTGTCGTATCATCGTCCCGTCTTGCAAAAGAGGTATTAAAAACTCATGATCTTGAATTTGCAGATCGAGCTGAATTTCTAGCAACCAAGGTACTGTGCTATGACTATGGAGATATTACTTCTGCTCCATATGGTGACTACTGGAGACAAATGCGCAAAATTTGTGCACAGGAACTCCTGAGTCCAAAAAGTGTCCCATCGTTTGGTTGTATTCGTCAAGATGAGGCTTTGAACCTTATTTCATCGTTCAAGACTCTGGCTGATGCCGGAAAAATTGTCAATCTAAAAGAGAAACTGGCCTCATACATGGTTCGCCGTATCGGCTGATACTGATATGTATCGGCCGACTCATAACTAGAACGGAGGGACCAGTGCGATACTAATCCCTGAATCGCGGATATTACCATATCCGTGACGACTCGCTCTAACTCGACTGATATTGGCCGATTCGAATCCGTGATGCATGATATTGGCCGATATATCCGAATCAACTCGGGGTCGACTCGGATATTTTTTTAAATTGTGCATTTTTTGGTATTTTTTAATTTTAGTAAATTTTTCAAAATTTTATCAAACTTTTATGTGTTATAATGTGCGTATTATCCGATATTCAACTGATATGCTGCGACGAATGTGGAACAACCGTGAGCATGATGTGACCGCGACCAATGATGGCGAACCATGCATACACGAGCTCCATGGTTTGCAGAGCAACATTTGGGAAAGTCAGCAAGGATGACCACAAAGCGTTCTTACAGTTAGTTATGGAGGCACTGTCCCTTTCAACTGCTTTTGAAATATCTGATTTGTTTCCTTCCCTCAAGATTCTTCATCCCTTCTTTTCAGCCAAAACAAATAACTGATATGCCGCGACGAATGTGGAACAACCGAGAGCATGATGTGACCGCGACCAATGATGGCGAACCATGCATACACGAGCTCCATGGTTTGCAGAGCAGCATTTGGGAAAGTCAGCAAGGATGACCACAAAGCGTTCTTACAGTTAGTTATGGAGGCACTGCCCCTTTCAACTGCTTTTGAAATATCTGATTTGTTTCCTTCCCTCAAGATTCTTCATCCCTTCTTTTCAGCCAAAACAAAGTTGATGAAGGTCCACCGTAAGATGGATGTCATTTTGGACAAAATTATTGATCAACATATTGACAACCTAGCAAGAACAAAGATGACTATGGGCGAGTCCGGCCACGAAGATCTAACTGATGTTCTACTAAGAGTTAAAGAAAGTGGTGACCTTCAATTTCCAATTACCAAAAACAATGTCAAAGCAGTCCTATTTGTAAGCAGTAGTTTAGCAAATTTTTGGCTTCCTGATCTAAAGTTTAATTAATATGTTTGCTCTCTGACAAAGAGGATTCAACACTTGATGCAGGACATGTTTTTAGGAGGGACCGAAACTTCGTCCACTACATTGGAGTGGGCGATGTCCGAGCTGATTAAAAATCCAAATGTGATGACCAAGGTTCAGAATGAAATAAGGAAAGCTTTTACGGGAAAGAAGACTATTGAACAAAATGAGATACAGCAGTTGCAATACTTAAATCTAGTGATCAAAGAAACTTTGAGGTTACATCCTCCTGCCCCTTTATTAGTGTCCAAACAATGCAGGGAGCAATGTGAAATAGATGGCTATAGCATCTCCGTAAAAACAGGGCTGTTTGTTAATACCTGGGCAATCGCAAGGGATCCTGAATATTGGGATGATCCAGAGAGTTTCAAGCCAAAGAGATTTGAAAACAGTTCAATTGATTTCACAGGAAATCACTTTGAACTTCTACCATTTGGTTCAGGAAGAAGGATTTGCCCAGGAATATCATTTGGTATAGCTGCTCTATCATTTTGACTGGAGGCTCCCAAATGGCGTGAGCCCTGATGACTTAGACATGATAGAGAGCGTTGGAATTGCTACAACTAGGTAAAATGGCCTTTGCTTGCTGGCTACTCTATATGATCCTTTCCTTGATAGGGCACTGTAACCTCCAAAGACAGACATATTGGCATATCTTTTGATGGTCAACAGCATTTTAGTCATCTTACCAGATTTCCATTTTCACATTTTGAGTTGTTCAGAATAAATTTTGGTTTAATTAGTTCAAGTTTTGAATTGGTAAGTTTGTAGTTTGGCTGATGTTGGTGGTAATGCCTTATGTAGCTCTATCCATTTTGTGTGTGTGATTTTAATTTTCAAGCGGTAGATCACATTTCTTTAGGATGAATTAATTTTTTCTTTTTAAAGGAAAGGGGATTTAGTTAATTTGTCTCTAAAAAATTTTGTGCTTTCATAGTTCTAAACAGTAAGGCCCTACATGGAGACAGACAGAAAAAAAAAAATTATGCATTGCAGCTTGCGATTGATCTAAGGAAATTGATTCTCTGACAATTTGACTAACTTTAATCAAGATTTATCTTTCATGCCTCTATTCCAAATACTTGCACTTCCAGCAAGATCTCTGGCAATATGACAATATTGTTTTTCATCAATATGGTTTACCCCTTTGTAGTTTCGCGTTTTACCATACTATCCCCGATTGTTCAATTATTTTCACTTAACTCCCTTGCAATTTTCTTTAAATTGGAAAATTGGCCTATGCAGATTTCAGTGCTTGCAAATTACAACCTAATAATAAAAAAGAAAAAAGATTCAATCCCTTTGTGCTTTAAAGTCACAAAATTGGGTGGCTAAAGTCATATTATCTCTTTGTGGATTTATTGCTGAAAGTCAGGCTATAGGTTGATTAGTTGGTAGAGCAGAGTCAGGACACACAAAACGTAGAAACTGATACTACTCGTTTTCTTCCTTTTTTTTTTAAAAAAAAAATTTAATAGGAGAGCAATGGGATTTAAGAAAGGAAAAAGAGAAGGAGAATTAGAACCCAAGACGGAAAAGAAACTCTTTGCAGAAGAAGTGAGACGAAAAGAAATTGTCAGAGTCAACCTAAGTTTCCGAAACAACAGGATGTTATCTTGGTTCCGCATGCCAGAGTTGATTTCATTCATGATGCAAATGTACTATTTTATTTTTCATGTGGGGCAGATCTTTGAATTCCAGTGGTGAAAGTAATATATCTCTTTCTTAAGATAAAACAGATAATTAAAAAATTTTGAGTCAGATGTGAATAAATAGATGAAAATAGAGAACTGGGGAGAACTTAAACAGGGCAAACATCATATTGCCAAACAATGGAACTCCCCTTCAACTTCATTGCCTTCTTTCTTTTCCTTGCCTTTGTCTTATGTTTAATCAAGGAATGGAAGAGATCCAAAGCAGCCCAAAAGCTGCCACCATCTCCTTTCAAGCTACCTGTTATTGGAAACATGCACCATTTGGTCGGTTCCCCACCCCATCACGCTCTAAGGAAATTAGCCAAGCAACATGGAGCTCTGATGCACCTTCAACTCGGTGAAATTTCTTCCATCGTTGTATCATCGCCACATTTGGCTAAAGAGATCATGAAAACTCATGATCTTGCCTTCGCGAATCGGGCAGAATTTCTAACGAGCAAGATCTTAATGTATAACAGCTCAGACATGGCTTGCTGCCCATACGGTGACTACTGGAGACAAATGCGAAAAATTTGCACTCTGGAACTCCTTAGTGCTAAAAATGTCCGATCTTTTGGCCCCATTAGGCAAGATGAGGCTTCGCATCTTGTGGCATCTGTTCAGGCTTTAGCTACTGCTGGAGCACTAATTAACATAAGCGAGAAACTGTACTCGTACACGAGTTCTATGGTTTGCAGAGCAGCATTCGGGAAAGTAAGCAAAGACCTTCACCGTGAATTCTTACAGCTAACGAGTGAATCAGCACCCCTTTCAAGTACCTTCGATATTTCTGATCTGTTTCCATCTTTCAAGATTCTTCATCCCCTGCTTTCGGTCAAGAGCCAACTGGTTAAGATCCATCTTAAGATGGATAAACTGCTCGGCAACATAATTGATCAGCACATTGACAACCTAGCCAGAACAAATATGGCCACTGGTGAATCCGGCAATGAAGATCTAATTGATGTTTTACTTCGAGTTAAAGAAAGCGGTGACCTTCAATTTCCAATCACCAATAATAACATCAAGGCTATTGTAATAGTAAGCACTGATGCAGTCAAATTTCACCTTAATTGCAACAATGTTTAACTCCTTAGACTCCTTTAACTTGTTCCTTTTGGGATTAATGCAGGACGTGTTTTCAGCCGGAACTGAAACTTCATCCACGACTGTGGAATGGGCTATGTCAGAGATGGTTAGAAATCCAAATGTTATGGCCAAAGCTCAATCTGAAATAAGGACAGCCTTCGAGGGAAAGAAAAAAATTGAAGAAACTGATATTCAAGAATTGAAGTACCTAAAGTTAGTGATCAAAGAAACTCTTAGGTTACACCCTCCAGTCCCTTTGCTTGTTCCTAGAGAATGCAGGGAGGAATGTGAAATTGAGGGATACACCATTCCCGTCAAGACAAGAGTTTTAGTCAATGCCTGGGCAATAGGGAGAGATCCTGAGTATTGGGATGATCCGGAGAGTTTTAAACCAGAGAGATTCACAAGCAATCCAGTTGATTTCACGGGAACTCACTTCGAGTATCTACCGTTTGGTGCAGGAAGGAGGATGTGCCCTGGAATTTCATTTGGCTTAGCTAATGTTGACCTTCCTTTAGCTCTTCTGCTTTACCACTTCAACTGGAAACTCCCCAATGGCCTTGATCCCTGTGACTTAGACATGTCAGAGACAGTAGGAATAACAGCATCAAGAAAAGATAGCCTTCGTTTGCTAGCCACATCATATGATCCTTAGCTTCAAAAGCCATATTAAGCTTCTGTGGATTCAACACATGAGCTGCCGACTGGGCTCTCATGATTCTGTCACATTTTCGATTCTCGATTTTAATTTGCTATCAATATATTATGGGGCATATGTTCTGTTTATGTTTGAAATACAATTGTTGTTGATAGAAGATGTAATTTCAACCTAAGCCTTGATAAGGCTAAAGCATAGCTGTCTTTGATTACAACACTCGAGTATGTTGGGAATGAAACTGCATTAAACTTTTATCAGAGTTTTACGCATACCGGCTAATTTTGGTACTTGAAATCTTAAACTATAGAAGGTAAGTATAGCATTCAAAATCTTAAGGTGCTAAGCAAAATTGCCAGAAAATGAGAGGAATTTCTCAAATTATCCCTGAAAGAAAATAATTCTAATTGGGATTGGAAAAAAACACTCAATTCAGGCATATCCGTTTTTTTTTTACTGGCAAAGAGACTGAGTAAGGGGACTAGCAGGTATATAACTCCGACCCACAACCCAAAGAGGAATTAAGTCTCTTTTTTATGGCCATTGAGTCAAAACTCAGTGGTTCAATTTAGGCATATTGGGAGGAGTTGTGTTACAACTTTGTTTTCAGATTCTCTTGTTTTCGCCTGTCGTCAATGCAAGAATGGTACGTGCTTCACTAGCAATGATTCCCTTACCAAAGGTGTCATATTGCAAGAGAAATATTCGCGTAAAACTCCCAAACCAGTAAAAACCCGAAAGGGGATAAATTACTTTTTACTGCCATGTGATTTCGCATTTTATCACACTATCCTCTTATAATTCTGCATTACTTAATTAATCTCCTGTATATATAGTTTTCTGTAAAATGGAAAATAGACAAAAAAAGATGTCAAGTTACGGTGATTGACACAGAATCGCTTTAGAAACGTGTGTGAAGCATGAATAAGGCATAGCATGGATTCTAGTTTAAAAAAAAAATATATCACAATAGGATATCAATCTTTGATTTTTTGTAATATCCACTTAACTACCTCCATGGTTTCACATTCGACCATAGAACCCCTCCATGATTTTTGTATGAATTGGTTGGACTCTTGATCTATTTAGTACTTTTTTGGAAGTTTCTTTTCCTACAAAACATGTGTTACACAATTGCTTTCGCATTCATTCAGGAGAGAAAAAAAAATCCTTGGTTGCACTCAAATCTAACAAAAGGATTGTGAAACTTAGGGAAGTAAATCGCAGCCCACCTTTAATCTGAACGTAGAGAAGGATTCGTCTGTAGCGCAGAAATAGCGTGGTTTTTCGGCCACAACTAAAAATATAAATCTTATCCGTCCATCCATCATCGAAACCATATCAACCATCAGATGGGTGGTAAAACACGTAACAAAACAATCCAAGAAGATGGAGATAAAACAGCGAAATATATTAAGGGCTCGTTTGGGGTTGCAATAATTATTGAAAAGTACTTCCTTAATAGAGTTTTTAATAAAAATACTTATGAACTGCTTTAGTACTTTTAAATATATTATTTGGAGATGTAGTTTAATAAGTACTTATTGTATTGGATAATATGTAATTTAAAAATTTTTTAAAAATATTTATCTCTTTATTTGGTTCATAATATAGAATAAAATGATTAAATTTGATATTTTATTTTTTAAATCACAAAAGCTACTCTAAAAGTATCAAATTTAAGTTTTTGCTAAAAGTGCTTTCAAAATCAAAAGTTATACTCCTAATTTTATGGAATGATATTTACCAAATGATTTAAAAGTACTTTTTGCACCTAAAAGTGCTTTTTTACTAAAAGCACCACAACTCTAAATGGAGCCTAAAGCAAAGAAAGAATATCAAAGTTCACTTTAACTATTACAATCCATTCTATTACTATGAGGGACACAGACTCCCCTAGTGTCCTCATCAAAAGCAAAAGAAAGTACATGAGAACATGCATAAAAAATTACAAAGTTCAGGATTAATGAACTGCCCAATTTTGCCAGAAGGTCAGCACACCTGTTTGCTTCGCGATAGACATGTCTGAGTTTAACCTGCAGAAGCGTGAAAGCAAGCATCTGTAGTCCATAATAATAGGATGTAAAAGATGATCAGTGTTGATAGTAGAATTTAGCAAAGAAATAATGTCAACACAGTATACTTCAACTTCTAAGGCAGGGATTTTGAGAGAGATAGCCAGATGAATTCCTTATCCGATGCCCCAGACAACAACCTTGATCCGGGATCATATTACATGTCATAAGTCATGACAGGGATCTTCGTTCTAGCAGAAAGATGCTTGATCTGGGATCGAAGATTATTTGAATTTTTCTTTTGTATTTTTTTGCCTTACTGAAAAATTGACAGGTGTCGAGCCTGTGTAATAATAAAAACCTAACTACCACCAAAGGCAGTCAACAATCAATTCCAGGTACTGGAGCAATGACTCTGAACGTGCAATAGGTTAATTGATTCACCCTGGTTCCGAAGAGTTTGCTTAATCCGTTATATCAGAATTGACTAACTGACAAAATTACTAACTAGTAGACAGTGGCAAGTAGGGTCGAATCCACAGGGATTGGGGATAATTCGTTTCTTCTAAAGTTCAGAGCATGGGGGATTTTAGGGTTAAATGTTAATAAATTGCTAACTAAATACATTAACTGCAAAAAATAATTAATTGAGAGAAATAATTGGAAAAACTCTAGCCAAGGATACACGTCAGAAATGGTTCATGCAACTGATCATCGATTCAAATATAATTCCGACATTTATTATTAAGGTGGTTATAGTTGTCATACACGCGATAAACAACCAGTTTTTCCTTACTTTTTCGATGGTCAAGGTACAACCGTTAACTATTTCTCTAACCAAGAAATAACCCTAGGTACGACCATAGGATTTAATTTCTAGATTGCATTAAAAATTAGAAAAACTCAACCCTAACTAACAAACATGCTACGAAGGTTTGTTTAAATTAGATTGTATGTTTTCCTAACATAAACCTAATTATGCCAGTTGCTACCGGAACGAAAGTAATCTAACAATTACGGATTCAACTTCTCTCAATTAGCAAATAGACTACGTGAATAATTAAATATTGCGCATCTATTCAATCATACACAATAGCTATAACAATTAAAAGCAGAAAACATACAAATACCAATAAATGAAGAAAATAGTTAAAATAATTTAGATCTCACAGTTATTGTTGAACCAAATCTTTAGTTGTCCCCTTGACTAGAAGTATGAAATTAGTTCTCCATTAATGGACAACAAGCCATGCAAATAGTTGTTCCAAGCTTTTCCATCGTTTTTCTCCCAAAAGTCGGCTAAGGAGAAAAATAAAGACCAAGTCCAATACCCTCACGTCTCTAGCCATACAAAAGATGGAAACAAATTGTCTGACGATTTCTTTCCTACTTTGACTCCTAATTGGTTGGTATTCTAATACCAATCAACTTCTTAGAATAAAGCCCTATTACAAGTCAACTTTCTCAACTTTCCTTTTTCTTGGGAGTGACCCACTAGCTTCCTAATTTGTAGCCAACTACTTGATGCATTTTTAAAGCTTCTCACGTGCACTAAATTCGGAGAATCTGGACTTGAATGTGCCACCACCAAATTAGCTGGAAATTGCCCCTTTTAATCATATTTTGATTATTTTCCTATAATTAGCACCATTAACCAAATATAAATAGAATGCATCAATTAATACAATATTTGGCTAAAATAAAAGGAAAAATAAACATAAATTGGGTGATAATTTCACATCCTATCACTGCTACAATTTTTGAGTGATGATACTGTAACACATTCTGAACTAGCAAAGTTGTTACTGTTTTTTTTATGACAAAGATAATATTTTTATAACCTAATCTATTCTAATTTAGAGGAAAGAGAATCTAAAAAAACTGTATATAAGGAACTAGCTGATCGAAGGAGCCCAAAGAGGGAGGACTAAGTCCCTCTTTGGCAACCACCGAAAGCTCAGTGGTTAACTAGTAAAGCTGTTACGTATCACTAGATTTAGTCAAATTTGGATATGGGTCAGTCTACTTTGATCAAGAAAACAACCTTTATTTAGTTGAAAGGTCAACAGAAAATGGGGGAGAGAGAGATGGTAAAGCTCTTACGTATCACTAGATTTAGTCAAATTTGGACATGGTTTGGACACGGGTCAGTCTACTTTGATCAAGACAACAACCTTTATTCAGTTGAAAGGTAAACAGAAAATGGGGGAGAGAGAGAGAGTAAAGCTGTTACGTATCACTAGATTTAGTCAAATTTGGATATGGCTCCGTCTACTTCGTATAACTTTTTTTTTGGTCAAAAAAAAAGGGTCTGGCCCACTTCAGGTCCCAACCCTTATTCGAATTGTTGGGTTATTCCCCATTTTTGTTACAAGGATCGAACACTAGATCTCGGGTATACTAATCCTTAGTGAGACCAACTCGACTGCCTTGGAAGGGTGTCTACTTCGTATAACTGCCTTTATTCAGTTGTTGGATTATTTTCCTATAATTATAACCATTAACCAAATATAAATAGAATCCATCAATTAATACAATATTTGGCTAAAATAAAAGGAAAAATAAACATAAATTGGGTGATAATTTCACATCCTATCACTGCTACAATTTTTGAGTGAAGATACTGTAACACATCCTGAACTAGCAAAGTTGTTACTGTTTTTTTATGACAAAGATAATATTTTTATAACCTAATCTATTCTAATTTAGAGGAAAGAGAGTCTAAAAAAACTGTATATAAGGAACTAGCTGATCGAAGGAGCCCAAAGAGGGAGGACTAAGTCCCTCTTTGGTAACCACCGAAAGCTCAGTGGTTAACTAGTAAAGCTGTTACGTATCACTAGATTTAGTCAAATTTGGATATGGGTCAGTCTACTTTGATCAAGAAAACAGCCTTTATTTAGTTGAAACGTCAACAGAAAATGGGGGAGAGAGAGATGGTAAAGCTCTTACGTATCACTAGATTTAGTCAAATTTGGACATGGTTTGGACACAGGTCAGTCTACTTTGATCAAGACAACAACCTTTATTCAGTTGAAAGGTAAACAGAAAATGGGGGAGAGAGAGAGAGTAAAGCTGTTACGTATCACTAGATTTAGTCAAATTTGGATATGGGTCCGTCTACTTCGTATAACTTTTTTTTTGGTCAAAAAAAAGGGTCTGGCCCACTTCAGGTCCCAACCCTTATTCGAGTTGTTGGGTTATTTCCCATTTTTATTACAAGGATCGAACACTAGATCTCGGGTATACTAACCCTTAGTGAGACCAACTCGACTGCCTTGGAAGGGTGTCTACTTCGTATAACTGGATTTAGTCAAATTTGCATGTGGGTCAGTCTACTTTTTTTTTTTTTTTGCCAGCAACGATATATTGTATAACCTATTCTATCTTAATCTAGGGGGAGGGGGAGTCTAAGGAGGCTTGTATTAGAGGCTAGTGGGTATACAGACCCAATTAGACCAAGGGAGTGTTATAACACAACCCTTAGATATTTTTTGCTGCAAGTGAGGTTTGAACCCTCACTTACAGCACAAGAAGGGATTTAAGTTTACTTACTTTGATCAAGACAACAACCTTTTATTTAGTTGAAAGGTAAACGGAAAATGGGGAAGAGAGAGAGAGATAGAGAGGGAGAATTTCAAGTAAACCAAATCATCTTTTTTTTGCCTCTAGTAAGAAAAAGCATAAATGAGTTTGGCTTCTATCACCATTTGAAATCTGAAAAATACTTCCAAAACTATAGGTTGCTTATAGAATTTTTACAGATGATTCATTAACATACCTCTCACATCAGTCATAAAATTAGAACATATAATTTATTAACATAGCTCTCACATCAGTAGCAAAATTTGAGTACATAACCTCCTGTGATAAAGTAATCCGTTTACCAAGCTAACTTATGTTGGCAACCAAATCAACTTATGAGCTAGCAAGAGCTATCACCTTAGATGCCATTGCACTAGTATCACTTAATTTTCAAGCCAATCACTATCAATGAAGTGTTAAGAATTTCAAATCAACCAAATCACCTTATTGTCTATTCTATCTCAATAAATAAACAAATTAAAACGACATTAATCTACTGAAAATTGACATGGTAGACGCCCTACTCAGTATCAACAAAGTAGGGAGGCGTTAGGAAAAAGTTTCTTTCACGAGTTGCGTCTGGGGCAACCTTCTTTGAGCTGCAATATGTTCTTTTGTGGAAAACAAAAGTTAATGGAGAATCATCATAGTAACAAGTCAAAGCCAATTGTGCAGTAATCACAGACAAAAAGTGCAAAGGAGGAGCTAGTTACAACTGCGTCAGCTATGACGGTAAAATAATATGGAGTGTGAGCTGGTACAATTTCGATGTAACCATAATTTTACACAAATTTAATTGTATAAGTTACAACTCAAATTTTACATTAAAGTTGTATCAATTTATACCCGATATTGTAAAATTACTGCGATTCTATTTAGAAATAAAAGTTTTAATTTTAGTTGCTAAAAATGATCCTTGCAGCCCTAAATTGATTGAATAGAAAGCTGAGCATTTTTCTTGGCACAAAGTAAAAGAAGTACAAAGATTACGCCTGTGGTACAATGTAACATATGGACATACAAAAATTATACGTATAGTACGATGCTATATGATTGCAATAATAAATTAATTATCTAACAACAAAAGGATTAATGATGCAATGGTACCCGTGATTGGCAAAAGAAAATTTTCTCGATGGATGATTTGAAAACTTTCCATTCTCGCGTGAAAGTAGATTTTGTAATGCCAAGTTTATTGTTTAATCTTCTATACAATAGTTAACAATTAAATAGTTAACCAAAACTAGAATAAGGTTAACATACGTTATTTTCAAATTTAACGGGAGAACATCGACATGACACTGAAACTTCATCGGTCAAAGTGAAATTCATCATGCTTGGATTTTGCTTGGATGGATCATTTAGACCAAATTTATAAGTTGAGGGATTTAATAAACACTTTTTAAAGTTGAGGGATGAAATAGGTCATTAGTAAAAAACTTAGTGACTATAGAAGTTATTTACCTTTTGTAAATTCCTACTCCAACAACGACCAAAAGAGTAAAGATAAATGGGAGTACTCTCTGTTTTTTTTTTTCATCCTTAAGCTTAAACCTAGAAATTTAGGACATACGATTATGATTGAAGCCATGCTAAGCACGCATGCCTTTTGTATCGAATTTGCCTATGAATAAAAGCAGCGTATGTTTTGTCATACAACTTACCATATAAGAAATAGGGTTAATTACAGTGTGCCCCCTGAACTTTAAATATATATACATTGCCCCTTTTATTGACTAGTCAAACATTAATAATGAATGCCCCATCCAAAATTTTAATAAAATGACATTAATGCCCTTACCTAATAGTTCTAGAATAATGCTATCCTTTTAATCAGAATATGACACATTTTATTAGGAAAAACACAAAGTCATGTGATTTAAAAAATTGAAAAATTGTGTTGTGGAGAAAAAAGAATTTAAAATTCTTAAAACATCTGCATAAGTTTTCCATTGCTTATCTTTCTTCCTTTAAATTGTAAATGAATTAGTTTTGATAATTTTCATTTACTTTGTAGCTGTCACAAGATTCTCACGAGTCAATAACATGCTATTAAGTAATTTTATATCACATTCATACCTTGCTTTGTATTTTGTTTGCATTCTACATTTTAAAAAAAATTGAAAATTCTCTAATTCATTTTCAATACATTTTTATTTTTAATCATATTTTTATCTCATATAAAACACATTAAAAAGTGCTACAATAAAAAATATAAGCAAATAATTTTCATTCCAAATGCACCAATTAATTTTATTTCATTTAAAATAAGTATTGCTATCGGCATTCAGATAAATACATTGAGTTAGTTATACTTCTTTTTTGTGAATTATCTAATTCATTTTAAGGCTAAAAGATAGAAATGCATTGTGTAATTATGTTTAGATGCATTTAACAACTATTAGAGAAATATGTATTTATTATGTTACAATTATTATGTGTGTTTAAGAATTAGCCAAGGATATTTTGATCATGAAAGTATAACTTCATCTTAATCCTGTCAAAAGGTTGACCATAAGGGGTAAAGTGTATATATTTGGAGTTTAGAGGGGCAAAGTGTTACAAAAACTCAAGTTCCAAGGGGCAAAGTGTAATTAACCCTAAGACATATGACGGCTAGATTTTTGTGGACCAGTGGATGACGCTTAGTCTACTGATCAAATTGTGGTCTTAAGTTCAAATCTAAAGTTTATGTTAATAACTAATATTGTCGTGTTAAGACTTCAAATTTTTTTTACTGTATATAAAAAACTTACTCATCAAGAAATCGACATATGGGATTGGGCTTTAACATTAATTAACTTGGTATTTAATCGGGCTACTTGTAGTTCAAAGTTTGCTCATCTGCGTGTTTGTTCATGTATTATATTCCTCGCGTTCCATTATTAACACAATGTTTCCAGTTTATAAAATGTCCCAAAATTTCTATTAGGTTTTCCATTTTACCAGTTGTAAAAAGTTCAAGTCTGGGTGTTTTTTAAAAGAACCTTCACTGTAGTACCTTTATTGCCAAATGTGTTCGTGAAATAAAAATATGATTGAAAACAAAGATGTGGTCTGAAATTTTTAGAAGCATGTTTCTCAAAAACACCGCTAAATACAACAGTTTTTCCAATACCAACACACAATCATAGATATAGAAGTTAAATGTGAGGGCCATGTTGTAAGTTCACTCATAGATAGCTTGCAATAATTACATACTCTTCTTATTAAAGAAGATAAATTCTCCAAAAAAAAAAAATAAAACAAGTAAAATTATTTGTTGGAGGGAGAGGGAGCAAATGACAGCACCTTAAACAACTTTATTTGACTCGACAAGCAACGGAAAGAAGCAAATATTGGACCCGTCATTGGAGCTGTAAGCTGACGGCAGACACATTTGACTCAAACTGAAATCGTGCTAGCATAGGGCAAATTGGGTTTCTCAACTATTAGAAGACTCTTTTCTAAGAATTAGGTAAAGATTCAATTTTCTGCGATTCTATTGCTAGTCTAGTTTGTAAATTGACTTTCTCACATTAACTGTAGACCAAATAAAGATAATCAGATTCCAGTCCTAATTGGGATCTCGAGGTTTGCAATTTTATACTTAAGATTTATGCAACATAGCCAACCCAAATTGGTAAAAGGCCATAAAAAAAAGGGCCATTAAAGTCTAGTTGGTAATCCTACAATCTTTCTTAACTTAGTCTTCCAAAGCCACAAGAAAATGAAGCAATCAGTTTAACTTACAAGAAAGGGCACAAATTATTTTGTATGAGTAAATTTGTACACAAAAAAAAGAGTAAATTTGTACACAATATCAAAATTAGGTGCTTTTACATCTCATATTTTTAGATTAATGTGAACACAGATACAGACATCTTCATCAGCTCTTGTTGTATATTTGACTTTTATACGTTTACGATGGATAAGATCTTAACTGGTTTGATTTCCTCTTAGTTACGGCTTGGCTTGGATGGTGATTTTTCTTTTAAGAATTTATAAAAATTGCAAAGTCCTTCAAGTAATCGCGTTTAGTGATTAAAAGGTAATGTACGACTCTATTAAAGGCCGATGAAAGAGCCCACCTCGGATACGGAAGGAAGGTATGGAGATGGTGCTGCTAGAACCAAGGTGCGCAGCCCCCAAACCAAAAGCCCTATTCTACCACGTCTGCTCTAATCGGATTGAACTTTTATTCCAAAACGGAGAGCACAAGGTTGATGGAAATAAAGAAAAAGAGAAAGAGAAAGAAAAGGGAAGGAAAACAGTAATAATTAGATAGTTCCATAGATTGACTAGTATACTACAATGATTCAAGATGCCTAGATATCACGTACTAAAAAATTAAAATACAAAGGATTAATTATATTTACCTCCTTCAGTTTGACCAAACTACAAATTAAACCTTGAGGTTTAACTATACTACAGTCACCCTTTGTCACTAATCAATTCTATTGGATATGCACACTGAAAGGTGGAAATATTTGTTCTTTTATGAAGAAGAGAAGGCCAGAGAAAATGCTAAATAGCTTTGGGCACGAAAATTATTATGCATACTAGACTGGCAATTGAATCGTAGAAGCACCTAAAGAGACTGTGGTTTAATAGCTAAGGTTTAGGTTTCGAAAATTAAAAGTTCAAAATTCAAATATCCTTTCCCTTTTCGCCGCTTCTTAATAAATACCATCTTTTCTAAGCTAAAAAGCACTTTTTCTTAAATTAAAAGGAGCAATCATGTTATTTGTAGTCACACGCACATCTTTTGCTCTAACTATTTAATTGTCCATTTTGATGCATTGTCAAGTTTTAGCTTGATCAAATTCCACTACTGATATGAAGGTTTTATTGATGAGCGATCTGTAAAACCCTTATAAGTGACTCATAGTTCCAGAAGCATACTCTGACTTGTAGTGAGAACTAGAATCAAACTCATCTAAACTTTTATCTGAAAAAAAAAAAATTGGTTTGAAACCTAAGGGTGCGTGAGTCTTCATTCAATGTTTTACGTGGTCAAGTTTGTCCCAATGTTCAAGCATTCAATTTCACTGATAATTGATTTTCAACAAGCATGACAATCAAGAACGAAATCTTTGATAAATTTATGTTTCCTAAATGATTGGTGTTCTTGTCCATTTTGGCTTGGAAAACCAAAAAATGATTGTGATGAACTAGAAATTGTTTTTATCAAATGGTGTTGGACGAATTCTTACAATCTAATTAATAAAACCGTTATTGTTTTCTATCAAAAATTAAAAAAAAAAAGAAGAAAAATCTTGAAAGTGTTTTTGTCATACAAGGCAAGTTGCGTGGGAAACTCTGACCTGGGCATGTCACATATGAATCGACTCCTCATCGTTGCTGTTTTAAGTGTTGGCAAGAAGGATGCATAATTTTCTGATGTACATGGAAAGCTCGCCATTTCAATACACGTGAGTTTTTCCCAGCTGGACACTTTGACTAACAAAAATAAATCATGATTCAACCAATATAAATTACAATTACTAGAGCTCCTCAACATGAATCAAGAGCTTCAATATTACTGGAGTACTTCTCCTATTTACTTTCTCCCTGGCTAATTCTGTTTCACTCTTTAGCTGTTCCCTTTGTAACAAATTTATCAAATAAATTTGTAGCAAAAAATGTGGACTCTAGCCTCTCTCCAGTGGACTTCTTCTTCTTCACTTGCTCGCAACCCGACTCTTCATGCCTTTTCAAGATTTGATTCAGTTGGAACCCGTAAGTTGGTCTCTTCTCCCCTCTCTATTTTTAGTCTTTTCTTTTAGCATGATGTAGTTGCTGTTTTCATTTGCAAATTTTTTCATAAAGAATGTATTAATTTGAGGCAAACTGTCCATCGGTCAATTAGGTGGATGGTTGGTATTTTTGAAGGGCGTCCTCCCTTACAGTTGGGGCCTATGCTTTATGCGATCGTTGAAGCCTCCCATTTGAGCCTCAAAGTTTCTTATTTCAAAATGAGACGCTATCATCACAAATGATAGCATTCACAAGGGAAGTGATGTTTGCGCTTCCCTCTTGCACTCTTTGAAAACATGTCATTTGAGTGCAATAGGCTAAAATGGGAGTACGAATATCAATTTCTTATTTACAAATATAAGTTAAAATTTGACTTGGCCACAATTTTCCATCCAATGTCTTTTTACCAAGACATCTATTTTTTTCTTTAAATTACGAAAGAATAAGACTTGTTTTCGTTAAAGTAAATATTTCAAGCGGTGTGAGTTATGGTATAATATTCACAATATTTCCTTCTTGGACTTTTGGTCAAGTTTGTGCAATTGTTTTCTTTCTTTTTCTTTTTTTTGGTATTTGTAGAATAATAATTGGAATAAGTATTGATTCTATCATAAAAAGTGAAAGATAGAGAGTTGTACTTTAAGATTTGTATACTTTAGATATACTTAAGGAATGCTTTGATGGATGATTTATTTTATTTTTTACCAGTTTGACAGATATTTCATGTGATAGCGAGTATGTTGTATCTATTGATTATTATTCTATTTCTCTATGATATTTTAGTATTACATCATACATATTTTTTTATTTATAAATATTAAAAAAGAGGCAGGGATGATCATACAAGCTTTTCAATTTTCTTTTGTTCAAGGCAATTAACCGCAATAGACAACAACCCAGAATTTTGTTGGTTTCAATAAGTCGTCAAACTAAATGTCCAGCATTTTGAGTGTTTGGGGTAAAGGTCACAACTACTTACCACACAAGTAGTCATGAAAGGTCTTTCAAATGCTGAAATTTTTAGGTATTTAAAGTAATTTATAGGAGCATTGAACATCGAGAATTTCATGCAGCGCACCAGTCATTTTACCTATGACAACAATTGTGTTATTGGACCCTGAGTCAATATTACTTATGTATTCAATCCATTCGCCTGCAATTATCAACGATTCTTTAGTTTTGGTATCAGGTTATGAACTAAATGTTAGAAAATTGGCTTAATTTTTTTTAGATAGGTTTTTTATTTTGTATGGAAGTAACCAATATCTTAATTATTTTAGTCGCTTGAAGTAGTAGCCAAGAAATTTTCTATTTATATGAGTTTAAGAATTAAAAGTTATTACTTATTCTGTATGAGATTGGAAATTAGCAATTATTTTCTATTATTACTTGGGTATTGGCCAAATAATATAACTTATAAATAGGTGGATATTGACATATTACAAAGTGGCACACAAGAATGACATATAACCTTATACATGGGGTGAGAGAGTATTTTTGAAAGATGAGAAATGGCATACAAGAGTTAAATTTGGATTCAAATTGTATTCTTGCATAAGATTTTTATCTCATAATAAAGAACGAGTTTCTCTTTGTAGACGTAAATGATTTTCTTTTGTGGACGTAACCTCAATTATGGAGTCAAAACACATTAAATCTTGTGTGTAACTTATCTTTTATACTTGTGGTTTGTTTGTTATTAAATTGCCAAGTACTTGATGTTTCAATCGTCATTTGTTCTGCACTTGGATTCCAACACTAAAAACCCTTAGTCGGCCGATTTCTAACTCAGTCAGCTGCAGATGTTGTGCCAGGAGCTCGGGCTTTTAATCCAAAAGAGTTGCTCAAGAATTACCATGTAATTTGCAAACCTCTACGCGTTGCTCAAATCCCAGGTTTGCTTGTGAAACTCAACAAAATATCCCGATATCTTGTAGTTCTGAACATATCACATGATCTGCAAGGAGACCGTAGATAGGTTCTACTTGAATATTTTCCTCAAACATATGGCAAAAGATTTTCGAAAACTAAAATGCCTTTTGGTCAATATTGATTACTAATCTGTGTAAATTACACCGTAGTTAAGCAAACACATGAAGATCATGGCATCAGAGGCAATGATCACGAGGTAGGATAATTAATAATTTCGTCTTATTTCGTTACATTAAACATATAATCTCCATTGCTAAATTTCTTTAATTTCTATGCATGATACAGGATTCCATCTCTTATATCAAGCGATTGTTAAGAACCATGGATGATGGACGGATTACCATCTCAGCATACGACACAGCATGGATTGCACTTATTGAAGATGTTAATGGAAGTGATAATCCTCAATTTCCATCAAGCCTCCAATGGATTATAGACAACCAACTTCCGGATGGCTCATGGGGTGAAGCCCATTTTTGTCCATATGATAGGTTACTCAACACACTGGCTTGTGTAATTGCTTTGAAATCATGGACGACTCATGAGGACAAGATTGCTGAAGGTACGCAACAAAGAGTTAGCATTGGAACCTGAGAAAAACCTTAGCTAAAACTGAATTCTCGAAAAATATTATAACTTATATTCGTTGTTTTAGTGCATACATTGCGGGATAAAATCGTGATTAAACAATTGTAAATATCCTTGTTCCTTTTGAAGGTGCATGCGTTTAAACTCTAACATTTTATGCCATTACATTGTACGACTTAGGAATTGCAATCATCAAGACACTATTGGATATGTGTAAGCTTAAAAATGTGGAGAGCATGATTTGTGGGTTTGAAGTTATATTTCCTGCCCTTCTCGAGCGAGCCCGAAATTTGGGCATTGAAATTCCCTCAGATACGCCATTCGTGAAAGAAATATGTGCAGCAAGAGATCTGAAGCTTGAAAGGTACAGTAATCGTTCCAAAATAAGTTTAGTTTGTGCAAGTAGGAGAAACTATAACCTGTGACCCTAATGGAAAAAAAATATAAGAAAAAATTGTAGTTTTGGTTCTAATGTATGGTCTACGTGCCAATTGGTCCCTAGTATTTTGTCTGAACCAAATTTGGTCCCTAAAATTTACGATTTTAGACTCATTTAGGACAAGTAATGAAAATTCAAGAATGACTAATGGTTAACATCGAATTTCATTAGTCAACAACTTTTAATTTGCACTTTTGGTTCCTAATATTTTGATTTTGAATCATTATATTCTCCTAAATTTTAAATAGTGACGTTAAGTGTTTTAAAATTAAATAATTGCAAATTAGAAAGAAATTGTATTAAATGGATAATAAGAATTCTAATTTTCTCCTTTTTTTACTTTTTATTTTATTTGATTATACCATTAATAACTCATCTACTTATTCTCTTTTACATGGTTAGTCTCAAGTTTATTACAGTTATTGCTACATAACCTCTTGTATATGATGTGCATGTTAGTTTCAAATTCTTGTAGTTAATCATTGTGATTATAAAAATTAGTGAAGGTAAATACCAATTTGAAGCAAGAATGGCAACGGAAGTAGGTGTCCGCAAGAGTCATGGGGCGGGGGTAGGTGTGGGGCAGGGAAGGGGGGATTTTTCTCCCCTCATTTGAAATATGGTAGGGGATAGGGGAGGATACCCTTGCGCCATCCCCTGTTAAAGTTTAAAAAATTAATATATATATATATATATATCATAATTTGTATGATAAAAATGATTATTTGGTTACTTTTAGTTTACTTCAATTTCTTTTATATATTATAAGTTGTTTAAACAAATATGATGATTATAAGTTTAGATTTTTTATCAAAAGTAGATAAATAAATTAAAAAAGATCAAAGTAATTTTAACTTTGATTTTACATTGAATATTAAGAATCTAAAAAAATGATTTACAATGTTGTTATTGGTGTAATATATAAAAAAAATAATGCCAAAATAAAAATAAAAAATATAATTACACAACCACAAAGGCACACGTAGGGGTATGGCATGGGGTGGGCGACGGGTGACCTGCCCTATTACCATTCCTAATTTGAAGTGCTTTTACGATTTTTTGGAAAAGAATATTGTTTTCTTTTTTTTGTGGGTTTCCTACCAATTAAAATATAACATTCTATTACTATAGTTTTAAAATATTTATTTTAATATCCATGTACTTGAAAATCATTTAATGATTCAAATAATTTTTGAAACCAAATTCATTTTAAACTCGATTGATTACCTATCGAAATGCAATTAAATAAAAAAGAATTTGTCTAATGAGTGTCCAATTAAGATGTAGTACAATTGTTAAAATTTTGGAAAGATAAAGTTAAATAGTAAAAGTTTATAAATGCAAGATGAGGCAATAGTTGTTAGTGTGTGCATTCACATGGTAGGTTATATAAGATATTAGTGGCATGAATAAATTAAATAAAAATAAAATAAAGAAAAACTAAATTTATTTAGATTATTATTACCTATTTAATATAATTTCGTTCTAATTTGCATCTCATTTCATCTTAAAACCCTTAATATTATTATTTAAACTTTAAGAGAATGTAATGATTCAAATCAAAATACGAGGGACCAAAATACAAATTGAAAGTTGTTGACTAACAGTAATTTGATGTTGACCATTAGTCATTTTTTAATTTCCATTAGTTATACCGACTTTGCCCAAAATCAAAAACTTTAGGGACCAAATTTTCTTTACACAATCCATTAGGACCGATGTAGCACACGGGTCAAATATTAAGGACCAAAACTACAATTCTTTCAAACAACAATCAATATATTCATTTAAACATTCAATATTGAAATTACACACTAACTGCTATTGTTATATATCATGAATTTATAGGATACCGAAAGATTTAATGCATGCACTTCCAACTTCCCTACTTTATAGCTTGGAAGGATTTTTAGATTTAAACTGGGACAAGGTGCTGAAGCTAAAATGTCATAACGGGTCATTCTTGACATCTCCAGCCTCCACTGCTTTTGCATTCATAGAGACCAAAGATGAGCAGTGTCTCAATTTTATTACGGAAGTCGCTCAAAATTTCAATGGAGGAGGTACACCATTTTTCTCTTTTTCTAATTTGAATATCTAAGAGGTATAATATAAAGAGATAACTAATTGATTTTACATTTTTCTTTCTTTATTTTAATTTTAATACTTGAAAATTTTGCGCTTCAGCACCGCCATGTTACCCAGTAGACCTATATGCCCGACTATTTGCAGTGGATCGGCTGAAACGACTAGGAATTTCTCGTTATTTCATGTCAGAGATCGATGAATGCTTAAATCACGTATATAGGTGAATGAATCAAATTAAGATTTCACAGCATTTATCTCTATTCATTTCCAAGGAAATGTTTTATCATAATTGTTTTCCATTTCTTTAAATGTTTTATCATAATTGTTTTCCGAAAGCAATATTTTCTTGTGTTGCAATACCTATGTACTTAATTTGGAATCCCCTATATGAACATTTTAGATGTTGGACTGAAGATGGAATTTTCAGTGGGAGGGGCACAAATTTTAGCGATATTGATGACACATCCATGGGTTTCAGACTTCTTAGACTACATGGATATGACATGAGCCCTGGTGAGTTTGAGGTAGATTAATTAAACCATTGTCACATACATGTTAAAATCCAAGGAAAACAGCAAAATCTATTTTTTTTCCTTTATTTTTTTTGGAGCAAATCTGAAATCCAGAACCAGCAATTATTAAAAACTAGTGGTTGTTTCACAGACGTGTTCAAGAACTTCAAAAAGGATGACAAGTTTTCTTGTTATCCTGGTCAAATGATAGAGGCAGCAACCCCAATATTCAACTTTTATAGGGCTTCTCAAGTTCTTTTTCCAGGAGAAAAGATTCTTGAAGAGGCTAAAGAGTTTGCCTACAACTTTTTACAAAATTGGCTAGCTTGCGGTAATTATCTAGATAAATGGATAATTGCCAAAGATATTCCGAGTGAGGTAATAAATGTATCTCTAAATAGTTTTTTAAAAAAAAGTATTTGGCATTTATTTATTTGGTTATTTTAATAACAAAAAAAAGAAAAATGGTCTATGAAATCATAGGTAAGATATGCATTGGAAGTGCCATGGTATACCAGCTTACCTCGCATTGAGACTAGGTTCTATGTGGAACAATATGGTGGTGCAGATGATGTATGGATCGCTAAAACACTATACAGGTGCCTTTCCTTAAACATCATCTTAATTTGTTATATTTTTTTCTCTTGATTTTTCATTTTGTTGGTTAATAGTCAAAAGTTATCGCTATCTTCGCAATTAGTGAATCTAAGTCTAAAAAAAACGAAGAAAGAAAAAAGCAAAGGATGTGGAGGTTTAAAAAAAGCAAAGGGTATAGTGGTTTACTTAGCATTTAAGTATTTATCTAACATTAATTAGGGCTGCCTTTATTTTTGAAAGAAAAAAAATCTTAAGGTTTTGCGAATTTATTACGAGTTATCTTCTACAATCCGAATTATTGATGTCTTGGATAACATTTTATTGTGACTTGTCAAAGATTTATAGAGCTTGAAATGAAACTAACCCGAGCTTTCCTACAACTGTTTAGGATGCCTGAAATCAGCAATAATGTATATCTTGAACTGGCAAAAGGAGATTACAACAAATGCCAGCTTCAACACCTCAATCAGTGGACTGATATTCAACAGTATATGCACTAAAAAAATATTCATCCTTTCATTTAAGTTTTTTTTTGTTTCATTTTTGTTTTATAATTACTCTTAACTCACTGCCCTTTTCCCATTATTAGGTGGTACAAGAAATGTAATCTTGTCGATCATGGGATAAGCATACAATTCCTGAAGCATGCTTTTTTTGTTGCTATGGCGAGCATATTTGAGCCAGAAAGATCAAAGGAGCGAATAGCATGGACAAAATCGTTAATTTTTTGTGAGATGATCAAATTTTATTTCAATGCCACATCTTTCGACAAAAAGAAAATGTTTTTAATGGGATTTAAAAGCCATACTCGAGGCACAATGATAGGATGCAGGTAATTTAAAGTTTACTTGCTTAATTATTTTTCATTACAGCTAGTGTATTTAATCTACGTTCATTATTATCAATCAACAACATTTAAGTTAATCTTACATACACTGACAATATATACACTATCACTATTAGATACATGACACGTATGCAATTTTTGGTTTTAAAATTTAAATTCAGATTAGTTGTCATATATTTAATGATGATAATATATACACTATCAATGTATGCAAGATTAGTCCATAACCTTTTTGCAACTTTTATGATGCTAATAAAATTTGACATGAATATTGTTCCATTGTTGAAAATGATTTGCATAGAATAAAACTCTTCCAACTTTTTGTAAAAAATAGAAATTAAAAACTTTATTATTTAGTCCTGTATTCTTTTGAACAGAATTTGTAATTAAATTTTTTTTTTGGATTTGTTGATTCAAAAAGCATCTGTTCATGATGGAGAGGCGCACACCATAATTAATTGTCGTTTAAATTTCTTTCAGATCTGAGGTAGATCAACGACTTCTAAGCAATTTGCTAGAGTTTCTGCACCAGCTGTCCACAGATACAGCACAAGAGCGAGGGAAAGACATCAGACAACAATTATTTGAAGCTGTGAGTTTACCATCATCTTTTCATGCTTTGCTTTTTCTTTTTTTTATCTCAGTTTTCTTGTAAATCTATTTTACCTAATTTGTACAGTGGGAAAGTTGGTTGATGACAAACATTGAGAAGATTCAGTGGGGAGAGGAAGCAGAACTCCTTGTGCGCACAATAAATCTTTGTGCTGGTCGTATTACTTCTGATCACATAGCAGCCCAGCTGGAGCATTACCGGTTGTCTAAACTCATCAACAAAATTTGCCACCAACTTCATGAATCTAAGAGCAGAAAGGTTAGTATTGAAATTTAAGCTAGTTCTACGTACCCAAAAAATAGGGTAAAAATACATAAAAGCCCCTGTGGTTAAATGAATATACAAGAAAGTTCTCTATTGTTTTAAAACATAAAATTTGACGTCTCGTAGTTTTAACTAAATTGAAAAGGCAACGCAAATGTTAAAATTAATGTGGGTAGATGAAAAGTCTCATGTGATTAAGTCAACTTATAGGAAAATCTCTTGTGATTTCAAAAAATATAATATTCACAACTTTGACACATAAAACAGTTGTTCTAGTTTAGTTAATATCTGTAACTCCATGATCACAAATAAAAAACCCATAATCATCCATTGCACAAGTAAAGTACAACAATCATTTTGATGGTTTTTTCGATCTTGACAATTTTATTTTCGCTTTTTGTGAATACTTACGAATCTTATACTAGTATTGTGAGGCCTAGTTGTGCTCCCCACTCAAGAGTTTAAGAAAGATATAAGCAACTATTTTGCAAAATTTTTTCTTCACATTGTACAAGGAAAAAATATTGAAATTCTTACTTTACATTCTTAAAAAAAGACCTTCTAAGATAATATTATAATAGAAAAAACTCAAATTTAAAACTTTTACCATACCGTAAAAGTAGTGTGCATAAGATAGGTGGTTGATTTCTCTCAAGAAGCATTACTCCGTTTCCAATATATTTCCTAAAAGTTTCATATCAAATCTAGTTTGTATGTTTTGAAATTATAGGAGGCTTTTCTATAGGTTGGTTTAACCACATGAAGCTTTTCTGTACGAGGTAGAATAGGTATATCAACTATAAATTAGTTACAAAAATTGTTTTTAGGTAACACTAGTTGCAAATAAGCACTTGTCCCTCAAACACATTAGTTTTGATAATTTTCGTCGTCTTTTCAATTTTTCTTGAACCATAAGATATCAGATTGTACCTCAAACACATTAGTTTTGATAATTTTCGTCGTCTTTTCAATTTTTCTCGAACCATAAGATATCAGATTGTATGTTTTCAAATCACGGGGGGCTTTTCTGTAGTGGCTTTTTTATTTTTTAACCAAGAAAAAAAGTGTAAGATGATTTTATCTAAAGGTATCAAAATGGATGATTCAGGTGGATTTAGGTGTGTAAGAATTAGGTAGTAAGTATAATTGAATCGATTCAATTATACTCATTTAATAAATAGATCAACTCATTTATACCTACTTATTAAATGGATACAGGTATACTCAATTATCCATTTATGACTCTTTTAAAATTCTACTTCTTTTGCGTGTTGTTTGACAAGAAACAATGATATTTTATTATCATTGGATTAGTAGAAAATTCAAATTTATCCTCTTTACACCCACCAAAAATTGAGTTTAAATGTGCAATTATTTTTATATAGGTACAAATGGGTGATATGAGTCAACTTACTACACACCAATTAAATAGTGTTAATTGAGTTACCCATTTATACCATTCAATATTTATTATATATCCAAATCCACTTATTAATAGCCAAGTTCGAATGAGTTAACACAATTGAATTGTGATTAAAATTTCTAGTTTTATCTTACTAAATTAGCCATGCAGTAATGGGTCCACGAACTATATAAACGAGCCATGTAACAATGTAGCCTAAGCTACTCATCCATGTACATATTCCTCAGGTATTTTCTCAAATTTAGGGAAATGACCTTACGAAATACTCCTCCTGCCTCTGGCACTAGCCACACATACATTGACCATTATTCGTTAGTTTTTTTTTCCCCTCTTTTGGCTCGGTAGAAAAATGTTTTAAGAGAAGGGTTGGTTTGCCTATTCTAAAGTCAAGGCAAGTCACACGTCTCATCGAGGGTTTACATTTTGATTCTCTTACGCATTGGCTACCAATGAGGAACTACTGACACCAAATTTTGGACCTAGGCTTCTTTTCAGCAAAGTGTTCAAGTGTTGCCAACTGAGCCAACCCTTATTGGCTTAAACACTTGACTATGAAATTAAAGAGAAAGTGCTTATAATATTCATACATGAGCATAGAATATTCCTATTTCTGCAAGTGGGTTCTAATTCCCCTGTCCACTGACAGGTTATTAAATCCCATCTGTCCCTATTAGAAAAAAAAAGGAAAAAAGAAAAATGCATCATCATAATAAATGGCTAAGAAATGTTGGTCCCTAAATTTGGATTAATTTCCCAACATCATTTTGTTCACTCTTTTCTTTTGTGTGTTTTGACTTGGTCAGGCAATTGATGCTGAAAATAGCAATGGTAGCTTCAAAAGACTAGAGGTAGAAGAAGATATGCAAGCACTTGTGCAATTAGTACTTCAAAACTCGGCAATAGGCAATCCGTCTGATATCAAGCAAACATTTCTGGCTGTGGCAAAGACTTTCTTTTACACAACGTATTGTGATAAGGATACCATTGATTTCCATATTTCTAAAGTACTCCATGAACCAATAGTATAAAATTAAACAGCCGTAAGTTAAAATTTTTCTCCTTTTGGCGGGACTGGTCCAATTGTACGTTCTTTCTTTTTTTTTTGTGCTTTCATAATTAAGAATTTGAGTGTAGATGTTGATTTATCTAGTTTAGACCCTCTAAATGAGGACATTGTGAGGAATTTAACTAGTTTAGAGGTATCTAGTACTTCATGGGTGAATAGGAGTCATAATAAAGATCCTCCAGACTTTATTGTGTCATTTCTAATGGCGGATTTGTTAGACAGGTAATAAATTTCAATTTTTTATCAAAAAAAAAGAGAAAGAAATGGCTTTTCTAAGTTGATTGGTTCTCTTCTTACACGTTTATTTTTAAGGTAACATTAATTTGACGAATGCACATTTAGTACGTTTCCTTTTTTGTTGGGCAGTTCTAAAAATAGGTCAGGCTTTACTACCTCTCTTTCTATTGGTGTTGTACTTCACAAATTGCTAGAATTTCATACCAAAGAGTCGCAGCTTTCTTAAAATGAGATGCAGTGCTTTGATTTTATGTCGTGTTTGGTAAAATGTTTGAAAATGAGTAAACGAAAATTTTCCTGAAAATATGAAGAAAAAGACGACAGGTCATGTCCAACTTTAGCTTTCACACTTATAACCTCTTAAAATTATGTTAGTTCGGCCGCACACACTTTGTCTGTCATCCTATACATAGATGCTTCATCCTTAAAGGACAAAATCTCAAAGTTGGCTAAAGAAGAAAATGTTATCCTCGTTAGATGATGCAGCTAGTTCAAATTATGCCACTTGGGATCCTCGGTTGCATGTTTCCTGTGTCAACCCAATGCCACCTTTAGCATTGCGCCAAGTGCCCTCTAATAATTCAAATTGGTTTGATTTAATACAAATTTTCTCTACCCTCTAAAATTTTGAACTAAAATTAATCAAATCGGTCTAATTCATATACCAACGCTTTTGATTTAACCACTCACGATCTGTTGCATTGGGGAAAAAGAAAAAGAAAACCCTAAACAAAATTGCCAGCAAACCCTTTCATCCATGATTGCTTTGAACAAAGTCAAAAAGAGAAAAAGTCCCTGAAAGCTTATGGCACCGTTGCCTAACAAGCTAAAAGTTGCAAAAAGGCCTTGCACCACCATTCCAAAGTTTTGCCAGCGTTTTAATGACAAGTGGTGACTTTTCTTTCACTTTCTTGGATAACGAGATTCTATTAGAACTGTCAATGGGGTTGGATCAGCCCGAACTCGACTCGTTCGGCCCGATAAAAAACCTGATGAAGCCGACCTTTTAGTGAATCGCTCTGAGTTTGAGCCTAAAAATCAGCCCTGAATTAAATATGAGCCGAATTTGGGCCTTATTAGGCTCAAACCCGATATAGGCCCGGACCTTTAATTACCTATATATATAATATTTATATTTTGATATTATGTATAATTATATATCCAAATATATTATTATTAAAAACTAAATGTATATAAATTACAAAATACAAAAATACATCTAAAGACTTTTTCATGAACTTTCTTGAAAGTCAATATTAGTAATGCATAACTGAATTTCTAACTTTTCTTATTGGTTGAGCAAATTTTTGTGTTGGCATAATATTGATTGATTTCTTTTTGGTCTACAAACACAAATCATCAAGCATGTTTGGATTCAAATCACAATATTATAAAAAAGTTTCAACTTTTAAAGATGTATTGGCTTATGATCGCATGTTTTAGTACTATTTTTCATGCATTTTGAACTAATTAAATATAAATATCGTAGAAATTTTTTTGGTTTATATACTTTTTAAGAACTATTATTTGTTCATATTTAGTTTTAATATTATAGTCTTGTAAATGTTAAATTAGTTTTACAACTTAATAGTTATAGTAATTGTATTAAGAAAATTAAGAAGTAATAAGTGAGCTTGGCCTAAACCCGATTAAGACTCACAACCCGAATATTATGCGAGTTGAGTATGAGTTTCATATTTATAAACCTGAAACTCATAATCCGAAACCCGAAAATGTTCCAAATTAAATTAGCTGAGTTTGAGCTTATGAAATCCCGACTCATTAGACCCGATTGACAGGCCTAGATTCTACACGATATTCTTGTTAAGAACGGTTGCTGGAGCGAACATCAGCAAGAGAATTAAAAAGAGATTTTATTACTATCTTCAATTCTAGGTAATTTATATGCACTATTTTTTTACTTTTGTTTTCATTGTTATTGATTTAACATGAATTATTGTTTATTGTTTACAAATAATTTACTATGTACGAATACTTTTGATATTGAAAAAATATTTACTTCACGAGTCAAAGTAGATTCTTGGTCATGATTCCCCAAAACTGCAGCCCACGGAACTCCATATTGCAGGACAGGGCCAAAAGCTTTGAACATCGATTCTGCTGCATCAGTTGCACTTGTCCCGAATATGTTGTCCCCTAAAGAATGAAGTTACATTAATGACAGAGGGAGAGTGAAATTCTGTAGGAAAGTGCTTAAATAATCATTCAATGGTTCTGGAAGAACAAACTGAGCTGTTGAATATTTTAAGCAAGGGATAATTGCAGAAACCTTCCCTGAGGTTTCTGACACTTGCACTCACCTTCCTTATAAATTCTGAAATAGCATTGACCTCTCCTAAAAAAAGTTGGAGTCAATTGAAAAGGTAAAAATGTGTGAATTTACTAGAGTACACCAATTATTTTCACTTTACCAGATGAAAGGTTTAATTACTTTCATCAAAACCAACAAAATCCTTTGTTAAACTAATTAAACTAAACAAAATAATTCTGCATAGTTAAACTAATTCACCTAATTAACTAACTAATTAACTAAAGTTGTTGTCTATCGGAAACTAAACAAACTATTTGCATGTTAAACTTATTAAACTAATTAACGCATGTAACTAACAGGTTTTGTAGTATGGGAAACTGACAGGTTTTGTAGTATGTTTTGTACCAGCTCTTTATAGGAAAAATTGGTTAAATAGCGGGCAAAGGAAAACTAGTATGTTTTGTATTTAACATAAATTAAATATGTGAAAGTTAAAAAAAAAAAAAAGAAATTGCCTATAACATACCAGCTCTTTATGGGAAACTTGCTTGGTGTGTAGTATGTTTTGTACCAACTCTTTATGGGAAACATACAAACTCTTTATAGGAAGAATTGGTTAAATAGCAGCCAAAGGAAAACTAGTATGTTTTGTATTTAACATAAATTAAATATGTGAAAGTTAAAAAAAAAAAAAGAAATTGCCCATAACATAACAGCTCTTTTTGGGAAGCTTGCTTGGTTTGTAGTATGTTTTGTACCAACTCTTTATGGGAAACATACCAGCTCTTTATAGGAAAAATTGGTTAAATAGCGGCCAAAGGAAAACTAGTATGTTTGGTATTTAGCATAAATTAAATATGTGAAAGTTAAAAAAAAAAAAATTGCCCATAACATATTAGCTTTTTTTGGGAAGCTTGCTTGGTTTGTAGTATGTTTTGTACCAACTCTTTATGGGAAACATACCAGCTCTTTATAGGAAAAATTAGTTAAATAGCAGTCAAAGGAAAACTAGTATGTTTTGTATTTAACATAAATTAAATATGTGAAAGTTAAAAAAAAAAAAAAGAAATTGCCCATAACATACCAACTCTTTATGAGAAACTTGCTTGGTTTGTAGTATGTTTTGTACCAGCTCTCTATGGGAAACATACCAGCTCTTTATAGGAAAAATTGGTTAAATAGCGGCCAAAGGAAAACTAGTATGTTTGGTATTTAACATAAATTAAATATGTGAAAGTTAAAAAAAAAAAAGAAATTGCCCATGACATACCAGCTCTTTATGGGAAACTGGCAGGTTTTGTATTTAATGCGCTATTTAACCAATTTTTCATATTTAAATAAATTTATGAAAATTAAAATTTTGTTTATCTGAAATTGCGTAGTAATCCTGGTATTCATGCATGACTTTCCTCTTATTCATAAGGCAGTGCAAGGAACTGCACATTTAGCCGTTAAGTAGCCGTTGGTCTCTCAACAAATGGTTACTGTTGCAGGTCTGCATCTGGAAGCATGATGTTGCATTTATACCCCCCCTGAACTTGCTTGATCCTTAATGCCTATGCCCCTCCCTTGTTAATACTACTTGTCAAGCAAGATCAGGGCAAATTTGGAAGAAATTTCTTATCTCACTTCTACAAATAATTTTTTAATGGGACATCAAGCCCCCTGGACTGATTCTGCAACGAATTGTTCCTGTTTAGGGGTGCTATATGCCATTTCTAAACCTAGAGGGGAGGTCAGTGCAAGTGTCAGAAACCTCAGGGGAGGTTTCTGCAATTTTCCCTTTAAGCAATTATGCCACTACCAAAATTTTAGAGGTGGCATTGGGTTTTGTAGCCTATGTAATTACTAACGGTAACGTCACCCTACCTTGTGTTATGCAATTTTATATTTTCATATTTGAATTCTTCATTTTCATTTCCGTGAAAGTGAAATTTACATTGAATTGTGAGTTTGGAAAGGTTAAATATTAGTTGAGTGGTCAAATTGACTACTTACATGCTAATTGTGATATATCTGGAAAATAAGTTACTTTGTGGGATTAAAAAATTGTTTATTATTTCAAGAATTCTTATAAATTTTACTAATGTATCAAATTGAAAAAAAAAATACAAGAAGTAACAATAGCTTTTCTGACTAGTTGCAAGTAGTAGTAGTGAACAAGTAGAATTGGGAATTCAACTATTTCAATAAATTATTCAGGAAAAAAAATTTGCTTACAATTTTTTTCTTATTGTATTGCAATTAACTTTGTGTGAAAGTTTGCAGGATATGGATGCTACGACTTCTATGGAAATTGAGGTATCATCCTGTCGCAGATTGGATTTTGACAAGGTAGATCAAATTACCAATGAAGAGGTTTCCACTCCCCCAGTTTTAAATGTGATAAAAGATGTAAACAAAATTCATGCATCGATTCCTCCTGGACTACTTCTGAAGATGGGCATGGAATTTGAGAGTGAAGAAGATGCTTATAATTTTTACTTAGCATATTTAAAGGAAGTTGGTTTTGGAATCAAAAGAAGTAGCTTCCACAAAGATAGTAATGGTAAGCTCATGGATAGGGTATTTTGTTGTAGTGCTAAAGGCAAACGAGCAAAGGATAAAAGAGATCTCAATGTAAGAGCCCCTCGTCTTGAAACACGATTTAATTGTTCGGCGAAGATGAAGGTTAATAGTAGACAAACTGGTAAGTTTCGTATATGTCAGTTGATCATTGAGCATAATCACTATCTTTCAAGTCCCAACAAAAGTCATTTACACAGATCACATAGAAAGATAAATTCTATTCATGCAGCTGAAATTGCTATGGCACATCGTGTGAGTATAGCACCAAAAGTTTCTCATGAACTTATGGCACTACAAGTAGGAGGATGGAAGAACTTAGGTTTCATTCCTGAGGATTACAGGAATTATTTACGTTCTAAACGAACAATACAAATGGAAGTTGGAGATACAGGAGGCATACATGAATATTTGCAAAAAAATGCAATTAGAGGATCCTAATTTCTTCTATGCAATTCAAGTGGATCAGGATGCTTTGATTACAAATATTTTTTGGACTGACAGATTAATGAGGGTAGATTATGCAAGTTTTGGAGATGTTGTTTGTTTTGACACGACGTACAGAAAGAATAATGAAGGCCGTCCATTTGCATTATTTGTTGGAGTGAATAATCATAAGCAGACTACAATATTTGGGGCTGCTTTATTATATGATGAAACTGCTTCAACTTTTGAGTGGTTCTTTGACACTTTTGCGAGAGCCATGTTAGGAAAAAAACCAAACACTATACTTACGGATCAGGATGCAGCAATGGCTAAAGGACTAATTTCTACATGGCCTGAAACACGTCACCGTCTTTGCATATGGCATATATTTCAAAATGCAGCTATTCATCTCAGTCATGTGTTCGAAAATTTTAAACAATTTGCTCATGATTTCAGTAGATGTGTATATGATTTTAATGAAGAAGAAGACTTTATATATGAATGGAATGCTATGTTGAAGAAATATGATCTTGAAGACAATGATTGGTTAAAACGTATTTTTGAAATTAAAGAGAAATGGGCATTGGTGTATGGAAGGGAAACATTTGTGCAAATATGACAACAACACAAAGGAGCAAAAGCATGAATAGTGTGATAAAAAGGTATGTAACCTACAAGAATAAATTTCATGAGTTTTTCAATCATTTTGAGAGGCCAGTTGATGATCGTAGATATAAAGAACTTAAAGCCGACTTTAGAGCATATACAACTACTCCAGTACTACCATTTAATGTTGATGTTTTGAAACAAGCTGCAAGTGTTTATACTCCTGAAGTATTCAAATGGTTTGAAATTGAATGGGGTAAATCTCATGATTGTGGTATAATCACCTATAGTGAGGTTGGAACAGTGACAGAATATAAGATCACTCCTAAAGGTAGAAAAAGCTATCATATGGTTAGATTTGATTCAATAGGTGATCAGATTTCATGTAGTTGCAGGAAGTATGAATTCTCTGGGATTTTATGCTCTCATTCTCAAAGTTCTTAATGTAAGAAACATCATGAAGATCCCTAGTCAATACATAATAAAGAGATGGACCAACAAAGCAAAAGTAGGATATATTAGAGACAATAATTCTTGCAATATCAATAATGATTTGGATCCGAAAGTGCTTTTTACGAAGCGTTATAGAGATTTGTGTAGACTATATACTCAATTGGTCACAAAAGCTGCACAAGCAGAAGAAACTTATAGAATTGCTAAAGAAGACCTTTTGAAAATGTTGGATTTGATTGATGCAAGGTTACATCAAGAGGGGTTGGAGAAAATTCTAAAACTATTATGAAAAAAAAAAAATTTTCTATTTGAGGGGTTGTTTGTGTTGGGGTTTCTAAGAATAGTTAGTTCGCATTTGACAAATGCGAGGTCAGACAACCTTCATTAAACTCTAATGAAAAAAGGCTTTGTGGCACGATGGATAAACCATGGTTTTTGTTCGATAAACTGATTCGACAAGGGGGGAAAAAAGGCTTTGTGGTTGAACGGGGAACAACTATTGGGCATTGGCATACTTATAGAAATGATTTACGTAGATATACAAGGACAGACCTACTAATTAACATATTAAGTGAAATTCACTTGACATATTGAATGGAATCAAATAAGACCCTTATATGTTGACTTGAAAAACTTTTTTATTGGTTCAAGAATAATTACGAGATATGGTTAAAAGTTACTTTGGACCGACATAAAATATCTCGTATTTTTTGTATTGCATCTGTCCAGTGAGTTTAATGAAATCAGTCATGCTGAAATATATTTCATAAATCCTACGTCGACAACCTTAAATTCAACAACAGCTGTGTAGTATTCAACCAAAATTCTTACCCAAAGGGAAAACGAACTTGAGACACGAATTGGCTGAAAGGCCAGAGCCAACAGTATGAACTTAAAAGACTGCCCAAAAAAATTATTTTCCTAAAATACACTAAAGCTTCAGACCTCGTATTTGCATTTGTACGCGTTTTGCAAACTATTCATGTTAAGTGTGTGGAAATTTATTGGAAACATGGAAACGTAGATGTGGCCAGACCTGGTTCAGAAGTCCAAAGATGGAGGTTTGGATGCCTGACCTCGCATTTGTCATTTGGATGCCTGACCTCGCATTTGGCAAATGCGAGGTCTGAAGCAAAAAATTTTTTTTTTTTTAGATTTTTGCAAAATCAGAAATTCAATAATAAATCGCATTTGCTGAATGCGAGCTCAGTGAGCTCGCATTCGGCAAATGCGAACATCACTTAGACAGAATGCCAAACTTAAAAAACCTCACTTGTAGAAAAATTTTAAATTTCATCACAAATTTAGAAATTTCTCAGAGGGGTTGAGCAATGAGATGTCAAATGCAACAAAAGTTTCCAGCCCCACAAATAATACTACTAATGCAAGTGGTATCAATATCAAGGGCATTAAAAGAAAGATGAAAACTATTTCAGGCAAGAGATTGAGGAGTAGTCTAGAGAAGGCTACTAAGAGAAGAAGATCAACAAAAAAAAGTTTGCAAAATAGTGTAACTGTGAAGTTACCAGTGTCATCACATGATGAGGTTTTATTACATTATAATTTTACTATCTTTGCAATTCAATATTTTCTTATATTATGATTCTAATCTTTGTTTTTTCTTTTCATTAGCCTGTAGGAGATATTATAAATATTGTATCTACAAGATGCAGTATACAACATCATGGACTACAAGAGGTAATAATTTGTCATTATATGTTGACTAACAATTAAGTATTATACTTGTTCCAAACAATATTTTTTTCTAACATTTTTTTCTTTTTTTGGTTGAATAGCAACAGCAACAAAATGATATCACATACAGCCTAAATAATGTTGATGTTCTTAATCAGCAATTTTGTGGGGCTATAGAACCTTCAAAGGTTGTACTTTTGGAATGTTAAACAGAATCATGTATTCATATGTGTATATAAAATAATTCACTATCAAGCTATTTATAAATGTGCTTATTTATTTTTATTTTTAGACGAATACAAATGAGGTGAGCATGATAGAATCTTTACAGTATCAACAAAATTATGGCCAATTATGCACTTTCAGTTCCATGAACATGAGTGGTTTGGTCAAGGTAAATTATTACAGTTGTGATCATGAATAATTACTACTTTAAGAAAATATTATTTATGGTCTTTTTGTATTCATCCATTTATTTATGTGTTCAATTTTTTGTGATGCAAATCTAACCATAGGCACAAGAATTACGTGGTTTCTGAGGAGCAAAAATAAATCAGTTCGAGTTGAATAACAACTCCTGTACTATGGGACAAAAAGTTGGAGCTGATTGCAATGAAGAGGCATGCAGAAGCCACAGATAGATTGAATGAATGGAGGAACAGAATGCTGACCAGAGGGATTGGTGAAATAAAGACTTCTATTTAATATTTTGTTTCTGTGCATTCTTGTGGACAATGAAATGTTTTGCCAAGTAACTGATATATGGGAAATGCCAACCAATGATCCCAAAACCATGACAAGGAATAACATAATAAATATTTGAAAACAAAGAAGTCCAATTATGCACAGAATCTGGGCTCATGTTACCTAAAAGTTTTTGGAAACACTATGTAGCCAACTAAGTTGAGATTGCTTAATCCAATCATAAGTTCATATACCATCAACAACAGCTCTATCTCGAATATCAAGAAAATATAGGTTGAGAACACTACTATTAGCAAAAGGGGAACCTACCGCACCCCATACCCTTAGGTTGTAATTCCCAAATCCATCAATTCTTTTTACTGGATTTTGGTTGGAAGACTCGAGATTATCCTCTGTGGATGGAAAGGTTTTCGACAGGGAATAATCTATGAGAGAGATGAAAGACATCAATTCTTCACGAGTCATAGTAGATTCTTGGTCATGATTCCCCAAAACTGCACCCCACGGAACTCCAGATTGCAGGACAGGGCCAAAAGCTTCGAACATGGATTCTGCTGCATCAGTTGCACTTGTCCCGAATATGTTGTCCCCTAAAGAATGAAGTTACATTAATGATAGACACAGAGTGAAATTCTGTAGGAAAGTGCTTAAAACCAAAATTCCAAAAATGAAAGACATTTCTTTTTTCACATGTAAAGTTTTTCTGACCAAGGTTAAATGCTATAATCAATCACAAGGAGAATAGTTGATAAGAAATATACAATCCTGATTATTGCCTGAGCAGCTTAACTACTAGAGTCCATAAGGGAAACAACAGAGACCCAACAAAAAGGAAGTTTTGAAGTATGTTTCAGCAGCAATGCAAGCTGCAGACGTCACCTGTAATTTCTGTCTTGAATGACTACCATAATTAAGGCAGTAATGAATAGTTTTCAAGGGTTTGGAAATTTTCTAGAATAATACCATGAATAGCAAGTCATTTTTATCAAAAAGCTTACTATTTTATCACTTCAATGTCCTTCAAATTAGCACTAATTCCACTAAAATCCTGATATTCAAAATGATATAAAAGCTTGGAACCTTCCCTTGTCAGAGCATTCAATTCTTTTCCATCCTCTCTTACAATTTAATTCACGATAACAAAGGGCTAACCAAAGGCATTAAGGTTAATTACAAATAGATTAAAGAAAGACATCACCAACTTAACATCACCATTCAACTAATTCACGAACAACCTTCACGATCACATACATGATGCAGCCAAGTGTCCACCAAATGGTAAATACTAGGACCAGGCTACAAGTAGAAAGGCAAAGCCAAAATTACATTGGAAAGGCAAAAATTAAGCCCTGCTACTATCGTAATCAATGCCTTCAGAATCAGTAACGGACCTGGAATGCTGGACAATTGAGCGTCAGATGGAGTTGATCCAATCTTCTCTCTCCTTCTCCGAATCAGCCACAAAGTACATGGTATCCCTGCCAGAGGAGAGCTCGAAAGAGAAGGGCTTGTTGGGGACGTCCTCGGTGCCTTTGACGGTGAGGCAATCGGCAGTGGAGATTTGCCTGCGTGGAATGGCGGAGCTGGTGGAGGAATCAAAAGGACGACGTCATTGAAGTGAGGACCTTATCGAAGTGGAGATGACACCACTACTTTCAGGGACTTTTCTCTTTTTGTCTTTTTCAAAGCAATCAACGTCAAATGGAGTTTGAATTCAGTTAACTCAGAAGTATTGGTATATGAATCAGAATGGTTGGTTAATTTTGGTTCAAAGTTTTAGAGGGTGAGAAAACTTGTTTTTAACCAAATCAATTTGAATTATTAGAAAATTAAAGTGTAAATAATAACAGGACACTTGGCGCAATACTAGATGTGGCATTGGGTTGGCATAGGAAAGATGCAACTGAGGATCCCAAGTGAAATTATGCAAGCATTGCTGATGAAAGGAAGTGTATTATTCCCTTCATTCCACTAAAAGTGTTACACTTTCTATATTAAGATATCATATGTTTGTCATTTTATTAAAGTCAAAGTTACTTTTGATCTCTTTTTTCAATGATATTCCTATCTCTATTTATATTTCATACTAAATTCAAATTTAAAATTTAAATTTTTAACAATAATTTAAAAAAAATCTACTAACATCATTATCAATCCACTATTTGAATGATTTACAATTGAATGAGGATTTCTTTGGGATTTCTTAGGGATGGGTTCGACCAGACTGATCACTTTCGTGGCTTTTGGCATTCGGGCGAGAGAATTTAATCACTGTGCTGCCAACCGTTTTGTTTTGTAATGGTTTTTTTTTCTTATTATTTATTCTCCTTTTTACTTTTGGACCTGGTAAAGAAAATGCAGTCGTTTTTTTGTCCCTCTTTGGTGGAGGGCGATGTGGCCTCCTCTGGGCCTGTTGTTGAGGCCCAAGCCACAATTATTCGAGGAGGATCGAACTTTCAAACCCAGGTAAGCTCGATTCCCGGCGTTCGAAAGGGTGTCTTTTGGACGACAAGCAAGATTGCTCATTTTCTACACTGTTTGACAGATGAGTTTAGCTCCCTGAAGGAAATGAATAATCATGAAACAAGTAATTCCAGTAATTCAGGAGCATCTTCTTCTTCCCCAAAACATGAGCTAAATGAAAACCTTTCATAGAATATGTTCAAGGAACATGCTCTGTTGTCAAACGGGTATAGAACAGGACTACATTAAAGATGTTTGTCATTTTCATTTTCGTCCACTAAAACGAGACAAAGAGTTAATTACCCCTCTTTTTTAAGATGAACTATTAAGATGTTTGTCAGTGACATACTATTTTTCTATCTGATTTTTAATCGATATGGAAATTGGCATCATTTGGATTATCTTTCAATTAAGAAAGCAAGAGGAAGCTTTTGGAATCAATCAATCAATCCAATGACTTTTATCTTGTTGAAAACTACGATAAAGAAGTATTTTCTTACTAGCACAACCTAAATTTACACTTAATTTACCATGTAAACACACACTCATATTTATTAGGGTTAAAAACAAAAAAGTCTTATGTGGCATACCTAATATACAGAAAAGCCTTCCGTGGTTTCAAAATATACAAAACGACACCTCATGTTTTGAATTAAATTGTAAACTAACAGAATTCGTTAAACTCAACGGAATCCGGTAAACTTAACGGAAAATTTAATGGAATCTGGTAAACTTAACGGTAAACTTAACAGAATTCGATAAGTTTAACTGTCGAGACTGTCATTTTCGTTAACTTTAATGAATTCTGTTAGTTTACAAATTAGTTCAAAACATGAGATGTCGTTTTATATATTTTGAAACCACGGGAAACTTTTTTGTGTATTAGGTATAACACAGAGGGTTTTTTTTTGTTTTTAACCCTATTTATTATCTACCTATGATGTTAATATGCATTGCTACCTAAATGCACAGGAATTGTCTGAAGCAAAAACGACAACTTCATCAATCCTAGTTCTCATTTACATTACAACTATTGCTATACTTAGTATAGGCCAGTATCATTATTTCTAGAAATAATATATGTATATATATATATATATATAGAGTGCTAGTAAAATGCACGTGCATATATTGCACATCACTATAATATTTGCTATGTAAGATTAATTATAATAGATGAAATTCTTATTAGTATTGGAAGGAAGAATTGTGTATTGTAATGTAATGAATAGAATTTGAATTAGTTGCAAAGATTAAATGTGCATGAAAAGAAACTTCAAGAATTTAGATATGGATGAAAAAAATAATCTTCAAGTTTTTCGTTGAGCTATCTTCTTTTTGTTGTTTGGCTTTTTCTTAAGGTTGATAATTTCTCATCATCATCAATGAGCTCTAAATCTTCATGGTTTTTTTTTTCTTTTTATGAAGCTGTTTGCTTTCTATTTTTTTAAAGACAACTTTTTTGTTTCATTGACCTCTTTTTTCTCTGGAGTAACTTTTTCTATAACATCTGCAATGGTTTTAACAGTTCCATTAGTAGACTAAACTCTTTCATTCATCTTGAAAGAGAATTTGTACTCTGGTTCGTTGTACTTAACCAACTCCAAGTTGATGTACCATTTTGATGTTGTGTTATCATGTTAAATTATATTGGATGCATTGTATAAGATTCATGAAAATGTAAATGAAGTAAATATTGTTGATTTTTTATGCATATATTTTCTATTAATTTCTTGTATTTTGTAGCTAGACATCCTACATAGACATTTGTTGTGTCTTCAAATACAATAACTATTCCATTGCAGCCATCATTTTTAACATTTATTTTTAATCTATACCAATAGCATATGCAATCATAAATTAGTAATATTTATTTAAACCATATAATATGGGAAATGTTATTTGCTCTCCATATTTTGTTATTTGCACCCCGCCATTTGTTATGTCGCTTTACTTTAAGAATTTTTTGTACCTCATAGAATTATGATTATCAATGACTTACTTTCCATAATTTTTTAAAATTATTATTACTACACAAGAAATTAAATCATAGATATACATAAGGTAGTTTGTATCTTATCACGCATATGTAAAAAACTGATGTCACAAATAAAGACCAACATATATTAGACATGTGAGATCATATGAACTTAGAAGAGAAACAAACACAACAATGAAGCAGTAATTTTATTTAGCAACTATGGAGACAAAAGATACTATATACATTGATAAAAAAAATCTAATGCCTTAAGGAAAACATGACAGAAGATATTAAATGGGTTAGTTTCAAGAAGTAGCAACTAGGCCTTTCATGTATTCTTGACATTGGAAGTACCTTAGTGTTTATATTTGAAATAATACCTTGTTGATATAAACCAATTTAGAGATAAACAAAAATAATAAACTGAATTTTCCTGCTCAACTCAAAAGTAATCATGTCATTCCTGGTTACACAATTGGTGAGGAATTAGTGATCGACATAAAATATTATTATCTCTTCGTCCATACATATCATTCTCCTTATCCGCTTTTTGCTCTCATTAAAGAGCCTTGTGCTATTCTACGCCACAAAATTGTCAACTTAAGTGTCGAAAATGTGAGTTTGTTGGTAATTTTCAAAGGGTTCATTGTTGTTATTGTCTCTATTAGAATAATTCTAGTAATCTTGTGTTAATATGCATGGGAAATACTAATATAAGTAGCTTAAAAATATAAATAAATAGTAATAGCTTAAATAAATAATTGTCACACAGGCAATCAAATAGAAGTTAGTAAATCACAAGTAGCATAAAAATTTTGTTAGCCACATTATTTTTAGGAAAATTTCTTAGTAATATTTCAATAATATTTTGGCTATATAAATGCCTAAAAATCAATACAAAGTCAATTCCATGTTTATATTAGTAGGCTTTCTCACATGAAGGTATTTAATTTTTTTTAGTTATCGAATATGGCTTATACATACAAAAGTATTTTAACACAATACTTTTAAAAAAAATTGAAAATTTTATTATTTGAATTGAACATGGCTAATATGTGGAGGTTTTTTGGACATTTATGTGATATCTACTTTTCACATGGGTGTTTTTGCAAATTGATGCAGGTTATGTTCTGAAATCTCAATTGTGCCTATAAGTCAAGTGAAAGAAACAAAACACTGCAAGTGGGAAAAGTGAAAATGTAGAATTCTCTATTTTTTAAAAGATAAAATCTTTAATATGCAAAATTTTAACGTAATGCCATTCTTTACACTGTGAACCATAGAAGAAGAATAAACCCTTTTAAGAAAAAGGAAGAAGAAGGAGAATAAGTCCTAATTATCTGAATTGAATATCTGACGAATACGTGATAGCATTATAAAGTTTCAAATAGGTACCTTTACTTTAAAGCTTGATTCTTTTTAGCAAAATCCAAAACTTATACTATGGAAAGCTTCTACATTTTGTCAATGTTCAGATGTTATAGAGTCAAGTTCAAATGTTGAAAATTGACTCATGAATATTTTGGATTTCAGATGGGATCGATTTGAAGAAGAGTGGTTGGTGAAAGTTTGGTGCCTCAAGTCAGTTTGTTCTGTCTTTTATAGATGGTATATCTTGATTTAGATTTGTATGATTGTATTTGATATATCTATTTCATTTGTAGAAGTACTTCACTTGATGATGGATTCACAATTGAGGTACTAATACTTTAACATAAAATGCTTTATCAGAATTTGAAAGTTGGTTATTTCTATTGGAAAGGAAAGGTGGAAGTATTCAACAATAATCTCACCCATTTTTCTATTGGAAAAGAAATTAAAAAATAAAGATATTAGAAGAACTTGCAATTTATTTTCTTTTACTTTTAATGTGTTCTAGTGACTTATTCTGGCTTATTCATAATGGCAGTATTTTTCTAATGGATTTTGCTATGGAGTATCGTAGTACTTTTTCAATATAAAAGACAAATTTGTATATTGATCTTTGTTGAAACTAAATTAATGTCTAGTTTAAGTTATAGAATAAATATTTGTCTACATAACTTAAATAATTTTGATAGGTAAGCAAACAAAAATGTTGTCAAGAAATTGGAAACCTATATTTTATTACTAAACTTGAGTTAAATAAAGGAAAAAGAACAGTCTATAAATACGAAATTGAAACAAAAACAATCATTGCTTGAAATCCTGCACTTGGTACTTAACAGTCGTAAAATGAGTTGAAACACAAATGTTGTCGGTTGATATAGTTAATACATGAAAAGTAATGCATGTTACAATAAGTAATTTAATGTAAGTATAATATAAGAAATTACATTACCTTTATTATACATCAGATAAACTATCAATGTCAGTTGTGTCTTGACCTGGATTGTTTTTAAACAATCAAGAAAAATAATAGTAACCTAGTTATTAAGTATTAGTTTCATATGGAATACAATATTTATATTTACCTAGATTTAAAATCTGCTTATAGATAACATTTATAGTCTTGCTAAGCGAACTATTTACAGAGGCCTTGGCTTTAATCAAAACCTTCGTAGTAGAAATTGATATTCCTCTGAATAGAGCGACGTACAATGATCCATATGAATATATAGGTTAGATAAATTCCGACACATGAAATTGTTTACTATTGTGCTTTATTAATAGTCATTGCAAAGCAAAAATGCATTGAGAACTTGAAACTCAATCTGTAGTCAAGTTTTAAGTTTATAATTTTCTAAACTACCCTATGCGATTTTCGGCAAGTATATGAATCATAGGAGAGTATAGGTTGATTAAGGTCGAATCCACAAGAAAGATGGACAACTACCGATACTACTAAAGTTTTTCTATTATTTAGACTATCAACAAATTAAAACATACAAATTTAAGCTACTAATGGGCAGAAAAATACAAATGAAAACTCCCGGAGTAATGGAATCCTTATCTGCTCATGCTAGTGCAATTTTTTGGCTAATTGAGTACTAAAATTTCGGCTAACCTATGGCATAATTTCCTAATGTTTGTGATACCCGCTTTTGCCAGTATACCAACTATACTTGTATCTAATCTATACCTACTTTTGTGGTTATGAAATTAACCACAAGCTCATTTACTTCTATGAAATTACTACAAAATAAGTCACAAAAGTCCACCTCAATTTTCATGAGTGTACTCCTTGGATTTAGCACTTCTATGAATTAGTGTCAAATTTCAATTTTCATTGCAAATCTAATACCTAGAGATGATCACAATTAATGGCCAGTTAAACATGATTATGAGAGCTAAAGTGCTAAATAATTCAATCAAGATAATAGTCCAAAATAATCAAGAAATCAACACATAATAATCATAAATAGTTCAACCAAATACCCAAGACATAAACTTTAAAACAACATTAACAACATAGTATCCAAATTAGTAGATTCACTAAATATGGAGTCAAACACAAGGTAAAGAGTTTGGAGAAGAGGATAACCCTTGTCACTAGAGCCTTCAACTGTGCCCTTTCTTCATCACAATCTTCCTCCTTGCTCAATTTTTTACACAAATGGATACATAACACAAGTCCTAAATTAATCTCACAAACTAATAGATATGGAAAAAGTTATGAATATAGTGGGTTTGTGTCTTGCCTCAAAAAGCAAGATGCAACCCCTTTTGTTTCTTCCTTTTGTTCCAAAGCTCTTTCCCTCTCTAAACTAACTAGAAGTAAAAGCCCTCACTAAAACTAAAAACCTCTCTATTTATAATCTTCAAAACTCTTCAATTTTTCACAAGAAGACTCTTTTGTATTGAAGAGTCAAAATGGTTCAAGTCAATGATATAAAGTTGATAAAAAGGTGACAAAAGTTGATGTTTAAACACTCTTCTTTCAAAAACTCTTTGATGAGGAGGAAGGGGTGGCGGGTGGTGGTGTATTTTTGGTGGTTAGTTGTGGTAGTGGTGGTGGTGGTGTATTTATATATATATATATATATATATATGGAGTTATTTTTGATATATTATATGGATGTGATGTTTTGGAGTTGTTTTTGTTTGTGTATTACTGTAGCATTGTATATGAAAAACTTGTTTTTCAAAAATTGAGGAATCCAAACGAAACCCATATCATTAGAGATTAGGTATAACATGAAACATGGAAAGATAGCAGGTAATTTATAATGATTGACCATCTCTAATAATAGAGGAGTTATCTCATTGATGGCCATTTGTTGAAATATAACTCAAGGAATCTTAGCAAAGTGGAAGGATCTTGGATAGTTGTATCTAAGTATCTATCCAACAAGAGTTATATTTTTATAACACGAAAGTCATTAATCATTATAGTTGGCACATATTCCATAGTCTAGATTAATGTGAGAAAAGTATGATGAAAGATAATAATTATATGATACACGTACATGAAAAAATTTAGTCATCTACTTGACTCTTCTCTATAATTGGGTGGTCATGATGCTTTGTTAGAATTCAATCTTGATCTATAAGTATAAGTTAGTTGATTATATTTAATCAACGATAAATTAAAGTGATCTAATTTACTTATTTCTTATTATTAAGAATTCTAATGTTTACTTATTGCCAATGAAGTCGAGAATCTAATGGGCCACACACATTAAGAGTTTTTTTGTGCAAGATTAAAAGATATTCAAATAAGAACTTGAATGATAAGTTTGTAAAACTTATGATTTAATTTATAAGATAAATTAAAATTGAGGGATTTATTATGCAACTAAGGATAAGTCTAAAACGAGAGTTATATTGAAAGATGGAAACTAAATCCTATTGGAAACTAATTAAGTGTTTCCTATCAGAGTTAAGTTCTTTATTTGTCAATATATACCCTAATTGTTTGAGCTGGCAAAACATAACTTTATATACTAGTCTGTGAAATTTTAAAGAAAATCTAGAGAGAGAAATTGTCCATGAATTTGGCCATCAAGAGAGAGAAATTTAGTTCTCTCTTTTGCTCATCTTGGCGAATTTTCCTAGTTCATGAAACCAGAATTTTCCTCCTCCACATCTGCATCGATTTGTGAGGTTTTTTCTTGGTAGAGAGATAGCACTCATCTAACTACAAGCAAATTTACCTATGAAGTTTCGTGCATGGGAGCTCATGTGGATCACCATTAGAGGTTGGTCACTTGAACAGTTTTTGTAGATTGCACCATCCACGGCTTCATCAAACAAGAAGATACTCAGAGGATGAAGGTAATCTTCTTAACTAACCTCTTAATTGCATGGAATCTAATCAAAGTGATCAAGTCAAAGGAATCAAAAATTTTAAATTAGGAGCTAATTTGGCTGAAGTTGAATACTCTAGGGACTAATTTATTTTAGCTGAAACATTTTGGTCCAAACGCTAAACTTTAAGGACTAAAAAGTGCATATTTTCCTAAAGATACAATAACCATTTTCTTGATTGTTCTTATTCATTTAAATTGAGCCTTCAGAATATTCACTAATATTTTCTAGGGTTCGATAGATGCTAATTATAATAATAGTCACTCAATTTGCAATTTCATTATTTCAAATAATTTGGATTAAGGAGAGTTTAAGTTCAATGTTAAGGAAAAAAAGTTCATTATTAAGAGTATGTGTTGCTCAAACTTAATTCTCCAAAACAAACAATTAATCTTTTTTGTTAGGTCATACAAAATCATCACGCTAGTTCAAAGGAATCCACATCAAAGCATACTATGTACAAATTCTAACAGAATTTTATTTATATTTGGTACCAAAAAAAAGTCGTTGCCATTTGTACAGATTTCATTAAGATGAATGAAATGATGTTTATCATTTATCCCCAAAAGAGAGGCAAATAGCGTAGTAAGCTGCTCAACCTCCCGAGATTCTTCTTTCACCTGGTAAGTGATTTTCATGCTAAATAGCTTACTAAACTTTTAAAAGTATTTTATTTTGACGGTTCTGTTAACTCTCACTGTTAAGATGGTCAAAAGTTAGCCCACCAACTCATATTCTAAAAGGACAATTTGGACATTTCGCATGAAACATCAGTCTTTGAGGCTTCAGCTACTGATTTGGTGATATGGTTTCCTTTTTAGCAATTTTTCTTCATATCACTCATCCTGTCAATGTCTTAATCGTTCTTTTGCATTTTCGTGTTTCCCCATGTAAATACTAATTAGATTAGGGAAACTTACTAGGTTTTTCTTTTTCTTTTGGGGGTCTTTAAAAAGGAAACCATTGAGGATTTGTGTGCTCATTATCAGTTTGATTGTCAAGATCTGAGAATTTTCTTTTGAATCCAATCTGTTGATTTCTAGATTTTCTTTCAACCAATTGCATTGAATAATGAACAAGAGATTTCGTTCTTTGGGATTAACTTTCGTACTAATTACCCGAATTAACACTAAGATTTGCATAGCTTCCAGTTTTGAAAGTATTGCACTCTTATACAGCTAATACTTAAAAGCACTAAATGTAAATCAGATATAATAAGTTGACACATTTCGTACAAAACATCCAAATTGTCCATTTCTAATAGACGCCTCTCACATGAGTTAACTCCCATCCATTTGCACAACGAGAGTTAACAGAATGTTCAAAATAAAATACTTTTAGGAGTTAGTGGGCTATTTAGCATGAAAAACAGTTTAGTGGGTGAAATGAGAACCTCAAAAAAGTTTAGTGACCTCCTACAAATTTTATCAAAAGAAAATAAAATGCACGCACACGGACAAATTAACATTTCATGACCTTCAGTTATGCAAAATTAATCAAATCAAACATTTCATCCAATTCATCTTGTAACATTTCTCAAGAAAAATAAAGGAAATTCACCAACATACTCTACCCAGATTCAGTATGATAAATAGAAAAATTGAATCAATTGAAACCTAAATTTCAGAGGAACAATCTAGAAAGACTAAATGATTACAAAATTGGAAACTAAACACTGCTAAAAAATGAAATTTATTTGCAAAAATTATCTTTAAGTATTTTTATGAAACAAAAAAAATCATTTTTTCCATTAAACAAAAGCACTCAAATGCTGAGGAAGCCTTGGTATAATGACTAAAGTTGAGTATTTCTAGATGCAGAGATTTTGGATTCAAATCTCCTTTTTGAGTAATCTAGACTGTGGGATGTAGGGATGGGGCAGCATAGATGATTGATGATTGATTGAATTGCCGTGATGATCAAGATGCAGTTAGTTAGTTACAGAGGAAGGCACTTTAGTTAGTTAGTTAACTTCCTGTAACCAATAAATAACAGGAGAATAGTAGTGAAGAAGGGCTGCTTGTATTTTTTTCATCTTCATTGTAACAATCTTTTGTAATCTTTCCTCATCAATACAACAACAGTTCCAACTCCTTGAGGGATATTCTTCATCATCATCCCTATCCTTCTGGATTGGAATTTGAGACTTTCCTACCGTTTGCATCACTGGTATCCATGGTTCAAAGTCGCGGTCGCGGTTGCGGTCGCGGCCTGGACCGTTCCACATCGGTCTCGGCATATCGGTCGCGGTCTCGGCGAGACGCGAATTTTTGAAATATTAATATTCTAAAAAATGTAAAAAATATGATAAACAAAAATAATTAAAAAATTAGTAAAAATAATAAAAATTCGAATTGACTCGGGATAACTCGGAGTGACTCGGTGTGACTCGGCCGTTTCAACCCTTTACGGTGACGTCTCGACGAGTCACGTATCTCGGTATCGTTTCGTCACGGTCTCGTCTCGGACTAGGCCGAGACGGTGACGACTCGGCCGAGACGTCTCGGTCTCGGCCGAGTCTTCGAACCATGCTGGTATCAGAGTTGGGTTATACCAGCTCAATTCTCGAAATGGCTGAAGATGCAAGGTCTGAGGACAACAAATGCTTGAGGGAGAATCTAAAGAATCTTCTCAAGGTTCAAAGGGAGTAGTTTGACAGAGAATTGCTGCTCTCAAGAATCTGATTCTCGAAGCAAATACGCAGAGGATTCCCAGTAATTAGAATTCCTTCAATTCAGAAAATCAGGAATCTCAATCCCATCAAGGGTATCAAGCCTCCACCAGACTTTCAAGGGTGGAGTTTCCCAGATTCTTAGGGGAAGATTTCAAGGGGTGGCTGTACAGGTGCGAACAATTCTTTGAGATTGATGATACTCCTTCCAATGCTAAGGTCAAACTAGCAACTATTCACATGGAGGGTAAAGCTTTACAGTGGCATCAAATTTTCATGAAATCTCAATTCACCAGAGATATACCCTTATGGGAAGAATATGTGAAGGCAATTGCAGCTCGATTTGGTAATGTCCTGTATGATGATCCTGTGGGAGATTTGAAGAGACTGAAGGAAAGTGTGCTTGAGTGTCGAGAACGATTTGAGGAGTTACTCGACGGGATGGACTTATCTGAGGAATATGCAATAAGCTGTTTCTTAAGTAGTTTAAGGGATGATATTCAGATGGGGGCTAGAATCTTCATGCCTGGAACCCTGCAACATGCAGTTAGTTTAGCCAAATTGGAGGAATCCAAGATAATGGGTGCTAGAAGGGACTTTCAAAAAATCGGCCAATTTCAAGGGTCAACTTCTAGGCCTTCCATACATGGTTCAAAGCCACGGTCGCGATTGCGGTCGTGGCTCGGATCGTTCCACATCGATTTCGGTATATCAGTCGCGGTCTCGACGAGACGCAAATTTTGAAGCATTTAATATTTTAAAAATTGTGAATAATATAAAAATATATGCTAAACAAAAATAATAAAAAGTTAGCAAAACAAAATCTATAAAATGTACTATTTTTATACATATTAAACACAATAAGTATCTTTAATCATTTAATATAATGGCATCACAAACAAAATCAAGATAACGCATAACACAATTTCAAAGCTAATAATTGCAAAATCAAGATAACACATAACACAGTTTCATATTCGTTTTTAGTGTAGTAGCAGAGGTTATTTGATGAAAGTTTAGTATATTGTGTTCATCTGTACAGAGACTAGTTCAACCTGCAAACATTGAAAAGTGGGCCATATATTCATGCCTGTTGAGAATATGAGATGAGAGTCCACATTTGTAGCCGCATTGATGCTTACAGTTTCTTAAGTCTGAGAATTGGCATGACTAAAACTGCTCTTCCTTCATTTTGCACAATGGGGTTTGGTTGTGAAGCAACAGAAGCACTTGCATTTCCCCTGTTCAAACTTGTAGTAGCTGAAGTAATGGCAATCTCAGAAGGCCTTCCTCTGTGAAAATTTGAAGTAGCAAATTGACAAGAAGACATAGTTCCTTAATGAATCAATACTATGCTAACATATTTAAAAAATATCAGCTTCACACAATTCCACTGGAAGTTCATCATAGCAAACAACTTCTGGCAACTACTTTGCAGAATAAGAAAGATTACCCCATCTACTTCCCTTAATATATTTAGAAAATCCAAAAAAAATCTAAATGCACACGAAATACCCAGCCTATAATCCCTGATAAGCGTTATCGAGACCACAACAGTACGTAGCAGCCACAGCTTTCATGAAATCATTGATCAAGATAGAACATCATCTAAGACTCAAGTAACATGCATTTCGTGGATCATGTTCCAGAAAAGTTATTTTATTTCATATGCACAAGCATAATATTTTCTCATAACAAGCACAAGTAACTATGATATTTTCTTCATGGTTTGTGTAACCTTTTGCTATTTTGCCTCAGCTTGCATATGCATGCACAGATAATAACCATACCTTGCTTATTGTCTATGATTTGAATAACATGTTTCCTGATGTTTCTTTCGGGTTCTCGGACTTGTTTTCGTGAAACGGTTCAAACCAAGAATCAAGACCACCCAGCAATTTCATCCTTTTTTTTCTCTTGCTTTTCATTTTACTGTTTTTTTGGTTGGATTCGAATTGACTCGGGATGATTCGATGTGACTTGGCTATTTCTATCCTTATCGACAACTTCTCGGCCGAGTTCTCGGTGATTTAGGTATCTCGAAATTATCTCGTCCCGATATTGGAATGAGGAGCCCCATTCCGGTGGTGACTCGGCCGAGTCGTCTCAGTCTTGGCTGAGACTTTGAACCATACTTCCATATCTCATGCCCCTACATCTGGTGGACCTTCCATGAGAAGTTCAGCTCCACCATTACCTACTCCTAGAGATACTTAGGGGAATTCAACCAAGAAATCTGCAAGAACTCTGAGCACTGCTAAACTGGATGAAAAACGTGCAAAGGGACTTTGTTCTTGGTGTGATGAGAAGTTTGAAAGAGGCCACATATGCAAGAAAAGGCAACTATATAGAATTGAAGTGGTGGAAGATGAGGAAGGGAGAGACATGAATGCAGAAGAAGAAATCTAGCACATATATCTGTTTGTGCTATGACTAATACTGTACAGCCAAAGTTCAAGACTATGAGGATTAATGGTCATGTGGGAAAAATAGCAGCTAATATTTTCACCCAAGTGTTGTAAAGGGTTTCGGGTTGCAAGTTAGAGAGGTGAGTCTTTTGGCTGTGGGAGTAGCTGATACGGGAAGATTAATTACTACTCAGCTATGTTCCTAGCTCACATGGAAAATACAGGGCCAATCTTTTGTTGTTGAAGCAATGGTACTGCCTATTGGAGGCTGTGAGATGGTGCTTGGAATACAGTGGCTCTCCACTTTGGGAAATATGAATTGGAATTTTGTAGATTTGAGGATGGAATTTGTGCAGGGAGGAAGAAAGGTGGTGCTGAGAGGGTCCAAACAATCAACTATTCAGATGGTGTCAAGAAAAAAGACGCAATAGATCTTGAGGAAACGTGTAGTTGTAGAATCTGCACATCTTTGTCTTCTTCATGGAACATCAAAAGCCATAGTATTTTCATGTGAAGGGAGTCATGAACAATCTCTTCTCCACCTAATGAAATAGATGCTCTTTTGAAAAATTATGAAGACATGTTTAAAGAGCCAAAAGAATTACCGCTCCCACTGACAGATGTTGTACATGTGCAATAATAAATTTCTACTCTCAAAGATGTAAACGAGTACAATGGCAAGTAGGGTCGTCTCTGCAGGGATTAGGAGTAAAATTTGTTTCTTTTCAAGTAAGAATTAATCGGGGGAGTTTGGACAATTGAAAATAAAAATAAACAATCAATGCAAATTAAAAACAATTCAACTAAAGTAAATTAAACTTAATTCAAGGATAAACGGGCTCTAGCCAAGGGAATAACTCCAGCAGTAGTTCAAACAACTGATCATCGATGCAACAATTATTTCAATTATTTGCTAATAAATAGGTTATAGTTGTCATACAAGCAATAAACAACCAACTTTTCCTTAGTGTCTTGATAATTAAGGTATGCCTGTTAACCACTTTCCTAACCAAGAAAAAATCCTAGGTACACTCGTAGGATTTAATTTCTTAATTGCATTAAAAATAAAAAAAACCCTATTCTAATTAACAAACACACTACCAGGGTTTATTTAAATTAGATCGTATGTCTCCCTAATATGGAACCAATTACATTAGTTGTCACTAATTTAAGACAATTAAACAATTACGAATTTAACTGTCCTAAATTGACAATAGTTTTGTTAGATTAAATTAAATATCAGGCGCCTTTGATATCCAAACAACTAACAATTATAGAAAGTTAAACCAGAAAACATACAAATACTAACGAATAAAAATGATTAGATCTTACATACGAAGATGAACCATGTCCTTCATTATTTCTTGACTAGAAAATAAAAGTTTAGCTACGCATCATGGAGTAAAATCCGCAAGAGTTCCTTGATAATAATTGCATATTCCTCCAAAAGTGAACGAAAAAACAAAAAGGAAAAAAAGAAAGATCCAAGCGACGGCTTTTTTCTCGAATGCTCCAAAGAATCACTACCAAAGATTGTTTCTGGCCGAACTACTAATCAAACGGGTCCGTCCTCGTTTTTCGTTTTCATTTCCTATTCGATATCTATTACCAATAACAAAACATGTTTCCTAAATAGGAAAAGATAACTACTAAAGATAATAGTCCAAATTTCTTAATCCAATACTAAAACTAATAATAAAAATTAAAGTCTTCAAAATTTTCCTTCAAAAATTGCCCTAAGGTCGACTTGGACTTGGAAATAGACCCCGAATGCCCCACCATCAAATAAACTCTTATAATGTTGGAAAATTACTTCTTTTGGTCATGTTTCACATAGTTCCCTACAATTAACAACATTAACCAAATATCAATAGAATTCGACAATTAAAACAATATTTGGCAAGAATAAAAGGGAGTTTAATCATAAATTTAATAACAAATTTTAATCTATTAATTCCCCTCACACCTAATCCATGCTTGTTCTCAAGCATGAGAACAACAATTCAGCAAATAAATTCAGACAATGATCATCACTCAAACCATCTATTGCCAAGATGCAATTAACTCACGTCAAGTATTAGTGGCTAAGTTCCAAGACATGTTCTCCGGTTAGCTTCTAAAATCAAAGACTCATCCAATTCAGGCTAACTAATCTAAGAATACTAAACTGACATTTATTAGTAAACGGTTCAACAATTAACCAAAATCTCAACATTAAACCCATGGATCAGCAGGTACACTTTTCACTTTTTCACAACTCTCTTCTCTTTTTTTCATTTTTTGTGCTTTTTTCATTTTTTTTTTTGATTGATTAGGGCTTAGTTCTTAGCCATTCAAACCTTTTGATATGAACTCCAACATCTGCTAAATGAAGAAGTCCGGTTACTCATCTTGTCATCGCCTTAGGACCATATACTCATAGACATCATCACTGATGCAAAAATCGACACTTTTGGTGAAAAACTCCCGGTTACTAGGTGACGACACTAGTGGAGTACAACCAAACAACATTCAAACATCACCAAACTGAACAATAAAAATTAAAAATCACAAAACCTGTTTCATTTCCCAAATATGGAGAACTAAGGTTAATAGTCGACCAATTTACATAGTAAATGCCAGAAAATATTCATATTGCCTAAATAAGTTAGCCAAGAACCGTAAAAGTCACAAAATTTTCAACATTCACCAAAGAGGTATGCTTAGACTTCGCCATGTCAAACACAACTCATAAGAAAACGTAGCAATAGAAAAGTTTGACCCGTCTAACTATTATTGATCACAAACAACCATAAAACTATCCAAAAATGACAAGAAGAAAATAAAAACACCTAAAATGAATAGTACCCACTATACTATCACCCCTCCCACACCTAATCATTACATTATCCCCAATGTAACAAGAAAGAGCAAAAAGAAAGAGAAGGGGTAACGAGACTTCCCTGAACAACTTGGAGAAGGACTCCGGACAGTTATGGAATAGGCGTGAATGGCGGCGTTAAAACCCACATGGTGGAAGTAAGCTGCAAAATTCTAGGACATCTGGTACATGTGAAGCGCAAGATTGGACACCTGCTCATCCATATGGTTAACTTGAGCACGGAGGTGGCGCCACTCAACATCCCAAGATGACGGTGAAGGAGGCACGGAGGTAGAAGGTCCAGGCTCGTCCTCAACTATCCCCGAAGTAGAGGAAGGACCGCATGGAAGGATGGCAAACGGGCACACGAGTAGGCCCCGGGGAAGTAAACTGCCATATGTTATTAACCTGCTATACAATGCCCATTTTTTCTAAGCAAACCACATTCAAAGGATCCATTTGACAAGCAACATGTAAATCGTGGTTAGTGAGATCAAGCACTTCTAAGTGGACTACCGAGTGGGTGATATAGGAGCCAAGGATCAAAGGTTTGTTTCTCTTGGTTAAAACTGTTTTAAATTGAGATGCCAACCAATATCCCAAATTAACCTTGACATTGTTTTGCATACACCAAATGAAGAAGAATTCAAGTTTAGAGAATGTCCTCAAACTATCCCTTCTACCTGAGTAACTATAAGTTAGGAAACACTTAACATAATGGGCAGTCGGGTCCTTGAGATAGGAACTCTTAGACTGGCTAGAGTCATAACGATCCCCGTCGACAGACACATCTTTCCATATTTCAGTGTGAGAAGAGAAGAAGGATTCTACATAGTCACAGACACTCTCAATACACTCCCTAAAATTGGCGGACTCATTATCAATAAACCCAAAAGCCAAGTTAAACTGGGTAATGAAAAAGTTAAACTACTGACCCATAAGTTTAAATCGAATCACATCGAGAGTGGTGACAAAGTATCCCGTGGGGAGATCAAATTCAAAAGTGGCATAAAACTCCCTAACTAACTCCATAAAAGCAGGACAATGAATTGCAACATAGGAGTGCCACTCTATGGTTGTGAACATCCTCTCAACATTATCCTTAATACCCAACGCAGTCATGCTAAGAGAGTCAAGATATTTCCAAAGGATAATCCACCGTTCACAACAAGTAGAATATCGTTGCTTGTCAATGACTCTGGTGAAATTCAAATGACCCCCAAAGTGAGAGCATGCGGAGATATGGACATCCTTGTCCCTACCTAGGCGTGCTCGTTTACTCGAAGAGGAAGGATGGTGTGAAGGGTCACTTGCGGGAATGGTGGGTTGTGGTGTGGTGGTGGTCATAGACTTGGTGGTTCTGGTCTTAGAGGAAATCTTTTTCTTAGCCATTGGAATTGGCAATCAAGAAGGGCACGAAACAATGAATGGGAAACTTCTAAACACAAACTCCACTTATACTCCGAGCAGCCAAGCAATCGCACACAAAATATATAAAAAATGAACCAACTAACTGGGCCTTAGCAACTAGTAGGACAGAGCATGTAGTAGCAGTATGCAATTGCAATAGCAAAAAGAAACAAAAATATGCAATGGCACCAGCACATCCTGGAGGAGCAATTACTGTAATTAGAAGAATAACACCTACTATCAATATCACAAATCATCGTTGGGTAAGTAAATAGCAGCGGGTATACCATAGGTTTCAACCGCCACGCAACTTTAAACCCCCCAGTCCAGCAATGCAAAGAAATTCCAATCAACTATATAAATTAACCTAGCAAAAAGGCTACCAATAAACCTGTGAGTAACAACCCATCAATCTGAAAGAGAATTGAACAAAGGTACCGAAAGTGGGGTCGGCATGACTAGAGGAGATATGACGGTCGTTCAAGAGACGGGTCAATGGCGAAACAGCAGTGGTGATGAAGGTTCCGGCCGATTCAAACAAGGAGACAATGATTGTGGATAGCGGGCGGCTATTGGGGACGAGGAACAACGTCGGCAACAGAACGGTAACGACATAGCAACAACGAGAAGCGAGCAAACGGCAACGGCAATGCGCGGGTGACAATGGCGACAGAATAGCGACGGTTGTACAATGGCGGCAATGGCGGTGTGAGAGTTGCAGGCTACGCTCGGTCGTGCGGCGATGAAGAAAAAGAAAGAAGGGAGAAAGAGAGAAGAAGAGAAAAAGGAAAGAAAGAAAAGAGAGAAGAAGGAAAAGGAGAGGAAGAGAAAAAAAAGAAAATTTTTTTCATCAGTGTTTTTTGCCCTCCTCCGTCGAACAAGACGTGGGCACGTCTTGTGGGTTTAGAGTTTTCTGATGTTGAGATTGAGTAATTTCTCATTAGCATATACTCTCAAGGCGCGAGCACGTCTTGTCGCCTAGTTATCCGCTGAAAGATTTAAATTGGACTATGAGCTCTCTGTCAATAAGATATGAACACGTCATGTTGGTCCATATTCTTCTAACCATGGAGTTGGGTAATTTCACATTAGCACGTGCCTACAAGGCGCGAACTCGTCTTGTTGGGGGGACGTCTGTTAATTATTAAAAATAAAAATTAAACTTGTCAACTATGTAAAATCTAGGATAAATATCATAAAACACATAATAAAAATAGATAATCAATAGAAAAATAATTGGGTTGGCTCCCAATAAGTGTCTTTTTTTAACGTCTTTGGTTAGATATGGTCGAATATTGCTCAAACAGTATAAGTGGAATTTTCGAGATGTATGATCTCCACCTTCTCCATTGAAACATCTTCATGATAGGGTTTTAAGGTGATGACCACTGACCACAAATTTCTTATATTTCTGTAAACTCTGGATTTCCACTGCATCATAGTGAAAAATATTAGTCACAACCAATGGATCAATCCAACGAGAACGCAACTTACCTGAAAAGAGCTTCAAATGAGATTGATAGAGAAGAACTTTTTGCCAACTACAGAGGATTTTTTGCAACTTGTTGGCCATGAAAAATCCTAATCTTCTCTTTATAAATGGTTGCATTTTCATAGGTCTCATTCCTCAACTCCTTCAATTCTTGCAATTGGAGTTTTCTATGAACTCCAGCCTCTTCAAGATTCATGTTGCACTGTTTTGTCGCCCAATATGCTTTGTGCTTGAGTTCTACTGGCAAATGATACGGTTTCCCAAATACCAATCTATAGGGAGATATCCTTATAGGTATCTTGTAGGCGATCCTATAAGCTTATAATACATGCTCCAACCTAGAACTCCAACCTTTCCTATCAAAACGAATCATTTTCTCTAATATAGATTTGTTTTTTTGGTTCGAAACCTCCGCTTGGTCATTTGTTTTGGGGGTGATAGGATGTAAACACCTTATGAGTCATTCCATATTTTCATAATAGAGCCGTCATCATTTTATTTCAAAAGCATTTTCCTCTATCACTGACCATAGCTCGTGGTACGAGAAAACGAACAAAAATATGTGATCGAATGAAATTTACAACCACTTTAGAATCATTAGTCCCTGTGGTTTTTGTTTCCACCCAATTCCACACATAATCTACGGCCAATAATATATAAAGGAAACTATAAGACAAAGGGAAGAGACCCATAAAATTAATACCCCACACATCAAAAATTTCACAAAAAATCATAGGAGATTGTGGCATCTTATTTCTACTAGATATATTTTGGACCCTTTAACATCTATCACATGACTTACAGAATAAGTACGCATCCTTGAAGATGATGGGCCAATAAAAATCGCTTTTCAACACTTTACGAGCTGTTCTTTGCTGTTCAAAATGATCTCCACATGCACAAGAGTGACAAAACATTAAAATTGAATTGAACTTACTCTTACTTACACATCTTCACAGTACTTTATCTGCACATTGTCTCCATAAGTAGGGGTCATCCCAAAAGTAATACTTAGCATCACTCCTAAACTTATCTTTTTGTGCCTTTGACCAACCTACAGACAATTGATTAGTGACTAAATAGTTCACAATATCTGCATATCAAGGGAGAGAAGAATGAGTAGAGAACAGTTGCTCATCAGGGAAGGTCTCTTTTATTACGAAATTGTCTTTAACAACAGGTAAGCGATTTAAATGGTCTGCTACTAAGTTTTCAGTTCCTTCCTTATCACGAATCTCCAAATCGAATTCCTGTAGAAATAAAATCCACCAGATTAATCTTGGTTTAGCATCCTTCTTGGTCAACAAGTACCGTAGCACTGCATGGTCAGAATACACCATCACTTTAACTCCTAGCAAATAAGAACAAAATTTTTCTAAAGAAAAAATAATTTCTAAAAGCTCCTTTTCGGTGGTTGTGTAATTGAGTTGAACTGCACTCAAAGTTTTAAACGCATAATAGATCATGTGTGCAACCTTTCCGGTCCTTTGGCCCAGTACAGCCCCTACTGCACTATCACTTGCATCACATATGATCTCGAATGGGAGATTTCAATTCGGAGGGGTTGTATGATGGGTGAAAAAATCGACAATTTCTTCAAGCAATCGAACATCTTCTTGCACTCCTCATCAAAATCAAAGGTCATGTCTTTTTGTAGGGGTTTAAATAATGGCGCTCCAATTTTGGAGAAATTTTTAATAAATCTGTGATAAAAACCTGCATGTCCCAAAAAAGAGTGCGCTTCCTACACACTAGTGAGGTATGGTAAAAAAGATATGAGATCTATTTTTGTCTTATCGACTTCAATATCCTTAGATGATACTACATGGTCTAAAACTATCCCACGCTCAAGCATAAAGTGATACTTTTTTTAATTAAGCACGAGATTAGTTTCAATACATCTTTTAAGAGTTAGAGTCAAATTTTCAAGACATTCATCGAAACTATCTCCATAGACACTAAAATTATCCATAAAAATCTCTATTATTTTTTTAACATGTTTAGAGAAAATACTTACCATAGACCTTTCAAAAGTTGCAAGAACGTTACATAACCCAAAGGGCATTCTTCTATACGCGAAGGTACCAAATGAACACGTGAAAATAATTTTCTCCTGATCCTCTGGCGCTATTACCATTTGAAAATAGTTTGAAAAACCATCCAAAAAGCAATAGTAAGTACGAAAGCTAATCTTTCAATCGTTTGATCAATAAAAAGAAGAGAATAGGGGTCATTTTTAGTGACGGCGTTCAGTTTTCGATAGTCGATGTATTGCCGCCATCCCATTGGTTTGTGAACAGGAACAAGCTCTCCATCGTTATTAGTTTCTACGGTGATTCTGGGCTTTTTTGGAACTACTTGCACTGGACTCACCTATGGGCTATCAGAAATAACATAAATCATCCCCATATCTAGCAACTTGAGTATTTCCTTTTTTATCACTTCCATCATTAGAGGATTTAGCCTTTTTTACAATTATCTCACAGGTTTCGTACCTTCTTCAAACCGTATTTCGTGCATGCACAAAGAAGGATTTATACCTTTAATGTCAGTTATTGTCCATCCTATCGCCTCTTTATGGTCCTTAAGGATTCAGATCAATCTATCCTCTTGATTGGGGTCCAATTTGATAAAAACGATGACCGGGAGCTTCTTTTTATTTCCTAGATATGCGTATTTCAGGTGCTCTGGTAAAGGTTTCGGTTCTACTTCACGTGTCTGCACCATAGAAAGTAGCAGCTTTTGACGAGACTCTGGGTGAAAAGGGGTGCAAGCTCATACCTTGATATCTTGCCTTAGTAGATGCCAACGACTGCAGTGCTCCAATCATGCATTCCAACTCTTCTCCTAGTTCCACATCATAAGTTGCCCCCAACTCAAGATGTTTAGTAAGAGCAACCTCTAGTTCATTCCTGCCATCAATCTCAAAAATTTCCTGTACTATAGGGTCAATCATACTCATAACAAAGATAGAATGAGAGTCAGATGGGTATTTCATAGTTTCAAATATATTGAAATGAACCACCTCCCCATCAAATTTTATTGTAAGTGTGCCCTGTTTTAACATCTATTTTTGTCCCAACTATGCTCAAAAAGGGTCTCGCTAGTATAATCGGTAATGGATTTAGTGACCGCTCATCATTCATGTTAAACACATAAAAATCAGCTGAAAACACCAATTCATTAATTTGGATCAAGACATTTTCAATTAATCCATCGGAGTATGCGTTAGCACGATCGACTAATTGAATTATAATGATTGTTTCCTTTAACGATCTTAGATTTAAGGATGCATAAATACTTTTTTGTATCACATTAATAGAAACTCTTAAATCTAGCATAGCCTTCCTAATCCTAATATTTTCTATACGACAAGGGATACAAAACATATCTGGATCTCCACACTTTGGTGAAAGTTTCTTTTGTAGCACAGTTGAAACATTCTCCCCCACTTCAATTCTTTCATCGCATCTCAATTTCTTTCGATTGACGTATAAATTCTTCAGAAATTTGGCATACCTAGGCACCTGCTTAATTGCATCCAACAGAGGGATGTCTATCTCCACCTTCTTGAATACCTCTAGGATCTCCTTCTCCTTATCTTGCCTTTTTGGCTTCTCCAACCTACTAGGAAAATGTGGTTTTAGTATTAACTTTAATTGAGGGGTTTAGAATTATCTTAGGAGTTGTTTTGTTTCTTGATTCTTCCTCCGGCTCCTTTTCAATCTGATCCTCGCTCTTGTCCTTCGAAACTACAGGTTTTGACCCTTCAATTTTCTTCCCACTTCTGAGGGTCACGGCGCTTACATTCTTTGGATTCGCCTTAGGTTGAGAAGGTAGTCTCCTAGGTCTTTGGAACTCCGGACGATTTATCGTAGAGGTCAGTTGATTCATCTAATTTCTTAGATATGCATACTTGCATTCGTCCTCTGCTGAAACTGCAAAGTATTTTGTTAAAGTTGCGCGGTGTTAGCAACCAATGTCTTCACCGTATCCTCAAAAGATATGTCTGTGTTGGATGAAGAGTGTTGAGGTATTGATGGGTGTTGTGACTAAAATCCTTGCTGTTTGTTGGAGACAGAATTTTGTTTATTCCCCCCGTAGCCAAAATTTAGGTGGTTCCTCCAACCCGAATTATACGTGTTGGAGTAAGAGTTGTACAGCCTATGGGGAGCGAGCATGTATCCAACCATGTTTACTTATTTCGTGCTATCATCTTGTATCATTGGACACCCATCATTGGGAAACGAACATCCTTGCAAATTCCGTATGCCTTGATTTGTTGTGCATTCCCCATTGCCATCTGGCGAACTAGAGAAGTCAACTCTGTCAATTGCTCTTGCTTCAATGAAATGCTTACCTAATTTACGCAACAAGTTGGAGTATCCTCTCTTGTGTTGAACTCTTGGGAGTTTTTAGTCATCCTCTCAATTAATTTTCAAGTTTCCCAAGAGGTTTAATTCACTAAAGCACCTCCACTTGCAACGTCGATAATACTCCTATCTCTGTAGAGCATGCCTTCATAGAAGTACTGGATGAGGAGTTGTTCGCTAATTTGACATTGGGGACAACTGGTGCACAACTTCTACAATTTCTCTTAGTATTCGTAGAGAGATTTTCCAAGACTCTACTTAATTCCACAGATCTCTTTTCATAAGCTGGCAGCCCGAGACACAGGGAAGTATTTTTTTCAAGAACTTTCTTTTCATGTTTGTCCATGTTGTGATACTCCCTGTTGGCAAATAGTGTAGCCAATCATTGGCAGTTCCCTTCAATGAAAAAGGGAACGCCCTCATCTTAATTTGCTCTTCAGTGATACTAGGTAGTTTCATACTTGTGAAACTACTGTGAACTCTTGCAGGTGGTTGTGGGGTTCTTCACCTGGCAAACTATGAAAATTGGGGAAAAGGTTTATTAGTTCTGATTTCAATTCAAACGTTACATTTTCAACAAAATCAGAAAAAGTTATGCAAAGAGACTGTTGGTTTAAATCCGAAGCAGCCAACTTTCTCAAGGTTCGATTGTTATTTGCCATAATAACTTCTTCGTGTTCAGAATTGCTTGAGTACTCACTTGTAGATTCCAATAAATCCACAGCCAAATTAACCCAAGAGATGCAGTAAATGATTGCTCTCCCCTTTGTATTCTGGTTTCTTTTCGCAGCCTACGCGTTGTCTTCTCAATTTCGAAATTAAAGATTAAATCACCTATACGAGAAGAACAAGGCATAAAAGTACCAAAAAATAAAATAAAATAAGAAAAGAAACGAATATTCTAATGCTAATCCCCAGCAACGGTGCCAAAAATTAATAGGTGTCGCGTCTGTGCAATAATAAATCCCTACTCTCAAAGATGTAAACGAGTATAATGGTAAGTAGAGTCGTCTCCGCAGGGATTAGGAGGAAAGATTGTTTCTTTCCAAGTGAGAATTAATCGGAGAAGTTTGGATAATTGAAAGTAAAAATAAACAATCAATGAAAATTAAAAACAATTAAACTTAATTCAAGGATAAACGAGCTCTAGCCAAGAAAATAATTCCGATAGTCGTTCAAACAATTGATCATCGATGCAATAATTGTTTCAATTATTCGTTAATAAACCGGTTATAGTTGTCATATAAGCGATAAACAACCAACTTTTCCTTAGTGTCTCGATAGTTAAGGTACACTCATTAACTACTTCCCTAACCAAGAAACAACTCTAGGTACGCCCGTAGGATTTAATTTCTTGATTGCATTAAAAACCAGCAAAACTATGTTCTAATTAACAAACACACCTCTAGGGTTTATTTAAATTAGATCGTATGTTTTCCGTAACGTGGAACCAATCATATTAGTTATCACTAATTTAAGATAATTAAACAATTACGAATTTAACTGTCCTAACTGGCAATAGGTTTGTTAGATTAAATTAAATATTAGGCGCTTTTGATATCCAAACAACTAACAATCATGGGAAGTTAAACCAGAAAACATACAAATACTAATGAATAAAAGAGATTAATAAAAACGATTAGATCTTACATATGTAGATGAACCAAGTCCTTCGTTATTTCTTGGCTAGAAAATAAAAGTTTAGCTACGCATCATGGAGAAAAATCCGCAAGAGTTCCTTGATAATAATTGTATACGGTTTCCTCCAAAAGTGAACTAAAAAACATGAAGAAAAAAAAGAAAGAACCAAGCGACGGCTCTTTTCTCTAATGCTCCAAAGAATCACTACCAAAGATTGTTTCTAGCCGAACTCCTAATCAAACGGTCCGTCGTTGTTTCATTTTCGTTTCTTATTCGGTATCTACTACCAATAACAAAACATGTTTCCTAAATAGAAAAAGGTAACTACTAAAGATAATAATCCAAATTTCCTAATCCAATACTAAAACTAATAATGAAAATTAAAGTTTTCAAAATCTTTCTCCAAAAATTGCCCTGAGTTCGACTTGGACTTGGAAATAAGCTCCGAATGCGCCACCATCAAATCAACTCTTATAATGCTGGAAAATTGCTCCTTTTGATCATGTTTCACATAGTTCTCTACAATTAATACCATTAACTAAATATAAGTAGAATCCGACAATTAAAACAATATTTGGCAAGAATAAAGGGGAGTTTAACCATAAATTTAATAACTAATTTCAACCTCATTATTCAGCAAATTATTCAGCAATTCTCATTAAGGAAATTTAACAATCTTGGAAGGATGATCCTTATAGCAAATTATTCAGCAACTATTTGTTAACGGTCCCAATCCTTGAAAACATTGTACTTGGAGTCATCATCAACTCAAAAGAAAAGGGAAACTGGTAGTGGGAAGGAATGATGTTTTAAGAACCAGAATCATTAACATTTGGCATTCAGGGTCTGTTGGTGGACATTCTGGTGTTTTTGCAACACACTAGAAATTAAAATCTATGATGCATTGGAAGAATATGTTTGATCAAGTGGCAGAGGTTATGGCAACCTGTGATGTTTGTCAGAGACACAAGAGTGACAATGCAGCTTATCCTAGCCTTTCATAGCCTCTTCCAATTCCTAAAACTTTATGGACTAATTTATCCATGGACTTTATAGAGGGAAGTTAGCTATTCTGGTTGTTATGGACAGATTGAGCAAATATGCTCACTTCATGTCTCTTTCTCATCCATATTCTACAATTACAGTAGCTCAAACATTTATGGGTACTATCTTTAGACTACATGGAATGCCAGCAGCTATTGTCAATGACAAAGATTAGCTTTTATTAGTTAGTTCTGGCAAGAATTTTTCGTTTGCAAAAGGTCCATTACACTTGTCCACCTCTCACCATACTTAAATAGATGGCCAAACAGGGGTGGTGAATAGATGTTTGGAAAATTATCTTAGATGCATGACAAGTAAATTTCCAAAAGATTGGGTTTCTTGGCTTGCTTTAACAGAATATTGGTACAACACAAATTACCATACTGCTATTTAAACTACACCATTTCAGGTGGTGTATGGACAACCACCTCCTATACACAACAGCTACATTCCAGTTCCTCTATGGTAGACACTGTTGACAGAAGCTTAGCTGTGAGATCCAACACTATTCGTCTTTTAAAACATCATTTGCACCAAGCTCAAAATAGGATGAAAGAATTGGCTAATGCTCACAAATTAGAAAGACAGTTTGATATAGGAGACTTGGTTTATGTTAAATTGCAACCGTATAGGTAGCATACCTTGAAATCTCACCATTGCCAAATATTATCTCACTGGTACTTAGGACCATTTCCTGTTATTGCCAAGGTTGGACCTGTGGCCTATACACTCTAGTTACCTCCAACAACTCGCATACACCCTACCTTTCATGTGTCCATGCTTAAAAGGAAGGTTGGGAATAGTTTAGTTAGTTCTTCTATTCGAACAGATGTCAATAAGCATAGGCAGCTCACTGTTGAACCTCTCAAGGTCTTGGATAGGAGAATTGTTAAACGAGGTAACCAAGTGGCTACACAGCTTCTTATCCAATGGACTAACTCTTTCCCTGAAGATACTATATGGGAATATTGCCAAGTTTTGCAGTAGAAGTATCCTCCTTTCCATCCTTGAGGGCAAGGCTGTTCTCCACTGAGAGCAATTGACGCATTATAAAGATTTTTTAAGTCATTTGGACCATGGAATGTAGGGTAATTGATGGGGCAGCATTGATCATTGATGACTGATTGAATTGCCATGATGGTGAAGAAGTAGTTAGTTAGTTACAAAGGAAGGAATAAAGTGCTGAGCTGGCAAATTACTTAGTTAGTTAGTTAACTTGTTGTAACCAATAAACAAGAGGAGAATAGTAGTGAAGAAGGCGTTCGTGTATTTTTTTCATCTTCATTGTAACAATCTTTTGTAATCTTTCCTCATCAATACAACATCAGTTCCAACCATGGTTCAAAGTCGCTGTCGCAACTGCGACCGCGACCCGGAATGTTCCACATTGGTTTTAGCATATCGGTCGCGGTCTCAGTGAGAAGCAAATTTTAAAGCATTTAATATTTTAAAAATTGTTAATAATATAAAAAAAGTATGCTAAACAAAAATAATAAAAAATAGCAAAAGAAAATTTGTAAAATGTACTATTTTTATACATATTAAACACAATAAGTACTTTTAATTATTTAAGACAACGGCATCACAAATAAAATCAAAATAACATAGACCACAATTTTAAAACTAATAATTGCAAAAGTAATATCAACCATTAACAATACAAACTAAGGATTTATTTATAGCATAAAGTTGGAATATTTGATCAATCTCCTGTCAAAAATAAAAAGAAATCATATTAAATAAAAGGCAAATATATAAAAAGATATACTAGTACTTTATATTTTTGTACCTATTAATACTAAGTAGAATGACGATATGGTTCAAAATCACCCTCATTTCTCAATGAATGGTAAAACAGATGTGGATGTGGCGTAGGACCTTAAGTAGGTAGTGTATAAGAGTTATCTGGTGTATTCACTGGATGTGAGGATTGACTAGATGTTCCATAATCACTAGATGGAAGAACTTCTGGATTGGAGATGAATTGCTGAGTATGATAGTAGTATCCAAACCCTCAATAGTTAACACTATCGCTAGTACCATATGATGTAGTAGAATCATGACCATAAAATCCAATGTTATTGGAATCAAAAGAAGAACCATCAGGAGATTTATCTATTTCTTTTTTATAGTATCCACTACCATGAATGCTAGTAGACCTTTTGACCTGTCCTGATCCATCAAATGGCCGATATCCACTAGCTGTAATAGCCAGGAGTGATTCCATATGATTGGTCATAGCCATATCCCAATTGACTAGTACTGCAGTTTTGGCTAGATTCATACTCATAGGTTGGATGTATACCCAAATTTTGCATCTGATCATCGATTCCTCTATATCTTTGTGACCCTGAATGGTGAGAGAAAGTATCTTCACTTGAAAATTGAGTTAAATTATTGAGGAATTGACGTTGTACTTCTATGCCAGGACGATAGCCATGATCAGTATCTTGAGTGACATAATAATTATCTTGTCCTTGAGTCCATGACATATCTCCTGTTTGTTGGCTATCTTAATTGTAACCACCACCATGCTTGAAAGAATTGTTCCCTCCATCTTCATTGTCACCATTGTCATCATCATCATTACCGCTATCACTTTTATTCGAAGATGATGAAACAGTATGCTTACTGGTTTGTTTAGTCTTACTTTTTTGTTTCCTACTTGATGATTCAGCAAGACCTTTCTTATTTTTTTTTGGTAATATATTGGGACAATGTATCACCAAAACCATCATTGTCATGTTCTTGATATTCACTACTTTCTAATTCAGTTTGATGAATGCCCTTATCCAATCAATCCAGATTATCTTCAGGCAATGTGGGTTGTTCATTTTCTCTTATCCAATCATCCAATATATCATCTTGGTGAAAAATGTGATTCAAGTCAATTGGGTTGTAGAAATCATCAGTATCCCTTTGATGCATCAAATTTTTCACCTTTAATCGCATATTGTAATGCACAAAAACTAATTTATGCAATTTTTTAACTGCCAAATGGTTATGTAGTTTTGTATGAATTAATGACCATGTACTCCAATTTCACTCGCAACTAGAGGATGTGCAGGTTTGACTCAATATTTTCACTGCAATATTCCTTAAATTTGGGGCATCTTCACCGTAGTTAAGCCACCATTCAACTAAACAAACAAAGTAATAATAATAATTTATTATTATTATTTTAAAATTATAAAAATATTAACTTCATTAATATGATTTAGATGTTTATATAAGCATGAATTAAGTTGAAACCTGGTAAAGTTTTTTTCTGTTTTATTGTAGCTCTTTGAATCTTACCAGCCTTTAAATGCATTTTCATTACATCTGTAACTTCTCTTGAGGCCCTTGGACAAGGTTCAACTTGTCCCGTGACATGACCGACATGTTCTTTCAACCTTGTAATGCCACCATGCATTACTTTTCCACAATAATTGCATCTCACAATTTTTCTACTCCCACCCATGGGTTTACCATGTTCCCAACCAATATCCTTGCTCGTCATTGTAACTATTACACTATCAATATAAATGATTAATTCATCACAAAATAATTAAAGATATATGATAAAAATACAACAAGTAGATTCTGACATTTTACAATAGTAATAATTTATTTCTATTATATTAGTAAGTTAAACATCTAATCTATAATGTAAACCTGCAACAATGATCATTTTTTCATTTATTAAAAGAACTTCAAAATTTTAAATATTTATTAAAATTATTACTGCATTTTAGAACATTTTATATTAAAAGATCTAACAGTTGTTTTAATATTTTCACTAAATATCAAATGAATTTGAACTAATTTATTATGTACTTTGAATTATATGTGAGATAAGTGTTAAACTTATGTTTGGCCCAAAATAAATTTCAACAACACAAATTAGCTAGATAAATCTAAATTTCTAAATTTTATTTTGGACACAATCATAATTAATCCAACCTTGGCCTATTACATAAGGGCTATAATTAATCCAAATACGTTTCTAATTCATACCTACTAATAAGTATAGAAAACTTCAAGAAATAAAATCATATCTGCTGACCTAAGGGAAAAGTCCTTATTTCAAAGGAAAGACGAAGGGAGGGCAATGAAAGGGCCGTTGTTGCAACTAAAGTTGACGACTAGCTATTTCCGATAGGAAAGAGAAGCTTGATCGGAGTTGATTCCTCCTATTTTAGGTACTATCTCGCTTCCTTAAGAACATCCAAATAAGAACAGAGATGAGAGAAAGTATAAAAATTTTAAATCTGTGGACTCTTGCACCGACACATAAAATGACTAGTCTAGTCTTTTATTTAAATAGTTTCGTACCCAAGTGCCAAAGCTTCAGAAAGTTGCAGGAGAAAGCCAAGCAAAACTGATATAAGAATGGCAGTCGCATTATGGACATCCCATTTGAAGGACAAAACTCCAGGCGGATCCCACCATGGCATAAGAGTTCATAAGAAGAGTACTATAACTAGGGTGGTCTTCTAGTTCACTTTTGGACATTTCTCCTCTTACTTATTCTATCACCTTAGATGCCTGCCGGTTTTGAAAGAAAAGTAAAGTGATAACTTTGGAAAAGAAAGTTAGAAGTGATAGCCTTTGAAAGAAAAGAAAAGTAAAGTGAAGATACATATAGTTGAACCAAATTGGAATAATATAAACGCATCTTTTCACATGATCAGTACTTTAGCAAATTTGTTTCTATTTCCCAATGAATGATTTCGATATTGACTTCTCTTTTTTGTGTGTTGGGATCTAGCTGTAGTTTTTACTCCAAGGGTCGATGTAATTGAGCTGCGGTCCAAGTGTTTCTCCCAATTATGTCTAGTGTTTCGGATGAGCTTGTCCCAATTATGTCTGGTAATAGAATAGGGAACCACTGTAATTAATCTAAAGAAGGCCCCACGAAGTCTTTTATGACGTGCCCATCACTCGCATCTCTTTCCCTGTATGAAGGAGCATCAGTACTAGCATACTTGACAGGAGATTGACACAGGCGGTAGAGAGGTCCCCGGATTTCTCTTTTTTAATCCTTTTTTTCCTTTTTTTCTAAAGGTTTTTTGTTGAATTCAACTTGACTCGGGATAACTCGAAGTCACTCGGTGCGACTCGGTCGTTTCAACTCGTTGCGGTAACGTCTCGACCTATTTCTTGGCGAGTCAAGTATCTTGGTATCGTTTCATCGCGGTATCGTAACGGGAGGGGCCAAGACGATGATGACTCGATCAAGTCGTCTCGGTCTCGGCCGAGTCTTCGAACCATGGTTCCAACTCCTCGAGGGATATTCTTCATCATCGTCCCTATTCTTTTGGATTGGAATTTGAGATTTTCCTACCTTTTGCATCACCTTCTTCCTCTACACACCCTTGCCCTACTAGATTTTTTTTTTGGAAAAAGCACTCAAGAGGGATACTGCAAGAAACCCAAACCAACAGTGGCATCATTGTCCAAGAACATGCCAATACCACCTTTCCCTTTTTAGAAAAAAGATAAGAGGAAAAAAAAAGCACTCAAGTAGGATGCAGCAAGAAAGTACCCAAACCAATGGCGATATCATTGTCCAAGAACACGCGAAAAAAATAGTGGTGTCATTGTCCAAGAACATGCCAACACCACTCTTATCTTGCTAGCAAAAGTTAGACTTGAGTGCTTTTTTTTCCTCTTAACTTTTTCTAAGCAAGAAATTACCCAAAACAATGGCGATATCATTGTCCAAGAACAAGCCAAAACAGAAAAGAGAGGAGAGGGAGGGGAAGAGAGTTGAGGAAGAGATACAATGTGGTACGTGGTGGGCATGGGTTTTTTGTCAATGTATTTTGAAAATGTGTTTCGAGCATAGACTTTTGCTATCTAATCAGCGAGTGAACCAAGAGGGGCAAAGTGCTCATTAGAGTAGTTTGAGGGGGAAATTACAAATTTGGTGCAAGTTATTGGGCTGTTTACTGCATTTAACCCTATGAGACATATGGTTATTTTCAAATTGTCAGTTAAGCTTTCAGCATCAGGGTCAAGAAAATTACGTCCATCAAATTTTCTCGTTTGAAATTAATCGTTGGAATAAAAGTTGAAAACTATAGGTTTATTAGTTAATATTCTGTTCTAGATCTTTTTGTGGATTACCAGAAATTGAAACAATCTTATAAGATATAGAATTTAGGTATATGAACGAGTGCCTAATGGACACCCAACACTCCGTTAGATAGGAATTTTCTAACAGGTGTCCAATGGACACACGTTGACATAGCTAAATTCTATAACTTACAATGTATATACATATACTATAATTATTACCTTCACTTGCATTTATATATTTTCTCCATTTAATCTTACGTACCCTTAATTGTATTTCTTTACTTTCTCTAATTAATCTTATATTTCTAAAAATATGAGACCTAATATATATTTTAACGTGTGCCCAATAGAAATACCCATGCACACACACACACACACACACACCCTCCTATATCTATATCTGTATACATTAAAAGAGAAAGTTGGATTTAGTGATTTAGACCCTGTTTGATGATCCAATTCAATTCTTAAATTTAATGGATTTAATTCTTAATATGTTCAAATGCGTTTGATAAATAAAATTGAACATATGAATTCATTAAGTGGCACTAAATTTCTTAGGCAAAATTTTCTCACAAAAATAAGTGATAAATTATTCACTTATCACTTAATGAGGGATACACTCAAATGTATGAGATTTAGTATTTAGCAATTGAATAACTTAATAGATTCAGATTTCAGATTTTAGATTTTAGTTTTCAAACGCATCGTTAGTGTTTTAGTTTTCTCTTTCAAACATTAGTCTCATTAGCAAAATTAATGACAATGATAAATATCCAAAGTTGAATACCTTTTAGGGGAAATTAATGCTAGTTTTCATTCCTAATCTTTGACCCATAAACCCATGTTAGTAGTAAACTTTCAGCCAAAACACATTTAGTATCTAAACTATTAATTTTTTTGATCCTCAAATGAAAAATTAACCAATTTGAAGGGAATATGGGTACGTGATGAATATCAGTTTGTTAAGCAAAAATTGCAAGACTTAAATTCAATATAGTAAAATGCAATTTTTACTCTCCCTTCTTCTCTACTCCTCTTCGATTGCCCTAGAAATCTTTCAAAGCTAAATTCTCTCTTTAAAATCACATTCAATCAAGCTATCGAGAAGAAACGAAAACGTACCTGGTGAAATTTTTTCGTTTGTAGTTGTCCTAAAATGAGATTCAAAAGGTCTGAATACTCAACATCATCCAGTAGTCATCATTGAGGTTGTGGATTGGGAGTGAAATTGACAACTTCTTGGCGAGATGATAATTTTGAAGAAACTCTATGTTTGTCTGCTATGGCCGATAAGAAATTTCTTATTTTCTCATGATTTTAACTTAAACTGGATTGAGTTTACTTTGCTAATGCCAGAAAAAATGTGATTGTATTTGTAGAAACTTGATAGGTGGATTGATAAACTAGTTTGTGCAAGAGGAAAAAACATTATACCTGGTTTGCGGAGAAGGGTGAATTGGATGAAAGAACCAATTGCAAAAAGAAAAAAACCCATAGATATTTTGATGAGTGTAAAATAGCTTCTCCATGAATGTCATGTTCCTAGCCTGCACATGCCAATCACGTGACATCCGTCGTATCCTTAAGTCCCGCTCAAAAATACAAGACAACATTGAACTAGAATAAAACTTAGAAAGTACTGAATAAAATAACTAAATATAGTGTGGTACAAATCTCAAATGGAAGGTAGTCTACGAGTATTCAATAAGTTCGTACATTTATTTTCTAGACGAAACAATGTGAAAAGCATTAAATAAAACTAATAGCCAAAAGCAGCTAGACTGCTAATTTCTATCCACTCAGAGCTAATAAAAATCATCTTCAGGGTCTTCAACGTAAACCAACTCATACATTTCAAAATATGGAAAAGTGGTAAAAATGGGTTGAGCGATAAATCGCTCAATAGGTAACGTCTACCCTTCTGTTGGACCATGCAATCATAGCTTACATATACATATATATATATATATATGTATTTATCAATTATTTGCACACAATTCACATGCATAATTATTGAAAATACATTGTTCGTAAGACAGTTAATAATAATGAGTGACACAACAACTTGTAAACATCCTATACATAACAATACATGAAAGCCATATAGTCATAAATCATTTTATATCAATTTATAACAAGTACGTGCAATGACCGGCTTCTGAGTACTCAAACTAGAGATTAAACCTCTTCTAGGTGGGTGACCAATAGGTTTCATGACTACCGATTAGTCTCATTACATACATAAGTCAATTGGCCGAACTCTATACTAAACCATCATGACAGTCAATTGGGCGGGTTTTATATTGAACTACCATGACAGTCAATTGGCCGGACTCTATACCAAACTATCTTGACCTTGTCAATTGGCCGGACTCTATACCAAACTATCTTGACCTTGTCAATCGGCCGGACTCTATACCAGGCTACCATGACCGTTAGACAGGACTATAACCCCTACTGTCTATTCCATGATTGTTTTGAACTTTATTTGACATAAATTCATTTCACACGTCACATACATAGTTCTTTGATTTCACAAAAGATACCATTCATTTTGTGCATAATAACATATCAAAATATTTCAAATAATTCACACGGTCCATCTTTATATAGCAAAAATAGAACTTGCATAACTCCCCAAGTAAATTCATTTAATCAAGTAAATTCCAAATTGACACATCAGAATAGAATTAGAAATAAAAATTTCACTTTGAACTTTTGAAATCATAGAAGGGTAAGTACCACCTACCTTTGAATAACTGCTCAGTGAAATAGATTTAGACTATTTAGACTTGTTCTGTACCTATATCAAGTGCATGGACATTCTAATTAGTTGATATTCTATGTAACCTTGGGATTCATGTCTAGATCTTCTACGTAAAATTTTGAAAATGTTCCTAAATTGGAAGTTTCTAGATTTGGAAAGTTCCTTTTTCTTTGACTAGGTTTCCTAATTTAGAGAATTTTCAGCATATGTGAGCCTCCCTAAAGTAATTATTCATGACCTAGTCTTTACTTACTACTAATTATTGTTATTTTATTTTTGTCAATCATTACTATTTTGATGCTTAATTAATTAGTCATTTATTCTATTTTATTCTCATAATTAATTAATTAATTTTAATTTATTTTACTTAATTATTAAATTATTAAATTAATTATTTTTTTATCGTAATGATTAATTATTTAATTTAATTATTTAGTTCTCATCATTAGTACTACTTTAATAATTAACTTCTTGGTTTAATTAGTTAATTATTATTTTTGAGTTATAGAATTTAATTAATTATTTATTAAATCAATTAATCAATGATTTCTATTTATTTTAATGATTAATTGATCATTGAATTAATTTATTTATTTTATTTTAATTAATTTATTAATCTTCTTATGTTAATTGATTACTTCTTTGTTATGATCACTTACACTTATATTTGTTGTTCCTTTATTTACTTAATACCATTTAATTAATAAGACTTGGGTCTTTATTAAGTGCTTTTGGTTTTATCATTATTAGACCAACCTTAGTAGTCCAAAACTAATTTATGTTGGGCTTATTGTTTAATAACATGTATACCCTACATTGTTAGTCTAGACTTTATTCATGGGTTTATTTAATTAAAGACTTTTGGGCCTACCAATTATTTCCAATCCAATATGATTGTTTAGCCCAACAATTTCCTTTTTCTATTTTCTAATTTTTAACCCACCACCCATTTAGCTTTCGGCCCCAAACGTCCAACTAAAAGAAGCAATACTAGTTCATTTATAAATGGTTCGGCTCCATTTATTCAAATCTAACCTATTTACTTAACGTATACACCCGATCCATTTTTTAAAACCCTACCCGGTTAGACCCGATCCATGACCTGTATTTTGACCCTTTTTTCACAAACAGGTCCTTCTTCCTCTTTCTCAGATTTCCAGAATCAAACTCCAACACAATCCAAAATTTCCAAAACCCTAATTACATCATCATCACACCTTTATCACATAATTAAAATTTAACACAATATTCCTACTAATCCAGACATGAATCTTCCTAAATTCCTCGTAACAGGTATACATATATATATATATATCCTAATATACATATATGTAAAATTATTAAAATAATTCATGAAAATAACAAGACTTAAAAGGAAAAGTTTTAACGTACGTTAGGGACTTACTGGTTTAGATACTTAGTTGTTTGCTTGATCGACGATGACGTCTTCTTCTCCTTCTCTATTTTTAAATGGTTCTTGCTCTAAGGGAATGAAGATAATGAGAATTAAGAACAACAATGTTTCTTTAATTTTTTTAGATAAGTGTTTTAAATCTCTAATAACTACCCACTACATGGTGGTTACGTGATTGGAGATTTTTTTTTTAAACTTATCCTATCATATCTCCTTCTTAACCCCCAATTAACCCCTTAACATTCTCTACAAGTCTTTTTACTTTTTACCATAGGAAAATTACCACTTAATTAATGAGAAAAATAAAATTGAATAATAAAAAAACATGGGTTTTACAATGAAATTAATCTCCCCATTCCTATAAATTTTTTGAGTTAATTTTTTACCTTTACGTGATTCTGGAGCGGGGTGACAATCATGGGACGAAGGAGGAAGATGTTGTGGATCTATGGGATGTTCTGTTAAGGCCGAATGAGACCAATAACTTTCAATTGCCTCAGCAAGACCAAGGACAACATCAAGGCTATCATTTTTATAAAGTATGAATCCACATTAAAGCGGCAAATTTCTCAGAATAATGTTGATACACAAAATCATCGCAAATGTGGTGTTATGTAGGGTTTGTGTCTGCAACTACCAATATCGATGCAAAATAAATCCGATTTATTTTTCGAATTTTTTCAACAGCTTAAGAATTTTTTAAGATAAGATTTTTGGCTAAATGTTTTATTTTAGCCATAGATGGACCATTGATTAACATTTGATCAACAGTCGTGATTTGAATGTGCAAAAAAAATTGTTTTAATTCTATTGCCGAACACAAAATATGCGGTGAAATTTGTGGACCGTTGATCAACCGGCTAGAAAATTGCAGCAAATTCAATTTATCTGAATTTTTTTTTTCAAACCACACATCTGATTTGCGGCAATTTGAATTTTTTTTTTTGAATCCGCACATCTAATGTGCGGCAATAGCTCTTGAAACCATACTATCCTATGATTTACTTGGAGTGAAATTCGGGTACCTATAAATGCTAAAAGGTTCATGAAATATATTGAGGTTCAATGTCTGTTCCAAATCTTTACTTTAACATTGAGTGTTTTTACCTGTTTCCAACTCAGAAACAAATTGTTTCCCCAACTGACAGTATTTGAAGCAAGTTAGCAGATTGCATATTAATGTGCACAAAAAGGAAAATCAACCAAGAAGAAAGGAAAACAGACATTCTGCAAGTGGCAAAAACAAGAAAATTAAAAAAAAAAAAACTTAGGTACCAACCAAGAACTAAAATTTTGGATATCCATTACTAACAAAGACTTGGCTCTAATTTAGTTCTGAACAAAGACTTCAGAACAAGTTCAAGCAATAATATAAAGTTATTTCAGAAATGTGTTGAATGCTATATTATTTATCGTTATTTACATTAACATTAAAACCAAAAAATTAAAAAATGGATGACTTGGGCATATTTCATTTTCAATTAATTTTGTATTTTCAACCGGAATCTTAACGAATTTTTATAGGATGATTAATCACTTTTTATGAAATTAGCACAATCTTTGTAGGTAAATTAAATTTTAGGCTTTTAGGGTTATGGTTTAGGATTTACTTATTAGGGTTTAGGGATTAGGGTTTTATGGTTTACATTTTAGGGTTTAAGGATTAAGGCTTTAGGGTTGGGGTTGGATGATTCCTTTTTAGGAATTAAAAAAAATTAAACGATCACTGCACCTCAAATTTTTAATTCCTTTATAGGGATTAAAAATTCCTTTTTAGGGATTTTTAAAAAAAATTAAAAGGCTTCACCGCTCATTTGAGGTGTGGCAAAGCCTTTTCACAAAAAAAAAAAATCCCTCCTTTTACTTCCACAGCAAAAAAATGAAATTTAAAATAATTTTTTAATGAAACCTCTTTTACCATTTTCGATGACCCCTTAAACTAGAATGCAACCCCACCCAACACCACTTTTGCGATGTTTTCTCATTTTAACATTATTCTGAGAAATTGGCCCATTAAAGCACTACTTGTTTTTTTGTTCCATCGGTTAATCTAATTTTACACAGGGTTTCCACCTATTTCCATTTTGCATAATAAATTTTTGTTATGTACATCTCATAATACTTCAATCTTAGAAATTCTGCCATAATTATTGCATTTGCTCAAATTGTAAAACAAAGTGGATAAAAAAAATAGTTATCCCTGATTTCTCCATCCGCCATGTCAAGATACACATTTTCATTCTAATCGATATGATCAACTGGCATCATTTAGGCTATCTTTCATTTAATACGCAAGAGAAAGCTTTTGGTAGTAATCAATCCTGTCACTTTTCTCTCGTCAGAAGAGAGAAGACTACGATGTATAATTACACATAAATTTATCATATAAAACATGCTCATATTTATTATCCACCTCAAATTTAAAAATTTTCGTAATCTAATTTCTCTTTTCTAAAAAATAACGCATGAAACCCTATCCATTTGGACCCCTCTGACAGAGTTTTTGGCCAAAATAATCCTTTTTCTAAAAAATATACCCAAAATTATTCAACTCTAAATTTTATCCCCATGATAACATTTTTTCTGCCACATGGTCATCGGATAGCAAGAAAAGGAAAGTTCAATCTACTCACCTCTGGTGAAGTCCGTTGTATAAAATTTAATCAATAAAAAATGAACTAAAAGCTTGAAATTTTTTTATTTTAAAGGAAGGAAAATTTGATTCTTCCCATGTAATTATGCTGCAATATTCGTATCATGTACGCTATGTCTTCCTATCTTTGTTTTTTCGCCTGGACATTTCATCAAACACATGGGGGAAAGAATTATTTCTAAGCAACCATTATTCAAGATTTTCCAGAGCCCATCAGAGTATTTTGATATTTATTCAATTAAGAAATAAAAGAGAAGATGCTTTTGATTACCTTTTTGTATGGGAGAACAAGATTTCAACTATTAAACATCACCAACAATAATTTTTTGATGTTTGAGAGGTTGTACTCAAAATTTATGCTCTAGCAGCAGTTAAGGTTTTAACTAAGGAAAAAATATGGAAGGTGCCAAGGGGGACGGTATAGAGTAAAAGTAGGAATACATCAAATGGAAAAGAGCAGTTGAAGATGATTTAATCCTGTTTCAGGAGAGCAAATGCTATTAATCCTTGTTTCAGGAGAGCAATTATGTATTATATGTAATGTGATGTTCCCATGCATTGCCACCACAATACACATTAATACGTAATTTGCATCCACAATGTGTGTATGTATTGTGTAAGTATCTTTATGTTACCATACTTAAATTTCCTCCATTGCATTAAAAATATGATCAATTGGCAATGTTAGAGAAGAGTGGAATAATGAGTCCTTCTTTCCTACATGCACTTGATTTTTGAGTTTATCCAGTACATGTTGAATCTAATGACCTATGATGTTATCATGCATTCCCACTTCACTGTATAGGAATCGTCTGCAGCAGGAACGGCTACTTTATCAAATCCTAGTTCTCATTGACATTATAACTACTGCCATAGTTAGTGTATTATAGTACACTTTTCACAGTATAGTCCAATCACCAACAAATTACTACAAAATATGATTAATTAGAACATGTTTTTACGGGGAAAAAAAAATCTGAATATGGAACAGTATACATCGATATCCTTGATGGAGTTATCAAACACGCTTAAAACGGAGTCAAGAAGTAAAAAGCTCTGTTCTTTCACTAATTTCTCATCCTCTGCAACTTGATTCTTTAGAACTAGACATCCGTGACATTATATGACTGGTAATACAATGAATGTTGAAGATTGTCAAATCTGAAATTGTAAAATGGGAAGAATCTCAGAGAAAATTTAAGCCTGTTTCTTGAATATCCGTGTATATCAACTATAGTATATAACCGTTTTAAGGTCTGATGTATGCTAAGCCTAACTAATCATCTGCCTCTTTAACAAGGCTAACAAGTTCAACATTTTCTGTTACTGTAGGTTCAGAGCCCTCTTTTGAGCTTGTAACTTCGTCTGGAAGAATGGAAGCATTGGGATCAGCTCTAGGGACCAGAAACAGCAGAGTTAGTGGAGCGATTCTCAAGAAGTTCCGAATCAAAATGGCCAGCCAGAGGTTATCAAATCTTGTCCTTGTGACATTCAGTATATGAAGCAAGAAGCCTCCAACCCATGAGGATGACATAAGTCCAGCATTGTCAATGGACATTAGCAAGGCAAAAAAGGTTCCTTCTATTCCAGGAGGACAAAGTTTGGAGCTTAAAACTAGAAGCGGCATCCATTTAAGCCGTCCAATCATCTGAGAAACACTTGCGTCAATTACCACAAAGAAATAATCAGGAATGCCATATTGTAAGTTCAAGCGCAGAACCAGCACCAAATCCAGCATTCCTGATAAGCCATATAGTAACTGAGTCCAGAAGAGTAGGTCCCGAAAGGGATGATTTTTCAATCCATACTGATACAGAACAGCTCCTAAAAGAGAGCCAACAGAGCCAACTGCCATAACAAAACCCATGCTCTCCTGCATGGGGAAAATTTGCAATTAGGGGCGTAAACTGCATAATTGCAAGGTAAGTGCTGCCTAATATATTGTGCAAAACCCCCACCAAAAAAAAAGTGAAAATGAGATCATGAAGATTCCAGTTATAGTAAATTGTTCTTGTTCAAGTCTAGATTTTCCATGTAAGTAACCACATTCCAACAGAGAGAAGAGTCGGTCATGAATTTGATTCAGTCCAGCCCTTGGCTCCCACCCCCCCTACAAAGTCGCTTGAACAAAGACAAAGTAATTTATTTGCACCAGTAAAGAGTGTTATGACCCCTTGAAACTGAGGAAAAACAAATTTCCGCTATGCCTGCAGCTCATCAAATGCCAAATGTGTTTTATGCAAAATACAATACATACATTTGTTCTTTCACCTGTAAAAGTTTCAAGATGTTTTGTAATTGTAGCAATATTCTTGGCTTTTAACTCAATGTCATGACTAACAAAGATTGAGAAGTCAATATACCTTAGACAAAGCTGGACCTGCCTCTGGATCAGTAACCCAGTAGAACATTCCTTCATAGATGTCTAAACTTAATGCAAGGGATAAGTACATATATAAACATGGTCTCCACACATTTGGGCATATTAGTGTATTCCACATAGCTTTAGCAGCACCCAGAAACTTCTGACTTACCTGATGATGGAACAGGATGTCAGCATTTAAATCAAATCAAAATCAGATAGTTAAAGCGGACTATGAGCACCTGTTGATAAGCAAAGTTTGGCATCTGTGGTTCCTTGAGCAAAACACCAACTAACAAGACAAGCCCAGCTGGTATGGACAACAAGCCGAACACCCCCTTTTGTTGGTCAAAAGAACAATTTTAAGCGAATTAAGTGAACAAAGATACCATTTAAAGAGAATTCAACCAGTGTAGAAGAAAAGCTTACGTTGGGGCCAATTAAGTGAAACAAAGATACCACTTAAAGAGAATCCAATCAGTGAACCAATAGAAGAACTTAAAGCACACAAGCTTTGCATGTCAGCTGCAAGGGAAGGATGGGTACCACTATTCTGTGCCACACAAGCATCAACAGTAACATCTGCTATTGCAACTCCAGCACTTCCTGCAGTCATCAACAGCAATGCAAATACAATATGCAGATTCTTGTGCAATGACAAGAAAAGCATGGAGATAACTCCAAGAAAACCTGAAAAAAGCCAAAAGCACTTCTCTTCTTAGAGGTCCCACTTCAGTTGAGAAGTTATCAACTAAATGCATGCACATGAATTAGCAAAAGCTAGTCAACCATGAGGATATTTGAGCAGACACAGGCATTTCTCATTTATCATAGAATGCAATACCATCTGCTGCTCATATGTGGTGAACCATAAAAGAAAAACAACAAGTTCATTTTATCTAACCAGTCTAGAAATCTCCACACATCTGTGTCAAATACTGAAGTATACACCAGGTTAACAATGGATCTTTGATGATTAACCCTCTTTACTGATAAGCTGATGAAGTAGATAAGCTCTCAAGAAGCAAATAAGCAGACCATAGGAACCCCTATAATGTCTTGTAGTCAAACAAAATGGGTAAATAAGCATAGAAACATATTACAATCACATTTCAGCCTAAGTCTTCATACTATCAGCCCCATGAGAAAAAAAGACACTCTGATGATTGATATTGCTTATTCAACTATACACGGTATAATAATGTGTGCTTTAAATCTCATGACATGTCAATTCCACATCTTATGACCAGACAAAAAGACACAAGCTTCTTTGCTTTTCTATTTCTACTTTTAATCACCTTGAGACATCAGAGTTTTCCTTCAAATAAGAGACAGGACATTTAATGGATGACAAAAGCTTTCAATATTTGGTAGTTCTCTTTGATGCATTTTCCTCAGCTAGTTTACTAATAGTTTTTCTCGGTCCAAAATGCAATGCATGTACAAAACCATACCTCTAGTCCTGCTTTTTTTGTTTGTTTTAGTAGAAATATACATAAACAGTTATGAAATTTAGGAGTCAAGCAATGTTCTGCAGATCATTCATTTTCTTGTCACGATTATGGTCCTATGCATGCAGGAAATGTAAGGATTAGCAGCTATGACGGGAAAACCAAGCCAGTTAAGACTATGTGTGGTGCATGTTTACTACCCGTGAATGCCTCAGCAATTCTGTAAATAGTCCAAAAGAGAAGAAATGCAGAGAAGAGTCATATTTCTCGGCTGTATATATTAACCCAATGGACACAGCAAGCACACGGAAGTAAAAGGCATACAAAGATATCTGCTACTATCATAGACTGTCAAGATATAAAAAAAGGTAAATCATCAAACATGTGACACTAATAGCAATGAAATAGCATCAGCAACGTGAGTATCACAGGAATAAACGTCATAAAAACTGACAAAATATAGCAGAATATTCTAATTTCATCTGATTAGGCACAAGCTAATCTTAACATTGCACTTCATGATGATAATAGCGGAGGGCCAAATCTCTAGTATTCCAGTTTAAAGAAGATTAATCACTTTCTCATTTAAGAAGCAAAATCGAGTAAGCCAAATAACTACTTTATGAAAGTTCGATCAAATTAAAGCACGTACATAAAGGACATCTATGGTTAGAGAGGCCTAATAAAAAGGTATAGTTTTATCTTTTTCATTCTTTCATTCTTGGTAAGTAACACATTCAATAAACTTGCAAGCTTACCTTGAAAAACCTTTGGAGCTTTAATGGAAAAAGAATCATGAAAACATAACAGTATGTTTCCAAAGTGCATTTTCTAGTAAGCTCCATATTAGTCATCAATTATATCAGCTATTTTCACAAAAATACTTCTGGATTCTACCTCTCTATTGTTCTTCATTTCTGTCCACTGTTAGGTGGGGCAATGAGGGAATGGAGGAAAAACTATCAAGAAAAGTATTTTCTTGACAATTCAGGCCACCTATTTTTCATCCTGACATACTATTAAGTCTTAAACTTTGAAGAAGCGTAAAGAATAGGAAAGCAAGAGTCATATCCTCAGCCGCATTTTCTTATGGAATTTTCAATCCTAAGATGCTATTGTGTACTTAAATTTACACCTTTCCTTATTCCTCAATTCAGGCCACCTATTTTTCATCCTGACATACTATTAGGTCTTAAACTTTGAAGAAGCATAAAGAATAGGAAAGCAAGAGTCATATCCTTAGCCGTATTTTCTTAGGAATTTTCAATCCTAAGGTGCTATTATATACTTAAATTTACACCTTTCCTCATTCCTTAATTCAGGCCACCTATTTTTCATCCTGACATACTATTGGGTCTTAAATTTTGAAGAAGCATAAAGAATAGGAAAGCAAGAGTCATATCCTTAGCCGTATTTTCTTATGGAATTTTCAATCCTAAGATGCTATTATATACTTAAATTTACACCTTTCCTGATATGTGTCAAGTTTTGATAGATATTACTCAACTAAAAGACTGCAAAAATGGCTGATGGAGCAGATAGTGAAGAACTATAAATAACATGGTAACAAACTAAAAAGCAATCTAATCTTAATTCTGCAACATAGATAGAAATGCTACTAGCATAGTGTTACCAGCGAAAATGAAATAAGGTCTCCGACGATACCCCAAAATGGGAACAACATCAGTGAGCAGACCCCAAAGAGGCTTAACAATCCAAGGAATATTGGTTATTCCTAGGTAAACCTGAGATTCAGAAGGCTGCACCTTCTGAACTTCCTTCATATAGTACTCTGTTCCAAGTCTCCCAAAACCTCCACCAAGTCCTTGGCTTATCCCATAAACAATCACAACTCCAAACACAAAACTCCAATGCATTTCCCTAGCTAGCTTTCTGAGCCAATGCACTGGTGCACAATAGCAGCTACTGCAGATCCCCTTTCCATGTTCATTTTGCTGCACTTGCTCAGCATAAATTGGAAGTTCTTCTTCCTCCCCCATCAAAATCTACAAAGCTCCTAAGGCAAGACCAATATTGCAGCAGTACACTCTAATTATCTTGAAAATCTGTGTCGAATAATCCCCAAAAAAGTCAACTTCTAGCTAACCTGGGATCTTGCTTTCCTCGGGGATTTCCCAGTTTCTCCAACTGGGGCTGAATTTTCCAAAACCACCTCTCAAGAATCTTCAACAACAAACCCTTTTCTCTCCCAGTTGAATGTGAGGTTGACTTGAGAACAATCTCGTATTTATACTGATCTGGTGAGTTGAGTATGAGATGTGCACCGTGCAATATGGTTGACTAGAGAATATTCATCCAAACTGAAATCAAAAGCTTCTTTTTCTTTCTTCTGTCAACTTTGCATTGCTCATCAAGATCTCTTTAATCTATCTCTCTGACGAAAAGGGTAATGTTTACCACATTTCCTACTGAGGAAGGAGGAGTAAGAACTAAGGAGTCGTTCTCAAGGTCAAGGTAGCTGAGGGGTGCTCTTCGGTTTACCCCTCAGCGGAAACTAGAAGATTTGACTTACGAACGTCCATTTTGGCTTATTCTATGCCTTTTTAAAATTGTTTTCTTTTCCTATGTTCAAAAAAAAATTGTTTTCTTTTCCCTTATTCCTACTATTCGTTAAAGAAAATGTTTTGCCTGGACTTTGGGCTCCATTGCTCCTTATCCTTTACATCAATTCTTACTCGACACCCTGATATTTAGTTTAAGATATTCTATAAGGATAATTTCAGAAACCTCTCCTCGGATTTGTGATAATATCACTTGATATCCTTGAATTTTAAGAAATCTCACCTACTTCCCTTATTTTCAACTTTTTGTAACACTATCAACCAATTTCAAAAGATTCAATTTAAAAACACATTTTGGGAGAGGTAAAATATTTCTATTCCAAAATTGCCCTTTTCTTGTGGGCCTTTAGTTTTCATAACAAACCAAGTTAAATCCTTAAAAATTACAACATATTATTGAGGTTAAAATACCTGCTGTAATTTTTGAAGCCATCTGTCTGGACATGAAATTTAAAAGAAAAAATTGTTATAACTAGCAAAAGAATAACATTTTGCGCCTTGAAAATATCTCTAATAAGCTTCTAAATATATTGTTAATAATATATCTTTCTCTTGTTTTCAAGCTATTGATTTAGACAAAAAATTAGAACATTAAAAAATTTTGAAAATTTATAAAATTCTAAATTCATCCAAAAATACTTTGTAATTAAAAAAGTTACTTTTACATTTTTAAAAACACCTCAAATGAGTTTGTAAGTATAAGTTTAGACATTGTGTTTGTTTCTAATATTCAAATCATCGGTCTATACAAAAAAAATTTAGAAAATTCAAAATTCTTAAATTTATAAAACTTTTCAAATTAAAGAAAACACATTACATTGAAGGAAATAAATGTATCTCTGACTTGAAGCACCTTAAACATACTCTTAAATAGTAATCTTTTGTACCTTAAAAATACCTAATAATGTAATTTTTTTCTCTTAGAACTATGTTTTCACACTATTTGTCTTTATTTTCAGTCTTTAGTAATGTACATTCACTTTTGAAATAAAAAATAGTAGGATAACACGACGGCAATTTTGGCATGACAATATTTCCTCTCTCCAAATGTGAGTTTCTTAAAAATATTTTTTGAATTGGGTTGATAATGTTACAAAAAGTTGAAAATAAGGGAGGAATGTGAGATTTTTCAAAGTTTTATAGGTACCAACTGATATTGCCACAAACCTCAAGGGAGGTTTCTAAAATTATCCCTACTTTATATCTTAAATTTTTTAATCTATCCCAATAAGACTTTTCAAAATTTTCCCTTTTTTTTTGCCCTTTACGAAATAGGCTTCCAATTTTTCCTTAACAATACTTTACTTCTTCTAATTTTTTTTTATCCTCCTATCCCTCCCCATATCCTTTCCACCCCAACTCGGAGAATTCAAACCCTGAACTATATGCCTTCTTAAAAATAATGTGAGACAAATTACCTATAAGAATGTATCACTAAAATTATTCTATAAGGATAAACCTCAGTAAAGAAAAAGGTCTACTAAAAAAAGTTAATTGTATAAGGATATACTATCTTACTAAGAAGGGAAGGAAAGAAAGGAAAACTCAACTAAAAAAGATAAGAATTTGATGGAGATATATTTGAAAAAAAAATGAAAACCATGTCGTAAAATGCTTGATCACTGGTGCATTAAATTAAAGAAAAATATCAAGAGAACCATAGTGCTTCATATAATTTGTGTGATCACGCAACGATACAGACCACTGTCAATGACAAAAGAAGAGGAAAATGTATCCCAAATTCAAATTATTTTTGCATGAAAAAATAATCATTCTATTATCAATAGTAAAACAAACGCAAAGGATTTATGCTATTGAAAGTCTTGTACAGAAAACACTTTGGAACAATGAAGTTTGGAATTATTATTATATAAAGTTGATTTGGTGCACCTCATATAATAAAATATATCCTGCAATGTCAAAAAAAAGGGAGTAAGAATAAAGATAGGGTATCATATAAATGTAGAAGGACATATTTGCATTCAATAACTTGCATTAAAAGTCCATGTAGCATCAAATATATTAGAAAGTGTATATTTTTTCAAATTGTGCTGCTTTGGAAATATTTTTCTAGATCTGAAAATGATTGGAATCTTCCCTTGATTGATTGGTATCTAATTGATTGATTGATATTTTATTGATCATTGATTAGTATCCTCAGTCTATAATACACACGTATATATTTGAAGAAGACTTTTAAATCTAAACCTGCCAATGAGGCTTCAACTTTCCATTCTTTTCTCTCAAATTTTGATTCATTTTAATTGATAAAAGAGTTTTTCTAACATGTGCCCATTGGATATTCATTAACATACTTAAATTACATCTAACCTACAATTTATATATACATACTAAAATAATTATTAACATTTTTTGCAGATATATATTTTTCCTAATTAATCTTATTTTTTCCAAAAATCTAACACCTTAAAGTACATATGAATTGGGCACTCATTAAATAGACCATTGATAAAAAAATCATCAATGCCTTTTATTTGGATTGAATCTAAAGATTAGCCTTTATTAGTTCAATTTAGTCCCTAAAAGCGTAATCTTCCAAACGTGACACATCAAAATAGCAAGAAATGTTGATTGCCTAAGATTTTACTACCTTTAACTTGGGGAAGGGTTGGGTTGGGTAGTAAGGTAGGGAAAATTGTAAGTATGATGTCTTAAGTTCAACTGCTAAAGACCTCTCACCGACCAACAAAAAAAAACGTTAAACTTTATTTTTCATTATTCTTTTTGTTAATCATCAATTTTTACAACACTCCTACTTTTACCTATTTAGGGGTGGACCCAACTGAGTTGGTGGAGGCTAGATGGAATAATTCATCTCTCTAGATCAAAGGGATGCGTTACTATGCACATTTTAAATTTTATTGCAGGTGCAAAAGTTTGAACCCCTAATCAGCAATCATACTTTTACTTTATACTTTACATTGTAGCCAACTCACCTAAGGCGAGTTGGTTTGAACTTTGTTTTCATTAACCTTATCAAAATTAAATATAGTCATGTCTAAGATTGGTTAGTTTTACCAAAATTATAGTGAACAACTAATTGTTATGAACCTTAATTAATAAAATCTCCCCCAATTCTTTTATTCTTTTATTAACCTTAACAAAAATAAATATGATTATCTAATAACTTAAATAGAGGTGAAAGGCAAATCAAACTATTCGATAATTGATAAGAATTCATTCGAACTTGGTTTACCAACTAATCAAATCAAGATTGAATAATGTTTTATATTTGATAATTTTCAAGCTAGATAAAAAGCCTGTTCATGCTCAATTCAGTAAATAAACAACTGAAATTTTAACAAAATTTCAGCCTCATTAAAATAATCATGATTGAACATTAGAATGTTCAATTTGATTAGGTTTGTTTACACCCCTGAACTTAAATACCAAATTAAGGAAACATTTGTGGAATAGGTCAAATATTAGTAAAAGTATTTTCCTAACGAGACTAACAATTATTATTCTCTCTTGCATTTATATACTTTCCTTATTTAATCTTACCTACCCTCTCTTGTATTTATTTACTTTTCTTAATTCATTTTATATTTTCAAAAATATAACACCTGAAATATATTTTAAAAAGTGCCCTATGGGCATCTGTTAGACAAACCGTTAGTAAAAATACCTATAAACGATTTAATGATTTTAACAACAAATTAAGGAAATTGTAAATAATTAAATAATTTAAACAACACATTAAAGAACTTTCCCAATAAAAAAATACCATAACAAATCCTTAATTTTTCCATCTTTACTTTTCCAAGCAAAATGTACTGTTCTCCAAAGAAATTGGGACCCGCATAGTGCATAATTCCCTCCCTCGCTCTATGTATTGAAATTTTTAATGTAATAATTTCTTATAATGGAGCACAAATAACTACATGCATGTTAATATTTTTTAACTTGTGTAACAAAGTTAAGCATTTTCATTGTGTGATTCTTATCCTATAACAAGACAAGTATTTTTTAAATTTTCTTTTGTAATAACATATTATATTTCTATGTTCAGGACTACACATAGGGAAGAGCTTTATCGATCATATGTTAAATTCTCAACTCAAATCGTTTTACGTTAATAACCATAAGGCATTCACAAAATCCGGATCTAGTGCGATATCATTTAGAAAATTCAACATATGTACAAACTAAAAGTATAATCTCAATTTTTTTTTCTTTCTATCGTGGTTTTTATAGTCGTGCTTTGCTGCTATGTTCTCCTATTCGTGAATATTACTCGCTAAAATCAGTATACTTCTTGTTAGTTTTTCTGCTGTGGTTCTTCTGAACTAATATTGAGAATTAACTTCCCTAAAATACAATCTCAAATTTGACTAGTTATTTGTATTATATTAGTTGATTTTCTTATGCTCGGTCCTAGATTTAGACGTGATAGATTTAAAAGAAGAATTTTTCTAACAGGTACTCAATGGACATTCGTTAAAACATTTAAATCACATCTAAATTACCAAATAAATACACACACTTATATTTATCGCATCCCTGAATTGTGATACTTTTTTCAAAATAATATTGTATTTTGATTGCAAATGTAACTCGTGTATAGCATGGGCAAGGATGCAATTAAGAAGCATATTATTCCGCGAATCCTACTATTGCGTCGAATTCTGCAATGCAGAAAACCACTCATCATTCGTTGTATAAGTACTGTCGATTTTATCCTTTTGAGCATCCATCCCTTAGCTTTCGGTACTAATCTTTCGCTTTCAGTACTATCAGTATTAGTCTGAAGTGCCCAAAAATAGCTCTTTTGACGCTTAAGAACTAGGTTTATTTTGTAATATTTTTGGGTTATGTAATTATGGTGCTTTGCTCAATTGAAGGAACCCTAGAAATTCTCCAAGAGTCATAGCCTAACCTATGAATAATCCGGTAATATTCTATTTATTTTATGGTTTGTTTCTATTCTATGGTATTTTGTTTTGTTAGACATAGACTAGAAGGATCATACAAAATACACAATATGATAATTGTTCTAATTGTTTGATTAGGATTTTTATGAGACGAACAAATCTGGGATGAAATCTTCTTAAATAACGTGGCTAAAGGCAACCCTATTCTCGTTTTTAATGTAACCCTATTTACGTTTGCATTGCCTAACATACATGTGTGTGTGTGTGTGTGTTTCATTTTATTTGACATGTGGTATCATATCTTCCCTCTTACTATTGTTTAGCATGTTAAATGAGGATCGGAGCCTCACAAGTTCCAATTCAAATCAGTTTGCTTCTAGTTGGAAATAGTCAGAGAAATTATGTAAATAAATTTAGACAAAGTGTAAACATGTAGCATCATGGGGTAAAAATTATAAAATGACCATTTTGCCCTCAATTGTTCTGAAATGAAATTTGCGAGACCTGTTGTTGAGCTCCATTTTTCAGAAAAATAAATTTTATGGGTTAGAAAAAATGGATTTTGATTAATTTTTTATTTGAAATTAGTTTTTATTTTGGAGAATAAATAAGGAAAAAGAAGAGGTTAAAATGGGACTTAAAAGTGTTACGATTTGAGCCCAAAATAATAGTTTAAAAAGAATTTTTTTAAAAAATAGGAATTGCCACTTGGTATCGAGTTTAGGTGTACCAACTCACCTAAAAATGTATTTTTAATAAAAAAAATAGATAAAACCCTTTTTAGACGACTCCAAGTCGTTGAAAATAAGAGAAAAGAGTTCGGGAGTCACGGTTGAAGAAAGGAAAAACAAAGATTTGATAGAATCAAACCTAAGACACCCTTTCAACCTAGTCAAGTCGTTGAAAATAAGAGAAAAGAGTTCGGGAGTCACGGTTGAAGAAAGGAAAAATAAAGATTTAATAGAATCAAACCTAAGACACCCTTTCAATCTAGTCAAGGTTAGTGGCGAGATTTAGTCCAAAATTTTCTTAATCCAACCTATAAATTTTATCACATTTGAATGTTTCTACATGGATGCAAATCTAGATCTAAAGAATATCGAAAGGGTCGAAATATCTTTTCAAAATTTAATTGGTACAAATCACATTAATTATAATACCCAAAAATGACTTTTAGAAGAGATCACGAATATGCAAAAATGAGATTCGAATAAAAGAAGAATTATAATATATAAATATATATGACTTAAAGGAGAGAAATACAACATAACGGGTACGGAGGATTAAGATTCGTGACTCAATTTTTCTATTTATAGAGGGGTTGAGAGCATGCTAAAGTTAAAAAATGCCACACTCGTTCCTTTCCCATATTTGAAGAGTGACTCTCCTAATTTAATCAAGCAAATGAACTAGTTTATTTCTAATTTCCTAAATGGAATGCAAGTCTAAATGTCATGTTTCACGCATATAGGGATAAGGGAGATAATATTTAGAGGAAATATCAAACAAGATGAGAAAAGGATCCTAAAAGGAAAAACATACATGAAATGTGATGTCACGCAAAAATGTGATTCTAACGCGTAGGCGGTCCTAAGAATCTAGCGTTGGACTAGCCCATGTCTCTAAGTTTTAACTAGCATTGGACTAGTGAAAAATCGGAAAAAATGGCCACAACTAGCGTTGAACTAGTGTGGTGACGTCATGCATTTATTATAATAAAATAAATCATATAAAAGTATAATTAAAGTAAGTAAACACATAATATACATAGGACACATAACACATAAGTATATTTTTCTAGACGTAAATCCTAGTGAAAGCGAATAAATACGTAAACACACAAGCATGCAAGCATACAAGCAAATAAACGCAAATAAAAGCCTAATGTTATGAAACAATTAAATAGGGATGAATGTCCATTAAACTCTCCTATATTTATTAAGTTTTCCTATGTCTATTGAATTCCCTCAAAGATAAAAGAGTTGGTATAGATGACGGTTTGGTTTTTCTATACAATCAATTTTGTAATCTCTCTTATATTTAGAGGTTAATCTTTTAGTTTTGTTATATTCAGTGCTTCTATAAGTAGAGGTAAACTTTGATCGTTTTGTGGAAATAAAGAATAGTTCACTACTTTTATCTATTTCTCTCTATTTTATTTTATCCTACATCTTGTTATTTTATTAGTTTTATAACACATTATCAGCACGAGTTTGTACTTCTGAGCAAAGATGAAACACGAGACTCTGTCGAAATTCTGCTAGTGTCAAATTAACTGTTGGATATTTTCTTGAACAAATTTTGACTATATGTTGAGGTAAATCTCTTACCCACAAACTTATTTCAATTTCTTATGGCTAACATTTGAATGATCGCAAAATACAAGTGCTGACTGCTGAGCAACCACTAAACATAAACATATACTATTTGACATCTTTGGTGTAATATTTCTCCTTCTAATTCTACTTATTTATTTTAGAATTATTTGCTATAGATACTTATATTTTGATGTAATGAGTTTTGGAGATACTATTATAGAAAATCAATTATGTTTGAGGATCCAGTTGTCCTTTGAAATATTTAAAGAAAAGGATTCGACCATCCAAAGATGGTCGTTCTTTAATGAAAAGATTTGGCCACTAGAAGATGGTCATTATTTCAAAACCTGGTATGATAAATTTACTTATGGCAGCAAGTACACAATTCTGCTATGTTTAGAATTATTTCTTGGTTGAAAATAATATTCTCTACATATCTCTCGAATATGCTCTTGTAGTAGCAATATTGAGAGAAAATTTGAGAAATATTCTATACTTACTACATGCTAATTCTAGTCCATTCCCAGAAGTGAATGCGACTAAATTTCAATTTACTAGTTATGGTTGTTGCCATGACCATGTTTTTGATAAATATGTATTTTACCATGACAAGAGAAAAAGTTACCACTTAAAATAGGATAATAATGATAAGGACAAGAAAATAAGGATTCTAAAGATAAATGTCCCGAAGTACATTTGACGAATCAAAATTATAATAACATTTTCACATGACAAATTTCTTTAAACATCCTGAAGGTGTATGATGATTGATTTAATTTATAATAGTAATTAACTTTTCTTCCTGAAGAAGAAATGGATGTTAAACATTTGGGATCAAAGGATTATGGTGATGATATTTGTTCCATAAAGATTATGGTGACAATGATATGTGTCTCATTAATAAGTGCTACTATATACACTATCTTCCAATAAGAGAGACAGACAGAATCAGTGGTAGTGCTAAAATGATTGAAAGCTCTAGAAGAGCCACTATTATATTTCTCCCTGTAGGAGAAAAGTTTATGATAAATAAAACACTACTTTTTATCATGTCTCGAAGAATTTATTGAATTTGAATATCCGTCGAAATGGATATCAAATTGAGACACTAAATGAGACAATAATAACGATCATGTTTAGAAATCAAGTGAGATAAAGGTTAATTATATCATAATAACCATTCAAGAGAAAAATGGTTATCTATATAGTTGTCTTTATTCTCATTTGATTTATAATCATCACCTGCAGTAAATCAGAAGTTTACTGATCCCAATGGATATATGATTTGACAAAAGTGAGAATATTTGAGAGTCGATAAGTATTTATACATATTCTCTTTATATTATATATGATTCCAAAAGAAATTTAAAAATTTATATCGGGTATGAATCACTTTTTACGATTAAATATTATAAAATATTGATGGGTGATCTATTGAATGATTTAATTATTCCGATAAACTACGATTCCCGACATTAGGGGGAGGAAAAGATCAATCGAAAGGAAATCATTTGAAAAATTGGATTTCCTCGATCCTCACACAAAATAATGTGAACTGGAAGTTCAATAGATTATTCATTTGCAGCAAGTTACAAACCAATTGTCCAGATATATTTATCGATTCCAGAATAGTCATTAAATCAACTATTCCTGCAGGAAATACTCTAGTTAAAATTGATATCCCTGAAGGACATGTACAAGTGCTACAAATAAATTTAAGGCCGGCCTACCTAAATAAGATATAAATTGATTTCAAATATTTTCAGAGATTAAATAAATGTCATGACAAAATTCAACTTCTTAAAGAGGTCGCTCCTGAAGAGTCAACTCTGAAAAAGAATGAAATCACAGAAAATTTAATTGGAACCTAATGAAATGTAGCATTTGATATTATAGAAGTTGATGAGAATCATGAACCTAGATCGGTTGATGAATGTCGGTATAGAAATGATTAGCCAAAATGGAAAGATGCGATCCAATATGAATTGGATTCACTAATTAAAAGAAAAATTTTTGGACTTGTAATCAAAACACCTGAAGGTGTAAAGCCAGTAAAATACAAATGGATATTTGTGAGGAAAAAAAATGAGAAAAATGAAATTGTGAGGCATAAAGTAAGACTTGTAGCTCAAGGATTTTCACAAAGACCAGAATTTGATTATGATAAAATGTATTCACCTGTAGTGGATGTTATCACATTTAGATATTTTGTGAGTTTTGCAGTACATGAAAAACTAGAAATGAAATTGTGAGGTATAAAGCAAGACTTGTAATCCAAGGATTTTCACAAAGACCAGAATTTGATTATGATAAAATGTATTCACCTGTAGTGGATACTATCACATTTAGATATCTTGTGAGTTTTGCAATACATGAAAAACTAGATATATATCTAATGGACGTTGTTACTGCATATTTATATGAAAATCTTGAAAATGATATTTATATGAGAATCTCCGAAGGGTTCAACATGCCTGAAGCATGTAAATCAAATTTTAAAGATATTTATTTTATTAAATTACAAAGGTCTTTGTATGGATTCAAACAACGTATGTGATATAACCGCCTCAATGAATGTTTAACTAAAGAAAATTATACCAATGATCCAACATGTTCATGTGTTTTTATCAAGAAAAATAAATCAAAACTTTGTGATAATTATTGTATATGTTGATGATCTTAATTTAAATGGAACTCCTGAAGAGATCCAAAATGTTGTTGAATATTTGAAAAAGAAATTTGAGATCAAAGATTTCGGAAACCATGGTTTACAAATTGAGCATTTGAAAGGTGAAATTTTTGTCCACCAAATTGCTTATACCCAAAAGATATTAAAGCGATTTTATATGGATAAGGCGCATACATTAAGTATTCCAATGGTCGTCAGATCATTAGATCCTAATAAGGATCCTTTTAGATCACAAGAAGAAGATGAAGAGATACTTGGTTCTAAAATACCATATCTCAGTGCGATTTGTGCACTAATGTATCTTGCTAATTATACAAGACCTGATACATCATTTGCAGTGAATTTATTAGCAAAATTTAGTTCCTCGCCTACAAGACGACATTGGAATGGTATTAAACATATTTTTCGTTATCTCCAAGGAACAATTGATCTTTATTTATTTTATTCAAATAAATCCAAACCTGAATTGCTTGGTTATGCTGATGTTGGATATTTATATGACTCGCATAAAGCAAGATCTTAGGCTGGTTATCTATTTACATATGGAGGTACAACCATTTTTTGGAGATCTACTAAGCAATCATTAGCCTTCACTTCATTGAATCATGCTGAAATAATAGCAATTCATGATGCCAGTTGAGAATGTGTTTGGTTAAAATCAATGGTTCACTCTATCCGAAAGAGTTATGGGTTATCCTCTGAAAAAGAAAATTCTCCAACTATATTATATGAAAATAATGCAACTTGTATAGTTCAATTGAAAGGATGATATATTAAAGGAGATAGGACGAAACATATTTCACCAAAATTCTTTTTTACTCATGATTTGCAAAAGAATGGTGAAATTGACTTGCAGCAAATCCGATCAGATAATAATTTGACAGATTTGTTTACCAAGGCATTGCCGACTGCAACATTTGAGAAATTGGTGAAGAATATTGGAATGCGTTGACTAAAAGATCTCAAATGATGTTTGCATCAGGGGGAGAAATTAATACACAAGAATAGTGTACTCTTTTTCCTTCAATAGAGTTTTTGTCCCACTGAATTTTTCTCTATTACAATTTTAATGAGACATATTCTTTGTGTAATGGACATCCAAGGGAGAGTGTTCTGAAACAATTAAATAGGAATAAATATCCATTAAACTCTCCTATATTTATTAAGTTTTCCTATGTCTATTGAATTCCCTCAAAGATAAAAGAGTTGGTACAGATGACGGTTTGGTTTTCCTATACAATCAATTTTGTAACTTTTCTTATATTTAGAGGTTAATCTTTTAGCTTTGTTATATTCAGTGCTTCTATAAATAGAGGTAAACTTTGATCGTTTTGTGGGAATAAAGAATAGTTCACTACTTTCATCTACTTCTCTCTATTTTATTTTATCTTGCATCTTGTTATTTTATTAGTTTTATAACAATTAACTATTACATTCGAGGGTTTAATTACAATCTAAAGGGGGGAATTTTAAAAATAATAACCTAACTATTACATTTATTTAACTAATTACATTTTTTTACAAAAATTAAAACCTATATATTATATAGGCTAACTAAATACGTATCTTGAGCGCCTATCTATTACAATTTGACATTTAAATGTCTCACAAATAATTATCAGAATTAAATAAAAGAAATAAAATTTAAAATGAATGAAATGAATAATTAAAAGAAAAGCACTCTAAACATGTAATTACACATTAAAAACACATAAGAGCACATAAGAGGATTCAAAATAATAAAAGAAAGTACCTCCCTTGAAGTAGTGATTAAATGAGGTGAAAATTGTGCTATTTACACTTCAAAATCAACAAAATAGTCAAGGCACCAATTTAATCAACAAATAAATCATAAAGAAATGAAAATAACTATGAAATCAACAAAATAAACCATAAAAAAATGAAAATAACTATGAAATCTATCAATTAAACCATTTAAATGAAGTATAATTAAAGAAGACAAAGAACTTATATTTAATAAATCAAAACTGTCAGGGACCTAATTGTAAAAATTAAGAAAATTTTTGGAGCAAAATTATAATTATTACAAAAATTAGGCATCAAAATCAAAGAAAAATAACGTTTATGGACCAAATTATAATTAAATTAAGGCCCTAATTGAAAGAACATCAAAGTTATTAGGGCTATAGTATAATTATGCAAAAGTATAGGGACTAATATGCAAATCCCGTCATCAGATTTCTTGACTTGGGCCATTTTTCTTCTTCTTGGGCTAAAAGCCACTTGGCCCGATGAAAGCCCCAAGTGAAAAGAGACGGGCTAGCCCATAATTGTTATCAAACAAACCCAATCACAATACATAGACTTCAATTCCCAAACCCATGTCATAACCCAATCAAATAAACGAAACTTTTCTATCAAAAATCCAAACAAACAAACCACAACCTAAAACTATACTTATTTTACTAAAACCCAATAAGATAAAATCAACTAAAACTTATTAAACCCTAATTATATTCTAAAATCCAGAATTAATCTATCCAAAAAATCACTTAAAATATAAAAAGAGGATTAAAACTTAAAAGGGAGCAAAAGTAGTTCGATTTTTTTAGATTTTGGGCCGTAGTGCAATTAGGCAAAAGTTGGGGTTCAAAATGAAAATTTCAGAAATTATCATGTAAAGCTTCGAAGGCTTCTGCAACTGGAAACTCTCTGCAACTCCTGGGTTCATCAAATGCAATCTTCTTTTCATCCAAACGCAACTAATGTCTCAACCAATCAAAATTTGGACCAAAGTAGCAAGATCACCAAGCCTACTTTTTCACTTTTCAACATAAAACTTCAACATTCAAACACAAAGATTCAGAATAAGAGCATGCAATCTGCTTGATGCATCTCTGTAACTTTCTTTCTATTTCATCACACACGATCAACACCTCAACCAAACACCAAGATTTCGAATCAAAACAACCAAACGATGCAACTCTCAATATCAATCAAATCAAATACTACATTTTATCGCAGGATTATAGCAGAAAATCTGAGTTAATGACTAATAGAGATAAAGGAAATAAAACAGCAAATGAAGGACACAAAATGCAGCATGGATTTCACGAATCTAGTGTAGATCTATGCTTATGTGACAAGAATAGGGATAAAAGGGACTAACTTTTGAGCTTTAAGGAGTCGAATGAACAAGGAGGAGTTGGAAAAATCGTGTCTGAATGCGAAGTTCAAAGCAGCTACAGTGGCCTAGGAAAATCCAAGAGCTGATGGTGCAGTAACTTCGAGTCTAGATTAGGTAACCTTAGAGGCGTTTTCCTTGAAAGTTTTGTGAAAGAAATTCGTCCCTCTATTATCGTAGATTATGCAGCAATAAAGAAATCCTCTAAAAAAACAAATGCTGGGTTCGGATTTTGTTCACCAAAGCGCCAAAGGCTCAACTCTGGCTCAAGTTTTTTCAAAAAATTTCTACACTTTTCTTTCTCTTTCGCTTTTTATTTTCTCTTTTCTTTCTTGTTATTTTTCTTTCTTCCGCCGCCTCTCACTCTTTTCCTTTCTTGTTCCTACCTAAGATTGCATTTTGCATCCTTTTATATGGAGCAAAATTTCCTAAACCCTTACCTCAAGAGTGAGGATGATAGCTGGGTTTTTGTTAAAAATTTTAGAGCAATTGATCCATTTTTACAGCTATTTTTCTTGATAAGAATCCAGTGATAAGGTGTCCTATACCAATCTAACTTGGAAAGCAAAAGAAAAAGAGAAAAAAATGCATTTTCATTGTTAAAGGGATCAACTGCAACTCTTTGTACTATTTCTTGCTTCTGGTACGAACCAAGCAAGAAAGTGATGCGCGCGTGGCTTGCACGCACGCATAGGAAAGTCTCTCTTTTTTTTTTACAAAACTGATTTGATTTTCTGGTTTTTCTTTCTTTCTTTTCTTTTCAGCTTTTTCCTACAAAAATAAAAATAAAAATGATCATTTAAATAACGATATAAATTCGAAACTTAGACAAAGAGGGGCAAGCTGTAAACACCAAATTTTTTTCAAAAAATTTTGTAAATCTTTTATGAATATGTTTTCGTTTATATCATTATTTATATCTTTGTTTGAGTTTCAAAAAAACTCAAGACAAAAACGTGGATACCAAATTACTTACATGTCTGCTCCAACTGCAACTGAATCAAAACAAATAAAGTGAGTTCTGAAACTAGAGTGCATGTTTAGATATGTCGACAGTATTTGACTCTATTCCAAACAATTAGTAAAACCTAATGGATTAAAAAAAATCTAATCCTATAAAATAAAAGATTGGTGGGATAACATTCAAATACAACAAAATGAAAGTTGGTGGGATAAAATTCAAACCCAACAAAATAAAGTTTGTGGGTAAAATCCAAACCTAACAAAATAAACTGTTGGTGGAATAAACTTCAAAACCAACAAAATAATGGTTGGTGAGATAAAATCAAAACCCAACAAAATAAACGGTTTGTGAGATAAAATTCAAACGCAACACGGTTGGTGGGATAAAATTCAAATCCAATAAAATAAAAATTGGTGAAATAAAATCCAAATCTAATAAAATAATCAGTTGGTGGGATGAAATCCAAACTCAACAAAATAACGATTGATGAGATAAAACTCTGATTCAACAAAATAAACAGTTAGTGGGATAAAATCTAAATCCAAAACGGTTAGTGGAGTAAAATATAATATCGACAAAATAAAGGTTGGTGGGATAAAATCCAACCCCAACGAAATAAATGGTTTGTGGGATAAAATTCAAATCCAACAAAATAAATGGTCAGTGGGATAAAATTCAAACCCAACACGATTGGTGGAATAAAATCTAAATCCAATAAAATAAAGATCGGTGGGATAAAATCCAAACCCAACAAAATAAAGATCGGTGGGATAAAACGCAAACCCAATAAGGTTGGTGGAAAAAGCCCAAATCCAACGAAATAAAGGTTGGTGGGTTAAAAGTCAAATCCAATAAAATAAAAGTTGATGAGATAAAACCTAAACCCAACGAAATAAACAGTTGGTGGGATAAAACTCAATTCCAACAAAATAAACGGTAAGTGAGATAAAACCCAAACCCAACACGGTTGATGGAATAAAACCAAAACTCAATAAAATAAAGATTGGTGGGATAAAACTCAAATTCAACACGGTTAGTGGGATAAAATTCAAACCTAACAAAATAAAGGTTGGCGGGATAAAGCCAAATCCAACAAAATAAATATTTGTGGGATAAAACCCAAATCCAATGAAATAAAGATTTGAAATAACTTTTGAAATCGCTTCTTTTTTTTTAATTGCCCCAGTGTAGGGTTTTTTTCGTGATTGACCTTCAAATTCGCAAGATTCTGACTTGTTTTTTTTCATCAATTTCAGCCATAAACACATGCACAGAGCGGGGTTTACCAAAGTACAACATGTACTTGAATTTTGATAAAAAAAATTTCTCTCTTTATTCTGAAAAATGATGTAATTACTATTCTTGAAAAGAATGGTCTTATCAAAATCAAATTTTAAACATTAAATTCGAAAGTATATTACTTGACTCTTGGGCAAAATTTCAAAAACTGGCCCCAATTTTGGACCCATTTGACAAAATTTCACAAATGTATTACAAAAATTTGCCCCAATTTGAGCCTATTTTGTGAAATCTCATAAATATATTATAAAATTCGCTCCAGTGTGAGCCCATTTAGTTGCAAAAAATTTTGTTCAAATGGCTCTCCATTTATTTGAGTAAAATAAGAAATCGTGTTTCCTAAAATTTAGAAAATAATCACATATTAACATGCAATGTGAATAGAAATTATATTTTTCAAATGAAGAAGTTTAAATGTCATATTTAAACTCATGTAGAAGATTCTATGATGAATCTCTCAAAACAAAACCAAATTGTAAAAGATTTCTTCCTTATTTTAGAATCATTGTTTAGGGAAAATGATCACTTTTCTCGTTAAATCATCCTTTAGGACCAAACAAGCGGGTATTATTTCTGATTTTGAGGTAGTTAAGAGAAATGACATGTCAGGATCTGTCTTACTTTTGTACCCGGATTGTATCTAATTCATTCAATATCACATCTTAGTGGAAGTAAAAAGTTTATCGCTCTTATTTCTTGAGAAAACTTAATCAACATACAAGTTCTATAAGCTTGTATATATGGGTAGAAGCGATAGTTAAACATATGAAAACAGGGAAAACTGCACAGATCGTTCCCCACATATCATTGATGTGAAAATTCAGTCCATCAGAAAGAAAATGATCACTTTTAGTCTCTAACAAATTAAAAATGATCAACTTTGGTCCTTGATCACTTTTCTGTTCGAAATTTAGCCGAAACTAGTCACGAGCAGGCCACGTGACTAATTTTTAAAGGGTAAATGTGGCATATTAGTATAATGTTGACTGAAAATGTAAGGGACTAAATGTCCAATATCTCAATTAAGTATTATACAAAAATGGCTAATCACTTTTTTACATTAAAATTTTCCAAAAATACCTTGAAAAAACACACAGATTGTGCAACAAAAAAAATTGGTTTTGGGACAAATATCTAATTCCATCCACCTTTTTATTATAAATAAATCCTCCCTATAATTTTCAAAAAATCCTAGATATATAAGAAAAGGTACTAAATGGAATTTCCAACTCAAAACTAGAATCTCGTTATATACAAAAAAATGCATCATGGAGAAAGCAGATTTGCACAAAAAAATAAATAATCCAACAAGTAATTTATGAATTACTTACCAACAAAAAAATCCAACAAGAACAAATAATTCATGTTCTACACAGTTGAGAAATCAACTAAAATCTCGAATTATTGTTTTAAGTTTGACTATTATTTTCTCCAATATTCAATTACAAAATACACAATAAGCCAAAATGAAGCAAAACAATAGTAACCTTGGCAAGATTCCAAACAAATGTTATATGAAATTTCAACCTCAATAATATGTCTTCTGTCTCTAATGTTGCCATTAACTTTCGGACAAGATAATCATTTTCCATGGTCAAACAAAACAGCACCACTAGGACTCTGGAACTCTTGTTTAACTCTCCTTTATGGTCAAACCAAGCATCATTTCCATAGTATCAGACCAAGTAGCCCACATCCAGAGTCCGGCATCACTAGTCTACCGGAAATGATGGAGAACGGAAGTGTCATAACTTTCCAAACCAAGCCAAGGGCCCCATTGGTTCTAGCTGCGATGGTGGTTCTACTATTGCTCCCTCAGTGTTAGAATTGAAAGAGGTGATCACTGGAATGAAGTTAAAAAGAGTATCATCGGCGGTGGTGGGCTCGTAAAAGGAATTAGAGATGAGGAAAAAAAAAGGAGATTGCTTGCTTGAGGTACCAGTCATGAGAGAAGAGGATCTCTGTGCATAAATTAGGGTTTTTAAGATCTATGAATTGATTGAAAATAAGCCAACTTATCTGCCACATTCCCCAGTCTTGTTTGGTCTATAATTATTTTGAAGAAATTGAAGAGGAAAAATTTGGGAAAATTAGGGTTTTGGAAAGAAAGGGATTGATAGTCTTTTATATTTTTGGTCAATATTACACTGATATACCATATTTACCCTTTAAAAATTGGTCACGTGATTTGCTCATGACTAGTTCCAACTAAATTTCGAACGGAAAAGTGATCAAGGGCCAAAGCTGATCATTTTTAATTTATTAGGAATTAAAAATGATTATTTTCATTCTGAGGGACTAAATTTTCACATTAGTTATATGTGAGGGACGATTTGTGCAGTTTTTCCTATGAAAACATGTTATGATCTCATAATCATGAGTGATTGGTAGATTTCTTAGAAGCATGGTCCTTATTTTGAGTTGTCATGAAAGATAAGTCAGCGATGGACTTTGTGAACTTGTAATGCGGCTTGAAGATGATAGTTAAAGAAATAAAATTTTCAAGGACATTCACTACTACAAAAGTGTCCTTTTATGACATTCAAAAGCGTCATTATAGATCTATGTCATGACGTTTAGGCTATAATGACGCTCTAGTGAAAGCATCATCCATTCTAGTATCACGATAGGTTTATGACAGTTTTAAGTGTCCCAATTTATCATTATTATGACATTATTAAATGTCATTATCTATGCCTATTATGACACTTTCAAATGATAAGAAATGCTGGGATACAATAACATATCATGACGCTTTTGAAGAGTAACTAGATCAGGCTTTTATGACATTTTCTACTTGTCAGTATAGCATCCAAATTAAAATGTTCCAACTTCCTGTTGCATATCATCTGACGTCAAAAACCACATTTCATCCTGCTGCACAAGCATCTCAAGTCCTAAATTTTGAAGGATTGTAACGTAGCTAGTACAATAATATAAAAGAAGCAATACAATCATCCAAACTTGAGCAAAAGTACATCATCCAAACAATCTACACCAAAAGTGTCTACAAATTACATATTAATTTAGATGGTTTTAAATCAGTCGTGTACATATAAAGGACGCACAGGACAGCAACTCAACTACAAAGCAAGGAAGATGCATTCAAAAAACTGTCACTTGACCCAATGTTGCTTTAGTTTTCTTCAATACTCACCTACAAGTGTCGTAAACCAAACAAGACAAATTACAATTCACACAGGTCTTGTTTTACAGTTTTTACATTAGAAAACAAATAATAACTATATTAGACAAATGGTAAAAGTATGACAAAAAGAGTACCAGATTTGTTGGCCAAACAATAGTCACTCCAATTGCATCTCTAATCTTTCAGAAATTATGGTATGGCCTCATCAACTCCTCATTACTCTCCACAGGCACATTCACATGAACTTCACACCAACGTGACCCCAAAGGTGTGTCACCAACTTTAGCCATAGGATCCAAACTTCTAACCTCTCCAATAGCCAAAATTTTGTTTGGCTCAATTATGCTCCTTATTGTAACTTCATCCCCAACCTTGAAAATATCAATTTTATAAAGTTTGTGAAAATCATACACAAGAGAGCAACTCTTAAACATAAATTAATTACATAATACTACAAACCAACCCAAAATTCAATGGTTTACACTCATCAATTAGGTACTATTTTGCAATCGAACCATCAGTCCGACTTCTATTTCGAACATAATTCTTCAAGGTGCATAGGTACCTGAGATAATTACAAAATAATATGTTATAATAAGACTAATCACATTAAGAAAAAAAAAGATGAAATTTTAAACTTATGATAATTACCTTTCAATTGGATACATCCAACGATGGTATACTGGACCAATTATCCTTACCTCAGTTGCTAAATGAATGGTCAAATGAACCATTACAACAAATAAAGATGGTAGAAACATACGCTCCAACTGGCATAGCACAATAGTAATTTCACTTTCCATTTGAACAAGTTCCCTAGGACAAAATATTTTAGAACACAAATCTCTAAGTAGTTGGACAACTTTATCAAGGGAGACTGCACCGATTTTGGAAGAAGTTTTCTGTAGCATTATGGTAATAGTTGTTGCATTAAAATGTGATTGTCATGGCTCTTAAGTCTGGATAGTTTAGTAGGTTTCAAGTGCACAGACTTTGAAATTGTGGCTGAATAACCATTAGGAACTTTAACTTTTTTCAGAATTTTGCAAAATAATTCTTTCTCTTTCTTAAGTATGTTACTGCACTTTATTAGTCTTTTGATGACTCTCTATCTTCCTAACAAAACCCAAAATCCAATTACAAGGAAGAACAAATAAACCAAATTCCAAGAGCCATCAAATGAAGAATGAACAAAGCTAAAAATAAGATGCTGAAACTAGACTAATAAAGTTTCTTAAACTCTATTTGGTTTCTTATCACAATCCAAATCCGAATCCAAGAACTTGGTAATTGCCAACCACTCAAGTATCGCCCAATGTTGCCCTGTTTAAGAGCACATAATTTAAGCATCTTCAAGTTCAACCAGCAGCATTAAAACTAGTTAAACAGCTATTCAAATGGGGCAGCTATATTTTGAAAGTTTCTTTCTGGCAAAACAGCAAACACATAGCAAATATTATTAGACTTCATGTTTTTGGCTAGAAAAGTATAACACTAAATGCTTGAAATCAGTCCAAACTCATGACAAACAGAATAACCCACCTAATATCAGGGTATTAGCCTTACAAACCTAAATTTCTAACCTAATTTTGCAAGGAAAACTCAACAGGAAATTGAATCAAGAGATGGAAAAATTAGGCACAAAAAGCAAATAACTTTCAAAAACCAAATGCAGACTAACCGTTTGTCTGCCACCACAATCTTGCCTTCCTCTACCTTCAAATGTCCTAATTATCACTAGCTTCAAATGCCCTAATTATCACTAGCTTCAAATGCCCTAATTCCTCTTCACAATCAAACCACGGATCCAAGAGTTACTTAGAGAGTTGAAAAACGGTGCGATGAGACAAGATGCTAGAGCATGAGAATGGATGTTGTGTATGATGATGCATGATTGGTTCTCTAGCTCAATTGGGATGATTGGTTCTGTTCAGAGAGGAACAATTGGGGGAGGAAAGAGTAGAGCTTGAGGTCGGGTAGGTTCTGGAGAGGGGTTTACAAATTTTTCTGAAAAAAAGGCGCCTTAACTACAACAAAAAAAGGATCTGGCGAGGAACAAAAGTCCACACCAAAAGTTTTGACTTCCTCGCCAATTAGTTTTATCGAGAAAACTGCTTCCTCGCCAAGTTTCTCGCTAGATGCTCGTCGCTAAAAGTCATTAGCGAGGATGCTGCTACCCTCCTCGCTAATGGAACAGATCAATAGCAAGTGTAGAGCCTCCTCACTAATGGCTCGAATACTATAGCGAGGAAAACTTTCCTCTCCACTGAAGTCAAAAACTCCCCACAAAAACCAGCAATTCCTTGCGACTAGTCAAGGTATTTGGCGAGGAAAAATAGCACACCCTCACCAATAGTATAGAATTGGCAAGGAATCTTCTGACAAAATTGCAATCCCCCAAACCAATAAGACATTTTTGGCTAGGAAAGTTTCTTCTCTAATTAGAAACCATCGAACCCTCACCAAAATCGATAAAATGCAGCTAGATGATTTTCTTGCAAGAAAGTTGCCAAAAGCTTTGTGACTGTGGTTGCTACTTTTTCTCCAACCATTTTTTTAACAAGAGATATCATTGTCAATACTGAGATATAGCAAAAATTTTATACGAAATAACAAACCAAATTGTCATTACAAATACAAAATGAGCAACAATATATTACAACCAATACTATCAATAGTACAAAGCACAAAGATACTCAAATCAAAATCCTAATTAGACTTTAATATGTACAACCAAAATTGCCAGGGATAACAAATGCCAAGATAGACCTTGTGCCGACATACAATGAGTACCATGTTTGCATTAACTGGCGAAGTCTATAATCAAAGTGGCTTGTAAGAGCTTCATAGCCAGGTTTACTACAATCCACCATCAACCTACAAAGTCCATGGAAAAAAATTATTAAACAGAAATTTACATTGGTAGTTAGATAAATTAAACCTGCATTTGCCTACATATATCAACTAAGACATTGATCCTCATATTGTTGCATGAAAAGAAATGAACTGAAAATGACGGACTTAAAAAGAAATGCTAAGGATCACTTTTATTAACCACACAAGTACAAAATGTGAACTGAATTTTGAACTACAAGTTGGTAGCATGTACTTAAGATGAAGAAATCATTATGGCCCCAATTGACATGTAACCAATTGTAAAGTAACGCCAAGTCTGTTTTCTTTAACACAAAAATAGTAAATGCATTCATCCATTGTAGCTCAATCAAAATTGAGAAGTAGGTAAGCAAGCATAACATTCGGACCACTTTTCATGTACACTTTAAGAAGCCTTAACTCTTAAGGTACAAACAGATTCAAAAGTAATCAAATATGTTTGCAAGTATACATAATGCAGGTTGAGGTAAAAAGTCTAAATAATTATAAGGTATAAGGTGCAGCAAATACACTAAAAGACAATGAGTTGTCTAGAAGATTCACTCAATAGGAGCTTGGCATGAGCATTTTGAAATACAAAGTTTGTATCTTTTTATTTCCTACCTTAATTGCTCTATCCAAAATTCAGTTTCATTCTATATGTTGCACAGTTTAACATAAAAGCACAAGGAAAGCATGAAATGAACTTTGAAAAAGGAATTAGATTTTACTGCCAACAAGGCTTCCAAGGTGCAAATAGCCAATGAGATCCTTTTTTTCTAATTCTTATTATTTTTGTCCAGTATGTTCACTTAAAGAAAACTATATTCTATTTACTAGATCTTTAGTTAAGAATTAAACAAAAAATTTAGTTAAATCATCAAAAAGCAAAAAGACCAAAAGCATTAAAACTTGCACAAACATTTAGGATGAGAAGAAGTTATCTCTTAAGAGAATCACATGCAGTGCAATGAAAACATTAGAATTAGCCCAAAGGAAGGGGAAAAAAAAGCTTCACCAATGTTAGTCCTACAACACCGAAACACAAAACAATATATAATGATGAAACACCACAAACCAGTCCAAAGACAAGCAAAACCAACTACACCATCAATCCTAATCACCAACCGATGTAGAAAACCATCCAAAATTTCAGTTAAGTCATCGAATAAATAAGGGTTGAAACATAGAACATGTCATAATCAATGTTTTGCATTAAAAAATTGTGTAAGATATAGAGGGTTTAGGACAACGAAATGGTACAATTAGGGTTAGGTAACGAGAGGAATGGAGGAATGGGAGCGAGAGTGTTAAAGAGAGGAGATTGAACAATAGGACAAAGCAAGGGAAGAATCAAGTTGCGCAAGGAAGAATTCTAGTATAAAAAATGCTGGAGACTACCTCAAATCTTAGATCTGAAATTTTGACAAGTCGTTCCTTTCTCTACTCCAATTGAGACGCCATTCACTGTAATCCACTGTAGTAGAAGCCTACAATTTCAAAAAGTTTATCTTGCGATTGTTAAATTGACCAAAAATACAAGAAAAAAGCAATTGACAAAACAGAGATGAAAATAACATATCCGCTTAAAAAACCTGCACCATCGATTTTCCTTGAAGTCTGCCATTGCATCTGAAGGGTCTTTAAAGTGTGTTCATGATTGTATAAATTTAGATCTGGATGCTAGATAGGAAGAGGGGAACCATATGTCTACAGGAAACTGAAAATAGATAGAGAGGGAGAGAGATATAAAAGGAGAAAGGTGCAGGGGAGGTTGAGATTGAACTTTCGAGGGCTCTGATCCGAGAAGAATATTTGGAAAAGTAGCATTTGCAAGTATGGAAGGCTTGGAATTCATGTGGTACTATCCTTCGTAAGTGCTGTGCCGGGAATGGTTAAATTTTTTTTTGAGACCTCTTAACACTTAAAACGACAACGTTTGGTTGTATTTTTATTTTGGGAAGATTAGAATCATTTCTTGCTATTGGTCAAATAGAAATTGGCGAGAACCTGTCCTCACCAAGTGCAGTATATCAGTATGGAACTGCAAGAATTCTCGCCAATACCTAAAAGCCTCGGCGCCACTATAACTAGAATTTGGAGGGAAGCTTGTCGCCTTCCTTTTTGGTGAGGATGTTAAGCGAGGAAAGTCATAGTGCTAGCACAAATCAAGTTGTTTCCAAGATTTGGTGAGGATATGCTCTGTTCCTCGTCATCCGCATATTAGCAGCGTCGAGTTGCTGCTCCTTGTCAAAAATTTTGTAGCTAATTTCTTTTTTTGTTGTAGTGGTGGAGCGCCATTTTGTTTTAGCATTTTTTTTTCAATCCATTTATAACATTATGATGTCGTTTTGGTGTCTTCTTTTCCTTTTTAATGACTATTCCTATTGCATGTCATATTAAGATTGTATTATGACATTTTGCTAAAAGTGTCATAATAAGTGTGTCACTAAAGACTATTTTTGTCGTAGTGATTGCACTTAAAATCGCATTTCTTCCCAAAAATTGCCCCAATTTTAGATTAAAAAATCCTAGACTTCATTTTGACTTTTATTATAAATCGCTAGAGGAAATTCAGCATTAGATGTCTTTGCATTTTTCTTTTTCAATTACTCTTTTTTTTTCTTCACATTTTTCCCTTTCTTTTTTTCTGTTTTTTTTTTTGTCAATACCGAAATCCCAAATATCAATGATAGAATTGAAAACCTCCTAACTTTTAGGGTATAGATGCCCCCCTCTTTTTTTTCAAAATTGGAGGCCAACTATTAATGGTAGAATCAAATTCCTCCAACTTGTAGTTTCTTTCTCTTCTTTTTTAATTTTAGGATTTTTACTATTTTTGAAAAATTCTCAAATCTTCTTCCCCAATGTGGGGTGCGATCATAAGTACTTTTGAAATGAATCACCAATTTGAACTCAAACTAGTTTTGTACCCGATCGTTGAACGGGAATCATCGAAAAATAATAAACTATTTAGTTAATTTTATAAAAATGTCGATATAAAATACAAATTTTATGTATAATCTATTATAACTTGTCTTAAGTATATTACTATGTGCTCAAATAGGAATTTACAAACCCGTACTCAAATAGGAATTTATATTTGACCGTACGGATCAAATACATATAGTGAATTGGATTCAATTAACTTTTTCTTGTCCATAAATTTCGTGCTATGCACTATGTCTTGATAACGCACTTAATAATAAAATTTATTAAGAATCTTATTTCCAACATTAGATATTGACTTCTGTTATTAATGGTTTCTTTTGAAATTAGTTACTTTTCTACTTCTTGTAACGATAACAATTCTTATTTACTTCGATTCCCTATGCATTACACAAATTATTGGCTTGAATTTGGAGATATATCTAATAGAGATATTTATGTCTCTTTTATTTATATCGCATTACTTTCTAGTTCCTTTTTTGGGTAGGAAATAAGAATCATATAATATTAAGAATTTTTATAGGAAATAAGAATTGATATACATCCAAACAAAAAGGAGCAAGTCACGTAGGAAATTACTTTCCAGTTCCTTTTTTGGGTAGGAAATAAGAATCATATAATATTAAAAATTCTTATAGGAAATAAGAATTGATATACATCCAAACAAAAAAGGAGCAAGCCACATAGGAAACTACTTGTCGTCTCGTTAAGTCACATAGGAAAGAGAAAATATGAAGAGATAAGAATGAGAATACGACTTTATTATATATATATATATATGATGAGGATGCAAAGGATAAATAGTATTTAGATAGTAGAAACGATAGCAAAAGTATCATTTTTATTTCGTATGACAATCAAAGTAAAGAATAGCCCATTGGAAGAATCTATTCCCTTTTGACTTTTGAAAATTTTTTCAATGTAGGGTTATAATCACCAAAGCTCTTATTTGAAATGAAATTGTACCTTTAAAGGTTCAAATGGGAGAACAAATGATAAATTCTGTATAGATAGAGAAACAAATGCTTAAAGTATCATTCCAAATTTTCAAAACAAACAAGAGTAATGAACAGTTTTATTTTCATTTAGATTTGGATTGAATCTGGTTAGACATAGTGGACATTTTGAGAATAAAAATTGCCCCACTCTAAAGTTAGTCAACCAATGTGACTAACTTTGAAAAGTTTGATAGAAGTGGGCAAAATATAAATAGTAAAAATGAAAAAGGAAAGGTATCGTAGGTGGTCTTTTGAGACAAACTAACCAGTTTGAATGACTTCTTTTGATTTCGAACGCTCTCATTCAATAGTCCTGCACCACAAATCTAATGTATTCAAAGATTTTAGAAAATTAAACATATACTTATGAATTTTCAGGCAAGAGATTGAAAAATCTCAACTTAATCTTATTTCTCAAAATCCATCATAAAATCTCCCAATAAACAAATAAAGAATGAAATGTGCATGAATATAGAAAATAATAATTGTTTAGATGAAAAACCTTATTATTGCAAATATTTGAAACGAAATTTTTTACTCAACTATAATACAAATAAGAAAAGAAAAAACTCTAAAGAACACGCTTTCATATATATATACACACTTTTCTTTTCTTTTTCTTTTGGGACAAAATGTGTTAACAAATCAAATAAAAATAAAAAAGGATTTTTTTTACAAAAAATTATGAAATCTCTTAGATGCTTTAGACTAGTGCTTCCAGATGATCTCCAGATTTTTACATTATAGGGTCTACCCAAAAATCAAGTAATACTTGTTATTTTTTAAAATTTATCAAATCAAAATTGTTATTAGATATAGAAAATATATTTTTACTTTATTGAAACATCCATTATAAATGCAGGAGAGGCAAAAAATAAAAGAAAATACCCAGAGTTAGTAAGTAAAACTGTAAAATAGGTATGCATGTCCTATGGGGGAGCCCTTTTATACTAAGGGTTGGCCTAACATTAAAAATGTAATTCTCTAGAGTAGGCACCATACAATATCTGATGAATCCGGTCAATTTTATTGATATCCAAGTGAAAAACAATTTGAAAATTTTGACTAATTAGAGTGATAGGAGACATTTGACCTAACAAAATGAGGACAAAGTTCGAATGGATTAATTACTTTGGTTGGCACATGAAAAAATGTTAAAAGTCAATTTAGTATGAAATATGCTACTTTCAAAAGATTGCAATGTCTCGACTAGTTTTTACAGTGATCCATAGATCAAAACCCTAAAAGTAAATAAACAAATCGAATGGATCCTATGGAATTGATGGTTTACTCAAAAATTGATTGAATTGTCCTAAAATGAATAAAACTTGTCAAATGGATTTGATGAAATTGACGATTTATTCAAAATTGATTGGATTGTCCTAAAAAATGAATAACTGGTCAAATGGATTGGGTGAAATTAACGATTTATTCAAAATTGACTGAATCGTTCTCCCATTTGTAGTTTCAAAACTTTCGTTTCAATGCATTAGTCTATGAGCTTTCTAGAATCAAGATTTGGCCTCGCTATATTTATCATCTCAACAATGAGGAATCATTTGTGAATTTTTTTCAATTTAATGTCTTTTACGCAAGGGCATTTTACCAACTCTGATAAAATGGCCAAAAGATGATTATTAGAGACTTATATTCTAATATGCACAAGTTGCTCTATCATCTTCGATGTTGTTATCATGGAAAGGATCGGACCCTACCTTACTTTATGCACTACCCCTTTGGATGGTACAAAAAATATAAACGTGCAAGTCTTATTGGATTATATATTCGAAATAAAAGGTAATTTAATCCCTAACATGAGATCCCCTATGCGGCATTCCCTCTATAATTAATATATGATGACAATTTATTAAAACAAATAAATGTGCAGTAACGGGGATTAAATATGATCTAAAAGAACCCTTTTATATGTCAAGGTAGGCCTAAAAATGAAGTGTCATATTAGGGTATTAAAATACAATAACTTGTAATTTAAACGTGTGAGAATCTATCTATTAAGGTGGGGTCTAAAAAGAGTACCATATCAGAACTCTTATTTTCTAAAGTTGGTGGATGCAAGAGAAAATAAGGAAATGTTAGTTTAACAAATAATACATAACACGTTGGAGTAATAAATGATATATAAAAGCGGAATATAAAGAAAGTGGGGTAGAACCTCTCCTCTCGTATCTAATGTTCCTAGTTGGGTAAGGTCGACTATATTCTAGATAATTTATAATATGGATGCATGAGATTGGGCTTACTAATGCATCTAGACTTGATAAGATTTCAGACTGTCAAACCTTCAAACCAAGAGGTGAAGGGTCATCAATCCCAAGACCTTTAATCGGTGGTTCGAGTGATCTCTCAAACATTGCTACGTGCATGTCGTGCTACGACCATATGTCCAAGTGGATCAATCCTAATTCTAATAGGGAGGAATGGTGTGACAACCACTAAAAATAAAATAAAATGAAGGGTTATAAATAAATAGCGTATGCACGTACGAAGTGTTCCTTTGAGCGGAGGGATTAAATACCATTAAATATAGGTAAAGACTCTAGGGTAGCTATACCCCTCCCCCAAGATGCAAAGCACGATAAACATAAGTAAATAAATAAATTATTTATCGCATACATAGATATCGAGAGACGATTACGCGTGTGAAATGCAAAAAATCCCAAAAAGGGAAAAAAAGAAAAAAATACAACCTAAAGTAGTCCAATGTGATATTTAGAAGGGTTAGAAAAGAAAAGAATCGACTAAACCAAATGCTTGGATTCTCTAAGATTCCCCAGTGAAGTCGCCAGTCGTCGCGCTCCATTTTTTAGAAAAATAAAATTTATCGGTTAGAAAAAATGGATTTTTATTAATTTTTTATTGAAATTAGTTTTTTATTTTGGAGAGTAAATAAGGAAAAAGAAGAGCCTAAAATGGGATTTAAAAGTGCGATGATTTGGGGGCCAAAATAATAGTCTAAAAAAGATTTTTAAGAAAAAAAAGGAATCGACACTTGGTATCGAGTTTAGGTGTACCAAGTCACCTAAACATGTATTTTTAATAAAAAAATAGATAAAACACTTTTTAAACGACTACAGGTCTTTGAAAATAAGAGAAAAGAGTTCAGGAGTCACGGTTGAAAAAAAGGAAGGCAAAGATTTGATATAATCAAAACCTAAGATACCTTTTCAATCTAACCAAGATTAGTCCGCGAGATTTAGTCGAAATTTGGATGTTTGTACATTTAGATGTTTCTACATGGATGCAAATCTAGACTTAAAGGATTTCGAAAGGGTCGAAATATCTCTTCAAAATTTAATTGATACAAATCACATTAATTGTGATGCCCAAAAATGATTCTTAGAAGAGATCACGAATATGCAAAAATGAGACTCGAATAAAAGAAGAATTATAATATATAAATATACGTGACCTAAAGGAGAGAAATGCAACATAACAGGTACGGGGGATTAAGATTCGTGACTCAATTTTCCTTTTTATAGAGGGGATAAGAGCATGCTAAGGCTAAATAAAGTCACACTCGTTCCTTTCCCATATTTGAAGGGTGACTCTTCTAATGTAATCAAACAAATGAACTTGCCTATTTCTAATTTTCTAAATGGAATGCAAATCTAAATGTCATGTTTCGCGTACATAGGAATAATTGAGATAATATATAGAGGAAATATTATGAAAGATGAGAAAAGAATCCTAAAAGGAAAAACATACATGAAATGCAATATCATGCAAAAATGTGATTCTAGTGCGTAAGTGGCCCTAAGAGTCTAGTGTTGGACTACCCCATATCTATAAGTTTTCACTAGTGTTGGATTAGTGAAAAATCGGGAAAAATGGTCACAACTAGCGTTAGACTAGTGTGGTGATGTCATACATTTATTATAACTAAATAAATCATATAAAAGCATAATTAAAACAAGTAAACACATAATACACATAGGACACATAACACATAGGCATAATTTTCTAGATGCAAATCCTAGTGAAAGCGAATAAACACGTAAGCACACAAGTATGCAAGCACACAAGCAAATAAATGCAAATAAAAACGTAATTATTATATTTGGGATCCTAATTACAATCTAAAGGAGGTAATTTTAAAAATAATAATCTAACTATTACATTATCTAACTAATTACATTTTTGATAAAAATTAAAACCTATCTATTACATAGGCTAGATAAATACATATCTTGAACACCTATCTATTACAATTTGGCATTTAAATACCTCACAAATAATCATCAAAATTAAATAAAATAAATGAAATGAATAATTAAAAGAAAAGGACTCAAAACATGTAATTACACGTAAAAACACATAAGAGCACATAACAGGATTTAAAATAATAAAAAAGGTACCTTCCTTGAAGTAGTGATTAAATGGGGTAAAATTTGTCCTATTTATACTCCAAAATCAACAAAATGGTCAAGGCACCAATTTAATTAACAAATAAATCATAAAGAAATGGAAATAACTATGAAATCTACCGATTAAAGCATTTAAATGAAGTATAATTATCAATTAAATTAGACAAAAAAACTTATATTTAATAAATCAAAAACTGCCAGGGACCTAATTGCAAAAATTAAGAAAGTTTTTGGAGCCAAATTATAATGATTACAAAAATTAGGTGTCAAAATCAAAGAAAAATAAAGTTTAGGGGCCAAAATATAATTAAATTTAGGCCCTTATTGAAAGAAAATAAAAGTTATTGGGGCTATAGTATAATTATGCAAAAGTATAGGGACTAATATGCAAATCCCGTCATCAGATTTCTTGACTTGGGCCATTTTTCTCTTCTTGGGCTAAAAGCCACTTGGCCCAATGAAAGCCCATGTGAAAAGAGATAGGCTAGCCCATAATTTTTATCAAACAGACCCAATCACAATGCATGGACTTCAACCCCCAAACCCATGACATAACCCAATCAAATAAACCAAACTTTTCTATCAAAAATCCAAACAAACAAACCACAACCCAAAACTACACTTATTTTACTAAAACATAATAAGATAAAAAATCAACTAAAAATTATTAAACCCTTTAAAATCCAGAATTAATCTACCCAAAAAACCATTTAAAATATAAAAAGAGGATTAAATCTTAAAAGGGGGCAAAAGTAGTTCAATTTTTCAGATTTTGGGACATAGTGCAATTAGACAAAAGTTGGGGGTCAAAATGAAAATTTCAGAAATTATCTTGCAAAGCTCTGCATAATCTACAGCAGGAAACTCTCTGCAACTCCTGGGTTCATCAAATGCAATCTTCTTTTCATTCAAACACAACTAATGTCTCAACCAATCAAAATTTGGACCAAAATAGCAAGATCACCAAGCCTTCTTTTCACTTTTCAACATAAAACTTCAACATCTAAACACAAAGATTCAGAATAAAAGCTTGCAATCTGCTCGATGCATCTCTACAACTTTCTTTCCATTTCATCACACATGATCAACACCTCAACCAAACACCAAGATTTTCGGATCAAAACAACCAAACGATGCAACTCTCAACATGAACCAAATCAAATACTACATTTTATCGCAGGATTATAGCAGAAAATCTGAATTAATGACCAACAGGGATAAAGGAAATAAAACAGCAAAAGAAGGACACAAAATGCAGCATGGATTTCGCGAATCTAGTGTAGATCTATGCTTATGTGACAAGAAGAGGGATAAAAGGGACTACCTTTTGAGCTTTAAGGAGTCGAATGAACAAGGAGGAGTTGGATAAATCGCGTCCGAATGTGAGGTTCAAAGCAGCTATGGTGTAGATTAATGCAGCAATAAAGAAATTCTCTAAAAAATAAATGCTGGGTTCGGATTTTGCTCACCAAAAAGGCCAGAGGCTCAACCTTGGCTCAAGTTTTTCCAAAAAATTTCTGCACTTTTCTTTCTCTTTTGCTCTCTATTTTCTCTTTTCTTTCTTGTTGTTTTTCTTTCTTCCGCCGTCTCTCACTCTTTTTCCTTTCTTGTTTCTACATAAGACTGCATTTTGCATCCTTTTATATGGAGCAAAATCTCCTAAACCCTCACCTCAGGGGTGAGGATGATAGCTGGGTTTTTGTTGAAGATTTTGGAGCCGTTGATCTATTTTTACAACTGTTTTTCTTGATAAGAATCCAGTGATGAGGTGTCCCGTACCTATCTAAATTGAAAAGCAAGAAAAAATGAGAAGAAAAAAATGCATTTTGATTGCTAAAGGGACCAGCTGCAAGTTTTTGTACTATTTCTTGCTTCTGGTACGAACCAAGCAAGAAGGTGATGCGTGCGTGGCTTGCACACACGCGTATGAAGGTCTCTTTGATTTTCTGGTTTTTCTTTTTTTCTTTTCTTTTCAGCTTTTTTCTACAAAAATAAAAATAAAAATGATCATTTAAATAATGATATAAACAAAGACATAATCATAAAAAATTTACAAAATTTTTTGGAAAAAATTTGGTGTCTACACCTGTGATCATAGTTATTAAACCCGGCAAATAAGGTGGATCAACGAGTTATTGGTTTAACCAGTGGGTGAGTGGTCAAACCGGTTGGTCACTAAATCGATTTAAATATTATGTCTCATAATTTTTAATATGGTTGAAACTATAATAAATTATGCCATTAGTCTAATTTATTATAGAATCATTAATTCTTATAAGAATTAAAGAATTAACAACCTAAATTTAATTAATAATCCACCAAACTTTAAGTATAAAATTTTATCTAAGTGTAATTATTTAGTTTATTTATGAATTTTAAGTGCAAAAGTTTATTAAGAACGATATTTGCCTTTAAAATAAATTGTGTAATATGTTATTTTTTAAAATCCATTTCATAACTTATAGAGTTTGGGAAATAATAAAATGTTATCACAAAATTTCAAATAATTTTGTTTTAGAGAAATAAAATAAGAATAAAAATATAAAATATAATATAAGAAGAACAAAACAATTAACAAATAAACAGTGGTGATTGCATTCTACTTCTACACATAAGGTCTCATGTGCGAACCTTCACTTAAGCATCTTCATAAAATTTTTATAAAATCAGCCAGTTCATCAGATTTATCGGTTGAGCTGTCAGGCCAGGCTGAGTTTAATAACATTGCCCGTGATCCTTTAAATCATAGAGTAAAACTTGATTTGTAACTCTTGTTGCCCTCCCCTGCTCATCTTGGGATGGCACTGCCTTTTTGCATCATTAGGCTCTTGATCTCCTAATTTAGATCAAATGTGGGCTTTCCAATCCACAATGACTTCGGAGTCCCTTTCTAGTTTCTACAATCACTTTCCTGAATTCCCAGTCCCACGTTGCTTTCAGTCTATATACCAAATGGCTCAAAATTCTGCCAAAAATTATATTGGTAAAGAACAAATTGACAGAGACAAAAACCCAACCATAGGCCCAATTCATACCTTATAAGGCGTCTGCCCACTCATTCGCACGCGTATCTGACTGAGAAGATTCCTTAGTTTTCAGACCTGCTTGAAACTTATTCATCTACACCTCAATTCGAGCGAATCCGCCACACTATTTTTTTTTTCGATTTGCCACGCTAAGTTTCAATTAGATTTTTTTGAGGCCTAGAAAAAATTAAAGGAAAAAGAATAGGTAAAATATCACTACATATGCATGCATGTATTCATGTTATTGTGGTTTCTTAATTTCTTTCAGCAATATAATCAGAGATACAGCATTACTGGATAAAGAAAACAAAAAAATAAAATAAAATAAGATATTTATGAAAGAGAAATAATAATATAATAAAAAGTGGGACAGAAGATCCGTTACGCAATTTTATTAACTAAGCTAGACAACCAACTATTAAGCTAAATCGGATCCAATACTCAACATGAGCTTAGACCGAATTTATGCAAGAAACAAACTATGCAAAAGATTAAATACATGACTAAGGAAGCCAGTCCAAGTAAAATGACCTAACATGGCACAAACGACTTTGAGACAAAACAAGCAAAGACTTGATCCATGAATGAACCTTCAACCAACGAGGATTCCTGGAGCGGATCATCACCGACTTCTTCAACTTGAATTAAGGTTTCGGCTGGCTAGTTCTCAAATTCGGTTGGCTAGTTCGCAATGTACTTATAAGCTCCTTCTTTCTGTTTAAAAACACCGACCAAAGCTTGAATTGAAACCTTACACACACTTAAAGATCCGCTCGAATGGTTTGGTTGAACACTTAGTTAAGACCTTTGAGAATGCAAAGGTAGGCAACTGGATTCACATCAGTGGGAACCTATCAGATGCTCAAAGCCAATTTCTTTTTTGGCCAGCTATGCAGAAAGAGGTAGACCATTGGGTGCAGCAATGTGATGTTTGCAAAAGAAGCAAAGCAGAAAATTGCAAATATCTCTTTTGCAGCACCTGCCTCTAGGCCCTCTACCAAACCAAGCTTGGCAGCATATCCAATGGACTTTATTGATGGATTACCATGATCTGGTGGTTATGATGGAATCTTGGTATTAATAGATAGATTTTCCAAATGCGGTCATTTCATAGCACTCAGTGTTAAGTATTCTACACATACTGTGGCAATCTTATTCTTTGAGAATATCTATAAATTGCTAGGGCATCCTTTGAGTATAGCGACAGACAGGGACAAGATTTTCACCAGCATTTTCTTGCAAGATTTGCTAGGGAAATTGGGAATAGAGTTGCAATTTTCCGGCTTTTATCACCCTCAAACTGATGGTCAGACAGAGAAGTTGAATAAGGTGCCTTGAAACTTACTTAAGATGCATGAGCTTCCAGCAACCAGCTAAGTGGAAACAATGGTTAACAGCGGCTAGGTGGTGGTATAACACCAACTTCCACACTGCCATTAAGATGACTCCTTTCCTGGCTTTATATGGTTACTCTCCTCCCAGCAAGCAATTGGATGGAAACAAGACAGCAATGCAATGCAATGAGGTGTTAAAACATAATCTGGAAGTGGCTCAAAATAGAGTGAAACAATTTGCAAATAGGCAGAGGTTAGAAAGACACCAGTTTGGGGCAGAAGATTGGGTTTATTTGATACTCCAACCCTACAGACAAACTTCAGTGGCTCTAAGAAGGAATTTGAAGCTATCATCCAAATACTATGGGCCTTATAAAGTCTTGCAAAAGGTGGGCAATGCAGCTTATAAATTGGTAAAAATGGACCTCAATCCATCCTATTTTTCGTGTCTCCCTGTTGAAACCATCAACCAACAACCATCTGGTTACAGTAGACCTTCCTTTGACAACTAGTGATGGCCAACTGAAGGTTGCTCCAAAGATAGTCTTGGATGCCAGAACCATTACCAGAGGAAGATAGAAGGTGGCACAGGTGCTGGTCAAGTGGCTTAATCCCAGAATTGGGAGGATGTCTCTGTCATATAATCCCAGTTCCCAGAATTTGTAGCTCAATCCTAGTGACTAGGATTCTGTAAGGGGTGGGTATTGTTATGATCATTAGATCATTTTGATCAAGGGGAATTTGATTGTACCAATTAGCTGACATGGCATTTCAAATAACTGACTTGTTTGTTTGGTAATTTCCATTAGCAAGGCGGTTATCACAGCAATAGCATATACGTGATTGTGTAAGGAATTGTACAGCATCAATTCAGTAAATGTGCAGTTCATTTCCCCTCATTTCTTTCCTCTCTTTTCTTTCCTCTCCGCTCTCTCTCTCTCTCTCTGATTCCTCTTATTAATTTCTTGGCCTTTTTCCTTCTTCCTAATCCGAATTCAGCTCTTACCCCAACATAATCATCAGATAAATAATACATATTGATTCTAGACATGAAGGGTGTTAGGAAGCGATCTCATCCTATATTTAATTGGACATGGGATGAGGTGGTATTCTAATTTATATATCAAAATACACCAAATCTACAGTAATTTGTTTCATTCACTAATGCAACAATTAATTTATAAATAATTTACGTAAATGCATGATAGAAACTACCATGACTGATGAGAACATTGGAACATTGATTCTGTTTATAATTTTGTTGCCAAGCTTGAGCCTTAATTTGGACTCAATTAAAGTATCAGTTGAGTTTTGACCCATTTCAGTCCGCTTGAATGGGGCTTAACACGTAAAGGGCACATGTCTGTGTGTATAATCTAGACTAGTTAAATCTACATTTGTTCGATTTTAACCCAAACTCTATATAAATCAATGGACTAATTTTTGGCCCTCACATATGCAATCTTAATTTGGGCCTGGCGCACAAGCCAACATAGAAGTTCTTGTTTTGGGCCAAATTTGAGCTTACAAAATATTTGGTCACAAGTCTCAATTGATATGGATAAACATCTATGAATAAAAATTGACCCAGAAAGTATGTTTATATTGTCAAATAGTTAGGGTTAATTAGTCTAAAAATTTTGGTTTTGTTATTATTAAGGGAAAGTTGGTCTAAAAATTTAGTTTTGTTATCAGTAAGGGTGAATTAGTCCATAACTTAGTTATATTATTAATATGGTTAATATTACTCCAAAATTTTGTTCTTTTTATAGTCAAAGGGCAGGGTTATACAGTTGTCAGAACGCAGAGTTATTTTATTACAAGTGTAAGTCTGTAACAATTTATCATTTCACCTCCTATTCATTTCGGGATAACTAATGCCATCTCCTTCATGGGATTATTATATCGCATAAATGGGGGATTAATCTAATTTAATGGGTTGCCTAATTCAATAAATAAAAAACAACCAACATGAGATGATACAAGATTGATAATCCCATGAACTAAACAAAACCCTAAAAGCAGCAAGCAAACCTATTTACGTCCCTTAATGACACAAAATTTTGTAACTTGTCTGACACCACCAAGTGTCCCAAGATTTTGCAGACTGTATCATGATAAAATTAATGTTGGAGTTGATTGTCTCTCACAATTTTTAACATTAAATCGTTTGGCTACTAGATATCTGTAAGATGAGGCAAAAAGAACTTAAGTTTGCAATATGCAGCACAATTAAATTTCAATCTTCAGTTTTCCAATTGGTTTCCCCAAAAGACTTCATTCTGGAATATCACACATTAGCACTGCACAATTGGTTCAAAGAATACTTTAGAGATATGAATATTCCTAGTCTCAACGGAGCAACAGGCAGCGTAGTAGAATGTTTTTGCCACTATCAGAAATTTTTGCCTGACTGTCAAGGGTACCCTCTCAGAGGGTCTTTTAATTACCAATTGCACAAGTTCTTGCATGCCTGCTTCAATCTCTGGAGAGTTTATACTACCAGCATTCATCTCTGAGCTATCCATATCAATATCCTAATGGTCATAGTGCACTTGGTTTAGATTAATAAACAAGTGGAAACGTAACAACTTCCGCCAAAAAAAAAAAAAACAGCAACATTTACCTATAAAAAAAATAATGTAATCATCGTATTTTTTCTGTCATTAGGTAAATTACAATTTGTCAAAATTGTTCTTCTTTGATTTAAGTCCTAAATTACTCACTTTTCCCTTCATTCTCGCGGCGACTTTCAATGCAACAACTTCCATCGAACTCCTACTAATAACTATACACATTTCCAATATAAGCGCACATACAAAGTACGAATTTGCCTTTAGAAGTGCTTTTGATTTTATACCATAACGGTTAAGGACTTAATTTTTGTCTTTAGAAGGGCTTTTGATTTTCACAGCCCTCAATCCCTCTTCCACAATCCAATTGCACAAACGTTTATAAAATAGAAAAACATGAAGCACACCTTTTGGCACCGTATCTATGTACAACGTCTTCTTCACAACTTCCTTCACAGCTTCTTGCCTTAGTTTGATTGGAAATATAAGTTTTCCTTATACAAGGTTCTTTAATGTAACAAAATAATACTTCTTTTTTATTACTTTCACTCATGCAATGGAGGTTAGATCGATGTCCTCTTTATTCACTTTTCTTTTCATGTTAATAAAATCAAGGGTGACATCCGTTGAGGAGTTTACCAAAAAAAATAATAATAAAAGTAGCACTAGACTAGAAAAGTAATAAACTTTTGTATCATAGTTAGACTGGCATACCTTCTGGTTTTTCTGATATTGGCGAAGCCGACGACAAACCTTGTTTGTCTGGTTTGACATATGCTTGTACTCATCATTGTATAGCATGCCATTTAAGGAGACTATAGTTCCAGTAGAAAGGCTTATGATGTGTACCAGCAATGTTGCCTCATCAAAATTCATATTCAACGACTTTGTCAACCATACCTCCCACTATAAGATCAAAAACAAAAATGTGTTTAGCAGATAAATATTTGTTAGATGTAATTAAACCACACTCTGTAGACATTGAATTACTTTACAAGTTTTTATGTTAGTAAAGCTTTAGTAGTTTATTTGTTTAGTGAATTGAGTGCTTATTTGTTAGTTTCATGTCCAATTGTTTTTTTGTTTTTATAACCAAAATTTGTGGTTTATGTATAGGGTACTTTGTTACTACATTCAGTTGAGAAGAGTAAGAATCAAAATTCATGACAGATTAGGCAGAGTTTTACTGTAGTAAAGGCAATTCTGTCTAAAATACATTTACGGGCAGCACATGGAGACGTTTTTAATTCCCCATAAGAATTGAAATTGAATATAATCATAAGATGGGACATGATTTTACTTAAAATTCATTGTACAAATTTCAATTCATAGTAAAGAGTCCAACACGAGAGGAGGAGGAAAATTTAGAGAAAATTTTGTGGTAGCTCACCACATCATTCAATTGTTGACGTATATCCCTTTGTAGCCCTTGAAATATCTCCACCGAGAGATGCTGAATGAATTTTTGTATAATTTTTAGCAGCTCCTGTCCTATCTTGTAATTATGAAGTCACCACAAAAAATTAGAATACCTAGATGGGGAGCTAACAAACATATTACTAAAATTTGATTGGCTTGTTTTCAAGGAAATAAGTGGGCAAATTAAATTCATATCCCTTGATTTTAATAAAATGTTAAGGATAAAATTTTATAGGTTAAACACTTCAAAAAAAAAGGGTATACTAGTAAAAAGGGAAATTAAGTTTCTTGGAAGGAGGGAGAATAAATTGGCATGAGACTCTAACTTTATATATCACTAGTTTCTTTCTTGTGCATTTGCATGGGTCATTTTGTATTCAGCAACACAATTAAATATGGATAAATTACTTATGACCACTCTCTCATAAAGTTTCAAAATAGCCATATAATCCTCTCATGGTTTTATGTAAAATTAAAAAATGGGTTGAATGCACAATCAGTCATGGGTTTATACCAAACGCGTTCTAAAAGTGTGTGTGATAAAATTTTAATCTCCATGTAACATTCTTATAATTTGTATAAATATCCATTTTACCACCCTATGATTTTTATATTTATCCACATAATTTCTTATGCTTTTATACAAGGTAGTTGAACCGTCGATTAATTTAGCACTGAAGTAAGGATACTACTGATATTTCAATTAACGATGTTACATAGGTTATTTTTCATCAAATTTCCACTTTAAATAAAACTATAGAGGATGAGGTGGACATTTTGAAATGTTAGGGGTCATGTGATAATAGATAAAATCACAGGGGGTTATATATAATTTATCCATTAAATATTGCAACATAAATTTTAAAAATCTAAAATTTTATTTATATAGATAAACTCTTTTTTGGATTACCTATTCAAATATTGTTTGAGAATGGAACAATGATATACTATATGCAAAACTTAAAATGTGCCAAATTTTGAAAAGGATATGAAATAAACTAAACAAAACGAGAGTTAGGTAAAAGCACTAAATAAACAACATTCAATATAAAGTGAAGGTAATTAAACAAATTCATGATAAGCAAATTGTAACAAAAATTCAATCTAAAATTAATTTAGAAACCAATATAATCTAATAGACTAGCACATATTCCGGACAATATTTTAGGTAAGAAGAGAAGTATCATAACATGTTCAATAATATTTTATTATTATCTCATGAAAAGAAAATAAAGCAAAGATTAAAAAAAGAAAGAAAATATTGTATATTATTTTTCATAAATTGAAATGGTAAGGCGCAAGAACAACGTAACCCTGCATTCCTTGGTTTCCTCTTGAGTGAATCCGGGACTTGCCATGAGTATAGGTGAAGTAATTTAAATGGTTTAGTTGTTCTTTTCCATCTATGGTAGGTTGGTTGATATGCTAATAGCAAGTCCATAATGAAAATGTTCAGAGCGGGAAAGGTGATTAATTTTGGACATAAGGAAATGTATATAATTTTCCTACTTTATATAAATACGAAAATTAAGGATAGCAAAATGTTGATTAATTGTCATTAGTAAACTTCGTAAGTATTCTAGAATATGACCAAAATTAAACATAGGAAGAACCTAAATTAAGGATAGCAAAGTGGGTGATTGATCATTGTCAACAAAAATAGTACATCACTTAGTAGAAGGTGCTTGGGATTAGTTGTTGGCAAGATATTGTCAGAGCAATTATCTTCTTGCTAGAGTGCGTGTTACTCAAATGCCAAGATTACCCTCAATCAATTGACTTTATATATGTTCATTGATTTTTTTAGGATTCATTATGCATTAATTATTCATCTTTTCTCTCTAATTAAGTATTTTCTGTTATGGTCTCTTACTTTTCTTCCTATTATTCTCATCTCTCTCTCTTTCTCACTCATACATTAATAGATCTATTATTTTATAATTAAATAACATAGTTTTTACCTTAATATTTTCTTATATCTTTGTGGTTCTATGCACTCTTGCTTTTTTATTCAATTCTAAAATTTTTATTCATTCATTTATTTATTTTTTGCAAATAGAACTTCATGTAACTCCAACAAACTTCAGCTTAAAATTATTATTATGTCATTGTAACTCAATACTTTCGCATAAATTTTTTTGATATGCAACATGCATTTGTCTTTTAAATTCTGCTTGTTTATCATGTCTCTAAGCAACTAATACTATCAAAATATTATCATCTTTTTCTCTTTTATACTTGTCATGTAAATCTTGACTTTTTTTCTTTTATCAAATATTCATATTTATCATGTAAGACTTGATTTCTATCAACTATTCATATTCTCTAATAATTAGATGAAAATAATTTTAAATTACATTACGTTCTATATCCCATGAATATTAAAGAGAAAGTAAGGCTATTTTTTTTGAATTATTTTCATTTTATATTATTATTTATTTTCACTTAAATTATATTGTGCATGAAAAAAGAGCCTTTTAAGTAAAATTTTAAAAATAAAAAAATATAAGAGCATGTAGAATTAATATTTGAGAAATTATTAAAGCCAAAACTAATTTAGTAAATCATCAAAATAATTGATGAATTAACGTGAGAGATAGAGATGGAGAATAATGTAAGTCAATAGGAAAAAACTTTAATTGGAGAGAGAAGACGAGAAATAATTAGTGCTTAATGGATCTATAGAAAATAAAAAAGAATATATGGAGTTAACCGATTGAAAATAATTTTAGCATTTGTGGATAATTTGCTCTACCAAGAACATTACTCTAGAAATATCCCCAGTCTCAGTTGTTGTTAACAAAAATAAAACAATTTAAACCCAATCAAATAAATTAAAGCAATATGTATAGATGGTAGGAATATATATATATATATATATATATATATATGATTGTAGGAGAGTTCCAAAATGCAGAATACTCGAGAAGTGAGTCTAGAACTTCAACAAATAAAATATTTCTAAACTACAATAATTTGTTTCCTTGATTTGTAATTTGTAGCTACTGTTCGAATATTTCTCTGTCACAGTGGAGTTTGTTGGATTTCTAATCCACTGCATGCTTTTCGAATACTCAAGAAAATTTCAATAGTTGTACCTAGCAAAAAGAAAAATACTATACTTTTACTGTCATAATTGTTGGAAACTCTGAGAACATAAAAATTAGTGCACTAATCTAGGGGATGGTAGATGGTAGGGAAAAACCCGATACCCCAATAACTGTGGGTACTCCATTCAATGGTTAATCCAATGGGATAGCAGATAGATAATCCATGAGGGTTTAGTATTGATGAAGGGTTATCAGCGGGTCACCTGGTAGGATTTGGTAAGAGAATTTTAAAAATCTGATGCTTGCTATTTGACAAATATATATATATATATATATATATGCCATTCAATGGTTAATCCAATGGGATAGCAGATAGATAATCCATAGGGGTTTAGTATTGATGAAGGGTTATCAGTGGGTCACCTGGTAGAATTTGGTAATATATATATATATGTATGTATGTATATTATCTGTGTGAGTGTGTGTATGTGTCCAGGAATTGATATCTCTATAAAAATCCTCTTATTCTTTAATTTATATTTAGTGAGAACGCAGGTTTATCTTATAGACTGTTATTTATCATGTTTTATATACAACTAATTGTTCGAAAATATGATATAGTTGTTTGAATTTTATTTTGAAAGACTGTTAAATTTACTTTGTTATTTCATAAAACATTGAAACTCTGTATAGCTCTATTCAAGTTTAAAATTTAATGTAGTGTGTTGATTTAAAATGATGTGCATTGATTTTAATTAATAAATGTTGGTTCCTTTCTTTTAAACTATTCAGATTAGCGATTGGAAAGTATCTGATTGTTAATCCTACCGTGAAACTAGAGGATTTCATAATGACAATTGAAACCTATAAGGTTACTCAATAGGGTTTGGTAAAAGATCTAGATATGCAGATTAGGATTTAGTAAGAAGGATTTTTGAGGGTATCCGACTCACTGTCATTCCTATGCTAATTAGCTTTTCTACTCAGGTATCCAAAACAATTTTAAAAGTAACTTTAGAAAGTGAGCCAAATGTTATTCAACATAGTTGAATGCTCAAAAAAAAAAAAAACTATACGAAAGTTAATACATGGTTTTCTCTGCCTCTTTTAATGTACTTTCTTAAAAAGAAAACTGATTGATCAATTGGACAGAACTTCATCTGGTCACATGTAAGGATAAGCGTGGAAATCAAATCTATTAGCTACAAATTCCTCCTTGTTATGAAACAACTAAAAGTGTGGATGTCTCTTTGTATTCCCAAGAGGATTAATTCATGATTTATGGCTACATTATGTATAGAGGTTACAATCCATAATTCTATTCATGTAGTGGAGAAACCGTTTCATAAGTTTCTTCATATTCTTGTAATAGTGGGTGTTTAATAGGATTTATGTAACCTTAATCTTGTAGTACCTATATATAGAGGTACATTGACATTCTTTGGGTTGATCTTTGGAATTAGTTGGAATATAAAAATATTATTGTCCCTTTTTCTCTACTTCTTTCTCTAATATCTCCATTCATATTATAGTAGTTTATTAGTTTTATAACACGTTATCAGCACGAAATTTCTACTTTTGAGCAAAAGGCGAAAATCGAGACTCTAACTTGAACAAAGGTGAAGCACAAGATTTTGTCGAAATTCTGCCCATATTTCTTCAAGTTTCTTCTGAGGTAAATTTCTAATTTAAAACTTATTTCAATCTCTTATGGCTAATCTTACAAAACAAGAGTTCGTACCTCTTGATATTTCTGGAAAAAATTATTTATCATGGGTGTTAGATGTTGAAATTCATCTTGAGGCAATGGGTCTTGGTAACACTACTGTGGACAAAAATGAATCCTCAAACCAAGACGGTGCCAAAGCTATGATTTTGCTTCGTCATCATTTAGATGAAGGATTAAAAATAGAGTATCTTACTGTTAAAGATCCTCTTGTTCTTTGGCGAGATTTGAAAGAAAGATTCGACCACCTGAAGTTGGTCGTTCTTCCAAAAGCCCGATATGATTGGCTTCACTTACGGCTGCAAGATTTCAAATCTGTCAATGAATACAATTCATCAATGTTCAGAATTACTTCTCAATTAGCATTATGTGGCGAAAAAGTCACTGATGAAGATATGTTAGAAAAGACATTTTCTACTTTTCATGTTTTTAACATGCTCCTGCAGTAGCAATATCGAGAGAAGGAATTTAAAAAGTATTCTGAACTTATTGCATGTCTTCTTTTGGCTGAACAAAATAATGAATTATTGTTGAAAAATCATGAGTCCCGACCAACTGGTGCAAGTCCATTCCCTGAAGCGAATGCGATCCAATTTCAAAATTTTGGTCAAGGTCATGGACGTGGCCGTAGAGGTGGCTGTGGAGGCCGTGGACGTGGCCGTGGCCGTGAACGTGATCGTAGTAGATTTGTGCCCCGTGAAAATTATAATCGTGGCAAACAACAAAATGTTTCCCAAAAGAGGGAAAATAACTACGATCAGAAAAATGGAGAAAAGAAAGTTTATGAAGAAAAATGCTACCGGTGTGGTATGGAAGGTCATTGGTCCCGTACCTGTCGTACGGCTGAGCATCTTGTTGACCTCTATCAAGCATCATTGAAAAAGAAAGATAAAGGTGTTGAGACAAATTTCATTGATCAAAAGAATGATTATGATGATGGTGATGATGCTGACATGACACACCTCGATGTTGCTGATTTTATTGAGCATCCTGAAGATGTCAACAAATATCCCATGATTATTTAGATATTTTATGATGCTTTATATTTTTCATGTAATTTTCTTTCTATTTAATATTTATTTTAGCATTTTTATTAATATTTATTTTTGTTTGAAATTTTCTTCCTGAAGAAGAAATGGATGCCAAATATTTGCGATTAAATAATGGTGATGATGACATTTGTCTCATTGATAGTGCTACTACGCACACCATATTGAAAAATAAAAAATATTTTTCTTATTTGAAAATGAGAGAGACAAACGTTAATACCATTAGTGGTAGTGCAAAATTGATTGAAGGCTCCGGAAGAGCCACTATATTTCTCCCTGAAGGGACAAAAATTATCGTAAATAATGCACTATTCTCTCCCAAGTCTCGGAGAAACTTATTGAGTTTTAAAGGTATCCGCGAAAATGGATATCATATCGAGACAATGACTGAGACAAATGGTGAATTTTTATTAATCACAAGTATCATTTTTGGGCAAAAATGCATAGTAGAAAAATTACCTTCCTTTTCTTCAGGGTTATATTATGCACAAATTAGTACAATTGAAATTCATCACCTAGTAAATCAGAAGTCTACTCTTCCTAATGATTTTATGGTTTGGCACGATCGTCTCGGACATCCCGGATCTATAATGATGAGACGAATAATTGAGAATTCACATTACCACTCATTGAAAAATCAAAAAGTATTAAGAGCCAATGAATTCCCTTGTGTTGCTTGTTCTCAAGGGAAATTAATTATTAGACCATCACAAATTAAAGTTGGGACTGAATCCCCTGCATTTCTAGAACGAATTCATGGTGATATATGTAGGCCTGTAGATCCACCATGTGGACCATTTCGTTATTTTATGGTGCTAATTGATGCATCAATTAGATGGTCACATGTATGTTTATTATCTACTCGCAACCTAGCATTTGCGAGATTGCTTGCTCAAATAATTAAATTGCGAGCACAATTTTCAGATTATCCAATAAAGAAAATTCGTCTAGATAATGCTGGTGAATATTCGTCACATGCTTTTGACGAATATTGTATGTCCATTGGAATAACTATTGAGCATCCTGTAGCTTATGTTCATACACAAAATGGTCTAGCCGAATCATTTATCAAACGGTTACAATTAATTGCTAGACCATTGTTGATGAGGTCTAAACTTCCTTCATCTGCTTGGGGACATGCTATTTTACATGCTGCAACACTTGTGAGAATTAGACCGACAAGTTATCATACTTATTCTCCCCTACAATTAACTTTTGGTTATGAGCCTAATATTTCTCATTTACGAATATTTGGTTGTGCGGTTTATGTTCCAATTGCACCACCCCAACGTCGTAAATTGGGCCCCCAAAGAAGATTGGGGATATATGTCGGATATGAATCACCTTCAATTATTAAATACATGGAACCATTGAAAGGTGATTTATTTACTGCGAGATTTTCAGATTGTCATTTTGATGAATCACATTTTCCGACATTAGGGGGAGATAAAAATCAACCGAGAAAGGAAATTATTTGGAAAATATCATTGAATTTTCTTGATTCTCGTACTAAAGAATGTAAACTAGAAGTTCAAAGGATTATACATTTGCAAAAAATTGCAAATCAATTATCGGATGCATTTAATGACTCCAGAAGAGTTACTAAATCACATATTCCTGCTGAAAATGCTCCGATTAAAATTGATGTCCCTGAAGGACAAATTACAAGTGCTAATGAGTCTAAAACACGCCTGAAGCGTGGGAGATCTCTTGGTTCCAAAGATAAAAATTCTCGAAAGAAAAGAGGAGTAGATGAATCAACAATTAGTGATGAAATTCAACCTCCTGAAGAGATCGCTCCTAAAGAGCCAATTCTTGAAGAAAATGAAATTATAGAAAATTCAATAAATTTTGTCACTTCAAGAAAAAGTTGGAACCGAAAAGAAATAATTATTGATAGTATTTTTGCATATAATGTAGCACTTGATATTATGGCAGAGGACGAGGATCATGAGCCTAGATCGGTTGATGAATGTCGACGTAGAAATGATTGGCCAAAATGGAAAGATGCGATCCAATCTGAATTGGATTCATTGGCTAAAAGAAAAGTTTTTGGGCCTGCAGTCCAAACACCTGAAGGTGTAAAACCAGTAGGATATAAATGGGTATTTGTGAGAAAAAGAAATGAGAAAAATGAAATTGTGAGGTATAAAGCAAGACTTGTAGCCCAAGGATTTTCACAAAGGCCTGGATTTGATTATGATGGAACGTATTCACCTGTAGTAGATGCTATCACATTTAGATATCTTGTGAATTTTGCAGTATATGAAAAACTGGATATGCGTCTAATGGACGTCGTTACTGCATATTTATATGGAAATCTTGAAAATGATATTTATATGAAAATCCCCGAAGGATTCAACATGCCTGAAGCATGTAAATCAAATTCTAAAGATATTTATTCTATTAAATTACAAAGGTCTTTGTACGGGCTCAAACAATCTGGACGTATGTGGTATAACCGTCTCAATGAATGTTTAACTAAAGAAGGTTATACCAATGATCCAATATGTCCATGTGTTTTTATCAAGAAAAATGTATCAAATTTTGTGATAATTGCTGTATATGTTGATGATATAAATTTGATTGGAACTCCTGAAGAGATTCAAAATAGTGTTGAATATTTGAAGAAAGAATTTGAGATCAAAGATTTTGGGAAGACAAAATTCTGCCTTGATTTACAAATTGAGCATTTGGAAGGTGGAATTTTTGTCCACCAAACTGCTTATACCCGGAAGGTATTAAAGCGATTTTATATGGATAAGGCACATATATTAAGTACTCCAATGGTCGTCAGATCATTAGATCCTAATAAGGATCCTTTTAGACCACGAGAGGAAAATGAAGAGATACTTGGTCCTGAAGTACCATATCTTAGTGCAATTGGTGCACTGATGTATCTTGCTAATTGTACAAGACCTGATATATCATTTGCAGTGAATTTATTAGCAAGATTTAGTTCCTCACCTACAAGACGACATTGGAATGGTATTAAACATATTTTTCGCTATCTCCAAGGAACAATTGATCTTGGTTTATTTTATTCAAATAAATCTAAATCTGGATTGGTTGGTTATGCTGATGCTGGGTATTTATCTGACCCGCATAAAGCAAGATCTCAGACTGGTTATTTATTTACATATGGAGGTACAGCTATTTCTTGGCGATCTACAAAACAATCATTAGCTGCCACTTCATCGAATCATGCTGAAATAATAACAATTCATGAAACCAGTCGAGAATGTGTTTGGTTAAGATCAATGACCCACTACATCCAGAAGAGTTGTGGGTTATCCTCCGAAAAAGAAAATCCTCCAACTATATTATACGAAGATAATGCAGCCTGTATAGCCCAATTGAAAGGAGGATATATTAAAGGAGATAGGACGAAACACATTTCACCAAAATTCTTTTTTACTCATGATTTGCAAAAGAATGGTGAAATTAATGTGCAACAAATCCGATCAGATAATAATTTGGCGGATTTATTTACCAAGGCATTGCCAACTGCAACATTTGAGAAATTGGTAAAGAGTATTGGTATGCGACGATTAAAAGATCTCAAATGATGTTTGCATCAGGGGGAGAAATTAATACACAAGAATAGTGTACACTTTTTCCTTCATTAGGATTTTGGTCCCTATGGATTTTTCCCTAGTAAGGTTTTAACGAGACATATTCCTTGTGTAATGGACATTCAAGGGGGAGTGTTATGAAACAACTAAAAGTGTGGATGTCTCTTTGTATTTCCAAGAGGATTAATTCATGATTTATGGCTACATTATGTATAGAGGTTACAATCCATAATTCTATTCATGTAGTGGAGAAACCGTTTCATAAGTTTCTTCATGTTCTTGTAATAGTGGGTGTTTAATAGGATTTATGTAACTTTAATCTTGTAGTACCTATATATAGAGGTACATTGACATCCTTTGGGTTGATCTTTGGGATTAGTTGGAATATAAGAATATTATTGTCCCTTTCTCTCTACTTCTTTCTCTAATATCTCCATTCATATTATAGTAGTTTATTAGTTTTATAACACTCCTTTTGTTTTCATGAGGTAAAAAAGTTTGACTACGGTCAACGCCAAAAAAAAAAAAAAAAAAAAATATATATATATATATATATAGACACACACATTAATTTTTTTCCAACAAGGGAATGGGTGGGACTTGAGAAGTGGGGAGGAGGCAGGGAGATTTGAACTCAGAACCTAAGGTCTCAATTATAGTCATTAGACCAGTACCTCATCAGTAATACACACATACACAAATACATACATACATATATACATATATATGTAATATGTATTGTATATGTATATATATGTATATTTATACACACATATATACATATACATACACACACATATATGTGTGTGTATATATATATGTATGTATGCATGCATATATGTATACATATATATATATATATATATATATATATATATGTCTATGTATATGCATAAGTGGACAAATAATGAATTTGAAAAAAAAATGTTTTCTTCTATTAGGTGGCTAATTGTGCACATAATCTGTGAATAATTTTTCCTTTATTTTGCTAAAATATGATGTTAATTGTTAGATTCTACTAATATTTGATTTTTGGTGTTACTTCTAGGAAATTGCTATGAAAAAGGATTAAAAGGCCATAAAAGTTGAATTTCCAGAAGACTATGCCTTATAAGGCGTGACCACGTCTTATTTCGCTTTGAAATTCGGACATCGCGAGACTGGATGTGGACCCCATAGCTCGAGATTTTTGCTCATCAAATAGAAACGATTGTGATTTCCTTATAGGCTAGACATTGATTAACTATTTTAGGAATAATATCTTTTGTTTTATTTAGCAGTGGTACTTATTAGAATTATAGTCGGAAAAGGATTCTTATCCTTTTTAACGAAGAAGTCGTAGGTACTAGGGGGAGTCACATTTTGGTTCGGGCCTGAGGGGAAAAAGGAGACGACTTTTCTCCTTGGGTTTCTTTCGTCCAAGAATTATTCTTTTTCTCTTTTTCTCTCCAATAAACTCTAGTATTTTTTGTGGCCGCGAATCCATCATGAGGAGCGGCTAGTTTCTTTTCTAGTTGAAGGATAATTGAAATTTGGTTCAACAATACTGCGAGATGTAATTTGATTTATTTGTTTCATTTATTTATGAGTATTTATATATTTCCTGCTCATTCATGATTATGATTATTTTATATGATTAAATAAGTAGCCACCATTTAGTTGTCAGAATAATCTATTGTCATCTAAAATATCAAATCCGTAATTGTTTGATGGTTTTAGTATTTGTGGTGAGTGATATAATTTGATTGTAGAACAAACTTTCGAATTTATGTCACGAGAATATATAATCTAACTTAAATGAATCGAACTTGTGTTTTTGTTAGTTAGAATTGGTAGCTTCTGTAATTATTAATATTGTCTATAGGTTAAAACCTAAAAGCTTGTTTAGGATTGCTTAATTGGCAAGAGAAATAGTCACAGAACTTGTTGTGGTTATCGAAACAGTAAGGAGAGGCAGGTTGTCAAAGTTCGTTGATAACCATAACTAGTTTATTTATAAATAATTGATTTTACCTTTGCAACGATGATCAATTAAATGAACCAAAGTGGAGATTAGACTTTTGACTAGAGTATTGCCTTTTCTTGGTTTAGTTTTATTTAATTTTGTGCTATTGCCTTTATTTTTATTCAAGTGAGCTATTTATTTAATTTCTCATAATTCCCCTTTTTATTTATTATCTTTACAAAGAAATAAATCATCCAGTTCCTGTGGATACGACCTTACTCACCGCTATACTCGAATTCATATTATTAGAGTAGGAATCTTTATTTTTGTTGGTAGGAATCTTTATTTTTGTTGGTTTGACAACCAACACCTTCTCTTAACAACAAATGACATATACTTTATCTTAAATTGGATAATCATAGTCTTCTACCCAAAGGGTCCTCTTTTTTTCCTAAGTAATAATTGCAACAAGAAGCCCATATTATACTATCCTTGTCCAATTAATCCTTTTAGATTCATATGCTTTAATATTTTTATTACAGATGTATATATGAATGTGTGTGTATGTATGTATGTATGCATGCATGCATACATATATATATGTATATATATGTGTGTGCACGTGTATGTGTGTACATGTATATATGTATATATATGTATGTATATATGTATGTATGGATGTATAAGTGGACAAAAATGTTCCCTTCTCTTAACAACAAATGACATATACTTTATCTTGAATTGGATAATCATAGTCTTCTACCCAAGGGTCCCTTGTTTTTCCCATGTAATTATTGTAGCAAGAAGCCCTTATTGTAGTAACCTTGTCCAATTATTTCTTTGGAATTCATATGCTTTAATATTTTTATTACAGATTACCTGTTAGTTAGATTTTCAATTTTGTTAGCTTGTTTGTAAATGAAATATGAATTCACCAAAAGGCTTAGACTACTCACTCGTCAAGTTTGTCATGAGAAAGAGTTGAATTGACTTTGAAAACTGATAAGAATTCCTTCCTTTGCCGCCTTGACATAGCAACTTATGTCACCAAAACTCTTATGGCTCTGATACGACATGTTAAACTAATAATTTATCTATGAATGTATTATGCAGCGGAAATATAAATACACTTATCTTTAACCATTATTGTTAAGCACAAGTCGATCTCTTCCTGTATCTTTGACTCATTCTTGTCTATTCTAACAAAACAAAATATATAGACAAAGGAAAAAGTAGAAGGAGAATTTAAAGTAAAAATCTTCTAATCTACGCCTAACCCAAAAATGTATAATTGATGGAATATCACAGACTATTTATAGGTTAGGCTAGGGACCCTTATTAGTAAATACAAAAATCCCTAATGTTTCCTCCCATCAAGGAAATCTTGTCAAAATTCATAACTGAAAATAACATTTTCTGACTAATTGATTGATTAACTAATTGAATAAGATATCAATTAACAAATATATCAATCAATCATTAACAAATGGGAGATATTAATTAATTATTGACCAAATGTCAATCAATTAATCAGGATATCAATCACCAATCATTATCTAATGGGAGATGCTAATTAATTATTGACAAAATGTCAATCAATTAATTATGATATCAATTACTTTAAAATGAATCATGTGGATCATAATTGCCTCAAAAGGAGGCAAGCCTTACATCTTAAAGTCCAAGACTGATTTGGACTTGTTTTAAACTAACAAGACTCAACTATAAACTAGAAATAAGGACTCAAAGACGGACTAAAATGTGGCTGGATTGACTACAAATGAAATCCGGAACAACAAACAAGTTAGTTGAAATTTTTAGGAACCTAGAAAGATGCTCTACCCGATTGCACGTTGGTGGAATTTGGGAACTTGGCTAGAGTGTTTCTTGGATTGACTTTGGAAAGCAAGATATTGTTTTAAGGAGCTTTCCTAAGGGTGTTCAAGTGGCTAACACAAACCAAATCAAACATGGATTATGTGTCCAGATTTTGGAAATAATCCAAATCAACTTTGGTTTCCAATTCCAATTTGTCTTCTTGTTTCTAAACTCTAGGCTGTGATCAAATTGTGTTTCTTTCTTTTTTTTTTTTTATCAGATTTTTTTCCTTTCTTTTCTTTTCACTTTGGATCACCAAATCTCAAGAAACAAGAATGCCGCAACTTTAAGTTCAAGAAGATGAACTTGGCTTTTGAAAGTTCAAGATTTAGAAACTTTTATTCAAGATTCTCAAGAAACCCAACTATGCAATCCAAGAACATCAAGACAACACCAAACCAACTGCAATACTCAAGAATAACAAGAGACAAACACAAGGTATGGAATTTTTTTTTCAGATGAACAGTACTACTACAATAACATGAACAGTACAACAAGTGAACAGTATCAATAATACTATTTCTTTTTTTTTTTGATACTACAAAGACACAAGAAAAATCACAAGAAATTCAAACCCTAGAATGATGAACAGATTTGTTTTTTTCAAATTAGATAGGGTTTGGTAGAAGAACAAAGAGGAAAGCAAGAAAAGAAAAGGTTATTAACTTGGATCAAGAGTTGAAACTCTGATACCAACGGATACGAAGTCGAATCTCCAATCTCCTGCTCTTAAAGAAACAACCTAATCAAACAGCGGAAAGATCTATCTTGATCAAGCTGTGGACAAAATTGAATGGATTATAATCCAATCAAGGACAACTCGACATTGATTAGAAAAATAGAATGACACTACAATTCAACGTGATCTTGAATTGATAAGTCAATTGAAAACTTAAAAATCCTCTCAAGTATTCAAGTTTGGATCTCTTAGACAAGAGACTCACTAAACACAATGTATTTTGCTAGAATTTTCTTTAATTCATCATGTCTTTTGAAAAACGTTGGACTCAAAGCTTATTTACAGCCTTTACAAAGACTCAAAAACCTAATTCAACGAGAACTTACCTAACTAATCCTACTTGGCTGGAACTAGAAACTAACTTGACTTATACTAACTCAAATCGGCTCAACTATGGTCCACATGACCTTTAGCCATTTATTCCCTAACTAATAACCCAATTAACTCCAAGCTAACTCTAATTAAACAATGAACAATTGCTGGAATTAATGAAAGAAACGATAACATGAATGATAACTATCATAAATGACTAAAAACTAAGGAAAACTAAACTAAGGAAGGGCCAGATTTGTTGAGCTTTACGAGCTTCAATGAATCGACTCACATATGACTTAAACATGAATCATTGGATCCTATGTTTGTATCAAATTTGATCCTGCAATTGTTCTTTTTTAAGATTGAGGGAAATATTAAGATCATTTCACATTTTTAGACCTTTAACAATATTTTTAATCCTTATCACATGAAATGAGTTGAATATTTGCCTCCAACTAAACAAAATATAACTAAATGAAATTTAACTAGGCCGATATCTATAAATACATTATATTTTCAATATTATGTCAAGGATATTGATCTTTTCTAGGCATTATTTGTCTTGGATTTAGAAAATATTGGAGTTGACATAGCAGTTTTGAGGACAAACAAACAAACAGAGATAAAATATGATATTGAAGTATAATGCAAAACACGCAGAGATTTACTGTAATTAATCCTTAGAGGTATAAATGTCATTTTGACATAAAAATGGTATTAAGGATAAAGTGCAAAACATGCGGAGAGTTACTGTAATTAACCTTTAGAGGTATAACTATCTTTTTGACATTGCCGTTATACAACTTTAGAGTTAACTAAGAGATTTGTCGATAAAGCAATAGAAAATAGATGTTAAAGGTAAAGTGCAAAACTAACCATACGTAAAGTCACTTTTTGTAATTAACCGTAACAAGAGGTAGCTTTCACTCTTTTGGCAAGCTATCAAACTTTAATAAAAGAGAATTTAAGCTCACACAGCACAGAGAGGTCCCGTTAGAATGGAAATTCCCTTCAATTTCATCACTTTCTTCATTTTCCTTGCCTTGATTCTAACTTTATGGAAGAGATGGAAGAAACCCAGAAAAGTGAATGCTACACAGAAGCTGCCACCATGTCCACGCAAGCTACCTTTCATTGGGAATTTGCATAATTTGCTTGGTTCACTACCCCATCAGGCTCTCACAAATTTAGCTAAAAAACATGGTGATCTGATGCATCTTCAGCTTGGTGAAGTATCAGCTATTGTGGTGTCATCTCCACGTTCAGCAAAAGAGATTCTAAAAACTCATGATCTTGCCTTCGCAGACAGGCCTGAAGTTTTAGTTGGAAAGATCATATGCTATGACTATTCAGGCATTGCATTCTGTCCTTATGGTGAGTACTGGAGACAGATGCGTAAAATATGCACCTTGGAACTGCTTAGTGCAACAATGGTTCGATCATTTGGCTCTATTCGGCAGGACGAGGTTTTGCATCTACTTTCATCTATTCGGGCTTCCACTGGTGGTGGAAAACCAATCAATTTGACTGAAGAAGTTTCCTCATTCACAAGTTCCATGGTTTGCAGATCAGCTTTTGGAAAAATGTTTGGCGAAAAGAATACCATACTCATACAATTAGTGAAGGAAGTTTTGTCCCGAACAAGTGGCTTCGACATCTCTGATCTGTTTCCGTCACAGAAGATCCTCCATCATCTGAGTTGGATGAAGCCCACATTGCTGAAGGTGCACCACAAGATTGATGTAATTTTGGACAGCATAATCAATGAACATATTAGGAATTTAGCAAGAGGAAAAGGGGGCAATGGCGAGTCCGGCCAAGAAGATCTAATTGATATCCTATTAAGGATTAAAGAAAGTGGTGGCGACCTTCGATTTCCTATTACCAACAAAATTGTCAAAGCTATTATGTTTGTGAGTACTAGTTCAACAATTGTTTGTTGCATTCTCTAGTCTCCTGAATTTTATTTTTTTTGTTAATATAGAACCGTCACATTTATTTGACGCAGGACATGTTCACGGCGGCAACTGAAACTTCAGCCACAGTGGTGGAATGGGCTATGTCTGAAATGATTAGAAATCCAGATGTGATGTCCAAAGCACAGAATGAAATAAGAAAAGCTTTCATGGGAAAGGCAAAAATTGAAGAAATGGATATTGAAGGACTAATATATCTAAAGTCAGTGATTAAAGAAACTCTAAGGTTACACCCTCCTCTGCCTCTTTTGGTTCCCATGGAATGCAGGGAACAACGTGTACTCGATGGATATGTCATCCCTATCAAAACAAGAGTCTTGGTCAATGCTTGGGCAATCCACAGAGATCCTGAGTATTGGGATTATCCAGAGAGTTTTAAACCAGAGAGATTCGACAACAATCCAGTTGATTTCACAGGAACTCATTTTCATTATCTGCCATTCGGTGGAGGAAGGAGGATTTGTCCGGGAATATCATTTGGCTTAGCCAATGTGGAGCTTCCTTTAGCTCAATTGTTGTACAACTTCGACTGGAAACTCCCACCTGGTAAAGATGGCTTAGACATGACAGAGGCCTTTGGAATAACAGTAGCAAGAAAAAACAACCTTCACTTGGTTGCCACCATGTATGACCCTTCCAATTGATATGCCAATCTCCATAGACACAATAAATTTGTACTTATGGCCGCCAAAGTTTTAGTAACTATTTACTTTAGTATTTTATTCAGCAGCGATGCACCTGTATGGTTCTTGGAATTTTACCAAGCCAAATAAATAAAAATTCTGAAAGTTTGGAAATTTTTTTTTCCATGGTTAATTCGATTATAGGTTGTTTGTTTGATCGTCATAATTAAGTTGACTTAAGCAGCTGTAAGATTTTCCATACGCGGGCACGGCTTTTCTTATCCAACTCTTAAAAGAATAGAAATTCCAGTCTCGTAATAAGAAGAAGAAGATGATGATGAAGAAAAGATCGTTATAATGATTCCATCAGAGAAAGGAATATATAGTGAGCGCTTTCGTCTTTATTTACTAATTAGATAATCTGCTGATTGCTGAAACTTATAATTTTCCAGCTTCTTTATGACCCAAAATTTGTTTTTCCAGCTTATTTATGTCTCAATTTTTTGTTTGATTTGGAGTCGAGTGGGAATATATTGAAAACTATGAATCCTTTGGATCATATATTTTTTGGGTGTTTACCTAAAATTTTTCTGTAAGTTGCTATAAAATATTTACAAAAACTTTTGTTGTGTTTGAGAAATATTTGTAAAACTTTGTCACCAACTATACGCCACCCACCGTTGCTACCACACCCACCAACAACCACCACCACCATTCCCATCCCTCACCTGCCACCCTTTCCTCTCTCTCTCCCTCTTCCTCCAGCAGCAACCACCCCCAGCATGCGCTCTTCCTCCTCCCCCCGCCAACCCCCTCCTCTCCCTTCAGCCCTCCTCCCTCCCCCTTCCCCCACCCGGATCTGGTCGCACAACCAAATACTGAAATACATGATATCTAGGTAGCTAGAAAATGGCAATCATAGAAAAGAAATAATCCCAAGTCCTATTTCAGATAATCTCGAAAAAGGAAGAGTCGTTGATCGGATACCTAATCCAATATGGGCTGTAAAAGGAACAAGTGATACACAATAATAGCTGTCACTTCACTTCATCCACCAAGTACGTATATTATATTTAGTCACTGATCATAATTATTCTCATGAAAATAAATGTGTCTCGTACTTCGAATTTTGATTTATCGTCAATGTTTTTTTGTCCTTTTCGGGCAAATCATTCGCTAGTTTAATAAGAGTATTGATTGATGAAATTGAAATTTGCATTTGGGGTTTCCCTTTTTTAGTAAACGGGCTCAACAATTGTTACTGGAAAAGTTATATGACTGTTGAAAGGGTATGACCTTCCGATTTTATTTTATCATATCGGCCTTCTTTAAAATACTTTCATCTAAATGTTAGCTGTTTCTGATGAACTAGTAATCATTCCATCACACATGGAATTATTTTTGCCTAGCTTATTTGTGTTCCTAGTTTTAATTGGGCATGAAGTTTAAACTGGAATCAGATTGACTACTATATTTGGCTGTGGTTCATTCTTGAATAGATCTAGTGTTTAAAACAATCAATGATCCAAATTGTACCAAATCATTTGATGACTACTATATTTGGCTTTGGTTCATACTTGGATAGATCTAGTGTTTAAAACAGTCAATGATCCAAATTGTATCAAATCATTTTATGAGATAGTGTAACACAATTTCAACAGTCCTCCGACCTTTAAAAATTGAATCTATTTAAATTTGGCATCTAGCTTTTAGTACTGCTAGCATGAGGTTGCCAGATTTCCATCATACAATTCTTGAAATTGTTAAGTTGATTGATCGTTTGAATAACATCTTGAACAGATTATCAAATTTTCCTTGAAACTTGTGTAAATTAAATGATAAATTGATAATATCTCGAATGGATCGAATATTTTCGTCCAGTATTACCAAACAAAAGCTCTAACATTGATGATTGTTATGGGACCGAATTGAGTATGGATCAGATCTTGCACAAAATTGTATGGATTTAAATTGTGCATGTGTCAGATCACACCCTAAAGTATGATTTATCATTGATGTTGTTTTGTCCTTTTCCGGCAAATTTTTTCTGGGTTTCGAAGTTTTGAGAAACGAGCTCACTAGCTGTTTTTGGAAAGGTTTGATGATTGTGCCGAAAGGGCATGCCCTTTCGAATTATTTTATCATACCCATCTTGTTTAAAATATATTTATCATCTGAATAGATGTGGGTTTCTGATCAACTAGCAATGATTCCATCGGATATCGCTCCCTATGGAATATATATTTGAGCCCCTGCTGTCTGCTAAAGCCAATTTCTATTATACAATGATTTAAATTGTGTAGTAATATATTTTAACCAGACCGGATAATTTCCTTTATGGTCAAGTTTTATATTTATAAATTTCTAAATATTTCACATATAATTTTCTACAAGTATATAGGTCGAAATTGAGTAAAAGGTATTAAGGGTCGAACCCACAGAGAAGAATGAACAACTTCCAGTACTACTAAACTCTTCTATTATTTAGACAATCAACAAAGTAAAGGAAATAAAACTATGCTAAACTATGCAAAAAAGTAGCAAATGAAAGGTCCTTAAACTATGATATCCCTAACTATTCATGTAAGTGCAATTTTTGGATTATTGAATTATCTTGGTTAATTATGGCGTAATTTCTTTATGCATGCAAAACTTACTCTCATAGTGAATTAACTATACTTATAACTAATCTATACCTACTCCCGTGGTTATGAAATTTGCTACAAATTCACTATTTCTATGAAATTATATGAAATAAATCACTAAAATCACAAAGGTGTACCTCTAATGTCATGAGGTTTAACACTTCTTAAATCACTGTTAAATCCCAATTTTCATTACAAATTTAACACCTTAAAATTATCAAAATTAATGGCTAGTTAATCATGATTAAAGGAGCAAAAGTGCTAAATAACTTATTCAAAATAATAGCATCAAATAGTCAAGAAATCAACACAATACAATTACAAAAAGTTCAACTAAAACCCAAGGTATAAACTTTAGAAACACATAATAAATATAAAATCCAAACTTGTATATTAACTAAAGTTAGAATCAATTACAAAAGATAAAGAGTTGGGAAGGTAGAATAACCCTTGTCAAATGAGCTCCCTCCTTGCCTTCTTCATCCTCTAACTTCATTTTCATCTAACTAACGCACAAGAAAGGATGGACTAGTAAAAACTATACTATCCTACACTATCTAAACTAAAGAGTTAAGAAACTACATTTTTATGGTGTTCCTTGCCCCTCTCCAAGCTCTCCAAAATGGAAGACACAAGCTCATATATATAGACAAATCTTTCCTCTTTGTGTCTTCCTTCAAGTGTGAACATTGGCTTCAAATGTTAATATTTTTGGCTCCAAACTAATTACATCATTATAGAAAAATAGAGACAAGAATTATTTAGAATCTCTATTTCACAATTGCAAATTTTCTACAAATTGTCGCTCAAAAGGTGTGAAATGATGGAGTTGAAATCAAGTTGGTCAAGTTGAAGTCACAAACTTTGATTAGAATCCCTCCAAACAATCCCTCCAATTTTTGGCCGAATTCGTTGGCCATGTGAGAACCCGAAAATTTTCACATTTTGAAGTATTATTTTATTTCTGTGCCTATATTTTATACTGTCCTTTGAAAATATTAAATGTTTTATACATTTTACAAGTAAGTACAATTTTTAAATCATTTTCCTAGTATAAGTTAGTGTACATAACTTGAAGTGCATTTGTTAGATGTGGGGCCCGCTAGTGCGATATAATTTTGCCAATTAGGTGATGAAGTACTAAGTGATATTATTTTCCATGGTACTAGGAGATGATTAGAGGTTAGTTAGCTACCTGAATCATTGGAGGAGAATAGATAAGCTTAGAAACTTCAAGAGGCCATGTGTCATGTTTTGATTGGGGTTGGACTTTTGGACCCAAGACATTAACTTTCTTCAAACCAAATTTTTGACCAATTTTCCTCTCATTTTCCCTTGCCTTGGCCGAACTTCATGAAGAGAAAAACAAGGAAAACCTCTTCCATTTCTAGCTTCAATCCTTGCTCAAATCTTGTGATTTAGCCAACCAAATTAGAAACTACTCCATAGAAGTGATCACCAAGGAGGATTAAAGGCTTTGGTGGATTTGTTTTGGAGGAGGAAGTCTAAGCTACCAACTTTCTTTGAGGTTCTAAGGTAAAATTGCTAAGAACATCCTTCTTTGGTTTCCATAGTTGTAAATTAGTGGCTTGTGGTTGCTACTTGGGTGGTTTTGTGCATTATTTCTTAACTATGAGTAGGGATATGTTGATTTTCAGTTATAGTGAATTTTTCTGCCCTAATCTGATCAGTGTTGTTCGGCCATGATGGAGGCCGAATTGGACTTAGCTCAAAACATGAAAGTTGTAGAGAATTGAGTGTAGATTATGCCTGTAAAATTTCAGCTCAATCAGAGCACTGTAGCCTGTGAAATGACTATTTTACCCCTGCTGCCCTGTTTCTGTCCGGGAATGATAATCAGCATCTGTATTTGGCTCTTTTGGCTGGGAAGATGAATGAATTAGCTTTTGATGCCTTCTTAAGAGTTGTAGCCTTGTATCTTAGCTTTTGAATGGCTTTGGAATCAACTGAATCGGAGTTGTGTGTCCTGAGTTATGATGAATGTTAGGGCCTTTTTGTGGTTGGTTGTAAAGCTTCAATTGGTTGTATATTAAGGGTGTTTGATATCTTATAGTTTGTGTATGCAATTGTGGTTGAAAATTGTGAGATTTGTGGTTGGTTGTAGGATGGAAAAGTAAGGAAAAACAAGGGGAAATGCTGTCCGTTTATTTTCTTACCCTTGAGTGAATGGAAATGAGGTTTGAAATGCGATTTTGGAATGCGATTGAACTTCCTTGCTTAGACATACTTAGTTCCACTTTAAAGGGATTTTTCTTGCACTTATACCATTCCGTTTTAACCATGATACTTTAGTTCCAATTGTCGAGTTTTGAACTTCAAATACGTGTTCCTTTTTGTCCCAAAACAAAAGGAGTGGCCTAGGGTTTCTCGGCCACAAAACCTAATTTTAACGTGCAAGGATTTTGTGTGAATTTAAGGTATTTTGTCTACCTTTTTGCATATGGTTTTCACCAAGACAATTGTTGCACATTATTTCTTTGCATATGTGTTGGTTTTGAGCCAAATACACGTTTTACGAAAAAAAGAGAAAAGATTACTGTTCACTATCCGGCCGCATATCCGGCCAACTCTTGGCCGGATTGCTGGCCGGATTGACAGGGGAAGAAGAAAAAAATTTGCAGTTGCTCACTGCCTTGAATCCGGCCGGATATCCGGCCAAGTTCTGGCCGGATTCTGACGTGGCACTGTTCCGAATTTTCCGATGATATTTTCTAAAACTCTTTTGAGGTTAATTCTATGTTTGGTTTGGGAAAACTTTTAGTTACTCAATTCCTTTGATCAAAATGTACAGTTTTACTTTTAAAATCATACTTCCCCCTTGTACTCGTTTTATTCGAATTTTCTTTGATTCACTGGACATTTTGATGGTTGAGCCATAATATTTTCTCATGACTGTTATTAGGGTTTCTTGGAGACTAAGGTTGATATCCGGAGGGATACTTTGGACGTAATTTTGCTTGTTTAGGTGAGTGTTCTATATACGATTTGTTTCTAATGACTATGTGAATTGTTGTGACTATTTGGATTGTTGCTTTGTTATGTGATTGAGGTACGCTATATTTCCATTGACTACGTGGCTTGTTATAGTTGTTTGAACTCTTAAATGTTTCAATGAATACTCAAAACGACTTTTCTAGGCGAGTGTGTACTTTATCGCACTCGACCTAAATGAACGTGAAATTTTCAATGATTGAATGATTAAACGTTACTTGTGCATGAATGTAAGCCTTCGGGCTGAACTGGGCCCTTGCCCTTGGTTATTGGTTGACTCGAGCCAGAAGCGGACTCGGTCGGGCGATTAATGACCCTGGGTGAATGTGAATGTTTGGTATACTCGAGTATTACCACGTGGTTTGGTGTGGACTGGACAGTGCGCTGGCCAGAATGGGGAGAATCAAATGAACGAATGAATGGCAAGAATGACGGAGGGGTTTTCAAAGTCAAATGAAATTTTCTAAATGATTGAAGGAATGGAGGGTCGATGAACGAACGAACGAACGAACGAATGACTTCCTGTATCCTTTTAATGAATGTGTTACTCTTGCTTTATATCGTAAATGTTATATGGATTACTTGTGGTTACGTGCTAATGTCCTTGTTTAATTGCTTAGTTGAGTATATAGAACTTCGCTGGGCTTTTAGCTCATTCCACGCCGTTTGTTTTCCTTAACAGGGGTTGCGAGCAAGGGCGAGAGACCTGTATAGTATAGTTTAGCCTTTTGTATTGTTTTGGCTTTTGATCTCGTTCTAGTGCTTGATTAGGGTTGGAATGTACTAAGAATTTAAAGCTTTGGTTATAGTTGGGACTGTATATTTGATTACGATTGGAATGAATGTAAATTTGTATTTCCAATTTGGGATTTGTCTTCGTTTCCTAGAGGGTTTATCTTATTTTGTTCGGAGAGAGTGAACGAGTCCTGGCGAGAGCTGGGCAGGCGGTCCGCCGAATCCTTTGGTTCGCCTTAGGGGAAGGTGGGGCTGTCACAGGCCAAATTCGTCCTCTATATTGCCAAAACTTTCTGCCTCAAATCCCTCCAAGGAATCCCTCTAAAAACTGGTCGAATTGTTCAGAGGGATTCGAATTGACTTTCATTTTCGACAAGTTTCTTCTTTTCTTCTTCTAGTGACTCGAATCACATTTGGAACTCGTCACCCTTGCAAAATTTAGGACTTCAATCATCATAATGTAAGCTTATTTCTTGTCCAAAATGAAATCTATTTCCAACTCCTGCAAAAACAATAAAAAAAATATGCAAGTATAAGGGACAAAATTTTTCTTTAAGTTGTAAGTAGTATTTAGAACTAATTCTCGTAAAAATGGACCATTTTCTTCTTATAATATTGAAAAAGTGACTAGAAGTAATATGAAATGTCATCCTACTGTAGCACAAAATAGTGACTTATCAGCAAGTAAATAATATTATCTAAATAGTGGAGCAAAATTCTTAATTTATACATACATACTAAGGATTTTGGTGGAGTTAGTTAGGGCAATTGCCCCTACTAAATACACTACATACTTGTCTTGCTTTAGGTGCAATGTGTCAAATTTTGAAATTTAAAGTACAAAGTGAGAATCGTATACAAGTTAGGGGTGCAAAAATAGAATTAATCCACAAGAGAACCTATCTAAATAATCTTACTTTTCAAAGGCACTGATCATATCAGAATAGTTTTACGTTTACATTATTAAATGACGTGAAGGAAACATCCATTGCCATTGGCAATAGTCATTCTTTTATGAGCTATAAGACCATTGCCTAAGAAATTTTTATTAAACAAACCCAGCATATATTTACTAGATTGTATCAACGGACAATTTCATATATTTCTCATAAATATCCTCTAATATTTCTCATAAATATCCTCTAATATTGAAAATTACACTAACATCTCTGTGATTAACATATGTTAAGTGACTAATTTGCATAATATTTAGATGATATTCGCTATCATTTTAGTCACTTTTTGGGATGTTACAAGAAGAAATAAGGTCATTTTGGCTAGAAATAGGTGTCAAATGCTAATTAGGGTGTTGATTGTGACTTTTGTCCTTTTTACTTGCATGATTTTGATGCTTTTGTAGGAGTTAAAAATGAACTTGATTTTGGACCAAAAAGAAGCTTGAAATATGTTGGTTGAAGTTCAAAAGGGTGTAAAATGGCAAGTTTTAAAGAAAGTTCGAGCTGAATGCGAATGGACAAGATTGGAGAAGCTTGTCTAACAAGAAATAAGAACAGAATCCCTAGCAGGATTTCAAGTTAGATTCAAGGCAGAGAGTGGAACATAGAGCAAAAAAATTCTGGTGTAATAGGGAGGAATCTATGCAAGAATCCCTAGCTAGGAATCTGTGGCCGGATTGATAGAGGGATTCCAGTCAGCAATTTCGGCTGCAACTTGCTCAACTTGATTCAGCTCTACTATTTCACTACTTTTGAGGGATGTTTTGCAAACTTTTTGCAATTGTAAAGATGAGATTCTAGCCTCAATTCTTGACCTTGTTTCATCTATAATTATGTGTTTGTTTTGGAAGCAAAAGAGTTACACACTTTGGTAGATACTATTAGGAAAGAAAACACACAAGAAAGCGAGTTCTAGTGTGGGAGTAGTTTAGGAGAAAAACTCTCTTCTTGGGAAAATGCTTGTAACATTTTCATGTGTTCAAGACAAAGGAATCAAGGAGCACTTGAGGACTTGTTCATCATTTGAATAAGCCTTCTTTTATCCTTCACTTGTTAACTTATTTCATCATTTTCATCTACGGAGTGTTATGAGAAAGTTATGAGTTTCATTGTTCTATTTGTTATGGCTTGTTAGATATCTTTGATCTAGGGGTATATGAACCTATTTGTTTCATGACTATGGCTCGATGTATCGTGAATATTACTAAATCCCGTACTTGTTGATCTATCTATTTTTGTTTTAATACTTGTAGTTGCTTAATCACCAATTGCAAATCATCTAGTTATTTTTAGTCAATGAGAATTAGTAACAATAATGGAAAAAGGAATAGATGGAACCTAAGGAGTAGTCACACAAGAATAGTGGTACACTTACATGGATTTTCTTAGTTAATTTATAGATTTTCATGAACTAAATCTAGTTGAGTTCCCTTCTTTACATGCCATCTACCTATTTATATAGGTTGGCGGACTTCAATAACTTCACAACAAAAGTAGGGCAGCCTAGTTTTGGCAAAAACTAATTCATTGGCAAGAGTGAGTTTCAAGTGCATTAAGAAATGATATCCTAAAAAACAAGAGGTAAAAGTGATATTTTACCATTTTCACCATAGTTTAGACTGATCAGTGGATTCTATTCCCTAGAACTTAGGTTTATTGATTCCTCCATTTTTGTGATTTTCTCTAATTTACTTGTGTTTATTATTTTTGTCTCTATTTTCTATATTAAAAATTGTTTAGATAATAGAGCAAGTGAAAAAATCTTAGTGGTTGCCCATAGCTCCTTGTGGGGTCGACAACCCTAATACCTCTTATACTTACTAAACAAACTACATACTTGTGAAAATCGAGGTAACTAGGTTATTAAATTTGGTGCAAGATAAGACCTCATCAAGTTTATGGCACCGTTGCTAGAGATCAAGAGCAATATTAGGGCAAAAATAAGCTTCATTAATCTAAACTTCTTGTCATATAATTTGCGAAATTTCTTATATCTAAGGTGTTATTTTTGCTATTTTGTCATTATGTATATTAATTGCTAACTTTCTTTATTTTTAGGTATTTTGTAGTGTATGCACCAAACCCTCTGGGTTATAATACCATTGAACCTCAAGATCCAAAGAACGGCAAGAAGGACAAGATGTTTGGTGCAAGAACAACAAGCAACTCAAATAGAAGAAAGTGTAGGAGAAATTGCAATTGAGCTATTTCCATTAGAAACAATGGTGGAAGAACAAGCAGATTGTGATCAGCAATCTTTGCCAGATTTTGCATTGCCTAATGCTACAGGATCACAAATAAGTATTGTAAGGCCAATAGTCAATGCAAATAATTTCGAGATTAAGCCTGCCTTAATTCAAATGATCCAACAAGATCAATTTGGATGTAATTCTACAGAAGATCCAAATGCTTATTTAGCCAACTTCCCAAAGACTTGTAATACAATGAAGGGCCTGTTTGGAACCTTGGTTTTTTACCAAGTTTGTATACAATTAGTTTTTTAACAACTTTTGCTACATGAATCCCAAAAAATTTATCAAAGTTTTTAACCTACACACTTCAAAAATACACAAAAAACTTTCCCTTCAACTTTTCTTCTTTTTCCTCCCCCACCCAACCCACCACGTCTTTCGTCGCCGGCCACCACCGCTGCCAGCGCCGGTCACTATTTCGGCAGCCAGTTCCCGCCTTCCTCTTTTTTTTTTCTCTCTCCCTCACCCCCTCTGCTCCTCTCCCCTCCCCCTTTGACCAATCTGTTGGTGCTCTTTTTTTTTTTCTTTCTCCCTCCCCCCTCCCCCCTCCCCTCTTCGCCTCTGCCTCCTTCGCTTCAAGCAGTGGAAAGAACAAGTCGCTTGACCGGTCTTGTGTTGGAGTTCAGGAAGGTGTGGAATGCCTTTCTTTCTTTAGAGGCGTGAAGCTGTGGGATCGAACTCTGGCTTTTCGGTCACTCTCGGCCTGATAGGATGGCATTTTCTTCCAATCGATGAAGTTGCAATGTCAGGACTTCAACATGAGCAGTTCTTCACTTCAGAGTTTTCTTTGTTAGGAGTATTCATCCCTTAAGAAATTGAACTAGCCGCTTTCTTCTAGGAAGCGGGTTTTTGCCTTCCCTTGCGCCTAACACGAAATTGATTGCATGATACAGGGAAGGGGGCTGCGATCTGGTCGCGCGACCAGATCGCAACTAAGGGAGGGGGAGGGGAGGGGAGGGGTGGCGGGGAAGGAAGGGGAAGGGGAGAGGGAGGGGGAGAAGAGGGATGGCGGGGAAGGAAGAGGGAGGGGTGGCGGGGGAGGGAGAGGGGAAGAGAAAAAAAGCAAAAAAAAAAAAAAGAGGGGTAGCTGGGGAAGGAAGGGGAAGGGGAGAAGGAGTGGGAGAGGGAGAAGAGGGATGGCGGGGGAGGGAGAGGGGAAGAGAAAAAAGCAAAAAAAAAAAAAAAGAATCACCTGTTAGTTGCTGCCATGGAAGTCTCGGGAGAGGGAGCATGGGAGGGAAAGGGGAGGGAGAAGAAGCGGGAAGGGAGGAAGGAAAAGAAAAAAAAAAGAAAGAAAGAAAAAGAAAGAAAGAAAATGAAAAGGAAAAAAAAATTCATCTTACAAACACCCAAAGTTTTTCTTACAAAAGTTTTTCTACAACTTCTACAGTGATCAACAGTAAAGTTTTATACAAACACCCAAAAAACACACCTTCCAAACAGGCCCGAAATTTAATTGAGTAAGTGATAATGCAATTAAATTTCGATTGTTCCCATTCTCACTGCATGATAAAGCAAAGAAATGGCTAAATTCACACGCACCCAATACTTTCACAGCATGGGTTGATTATCAAAATTTTCCTCTTGTTGAAACGGCCAAGTTAATTAAGAATGGAGATAATAGAATTTGCTCAACAATAGGATGAATCATTGTACAAGGCTTGGGAGTATTTCAAAGAATTACAACCAAGATATTTACATCATGGACTTCCCGATTGGTTTATAATCCAAACCTTTTATAATAGTTTAACTTACACTACCAAAATTAATATTGATGCAGTCGCAAGTAGAGCTTTAATGGGAAAGTCAGCTAATGAAACTCAATAGATTATAGAAAAAATGGTGGCAAATAATTATCAATGGGCCAATGAGAGAGATAACCGAAGAAAACATGCAAATATATATGAATTGGATGACTTTTTTTTTATCAATATATTTTTTTCTTTTATTAAAAAGGAAGAACAAAATACAATATTCTAGAGCTGGCCCTGATAAGTGCATATTTTGAGTGTTTTAAGTATGTTTTATTATTTAATTTTTGTGTGTTTTAACAACTTTTATAGCTAATTAACTAAGATTCTAGTGAAAATATGCATTTTGTAGTTTAAATGGTAAAAATTACATTTCTATGGATTTTTATGGTGAAAACTTCATGTTTTTATAGGTTTAATGATTCAATCATTAAATGGCATAAATTTAGAAGCGAATTGGATGATTGATGATGGTTTGAAGTGATAAAAAGAGAATATGAAGTGCAAGAGATGAAATGCAATCAAATTCTAAAGAAAAGGAGTTTCATAGCTTTGACATCTTGTGGTATTTTGCTTATATCTTGAGTTACAATGATCGGATTGAGGTGATTCTTATACCATTTTGAAAACAAGAGATAGATCTACATTTGGTATGAGACATTGAAGTCCAGTTCAGTCATTTTCATAGTCAAAAAGTCGAAATACTGAAGTGCAATTTCATGGTCGAAAGCTGAAACAAGGTTCTGACCAGGGTATTTTGGTCATTTCTTGATCCAAAGAGCTCCAAATTGGATGATTCTTGATGCATTGGAAAGCTAACTCAAAGGGCTACAACTTTCGTGTTTTACACAAAAACTAGTTCAGCCTCTAACATCAAGAAAATTTTAGTTGAAGTTGGACAAAAAACAGAGCAAGTAATCCGAGCTCGGATTCATTTTCATTCCCAGTAATCCGAGCCCTCGTTTGATCTTCTGGAGAAGTGGATCCGAGACCAGAGGATCGGAGCTCGGATCCACTGTAGCAGACCTCGGATCCCAATGAACAGTGAAGGTAAAAATGAAGAAAAATGCGATCCAAGGGCTATTTTGATCGATTTGAGCTCCGATCTAGCCCTCGGATCACTACTTTCGGCTTACCAACTTTTGTTCTGTTCACACAAGCTTTTTGACCCATCTTTCCTGCAAGAATATTGGTGGAAACAGCCCAAGACAACTGCAAAAGAAGTTTTACAACTCATTTTTAGCTTGTTTATGGGCTCAAGACATGATTTAACACTTGTCTATTACAAGAAATTCCTATATAAAGAGAAGCCTTGAAGAAAATTTTATATAACTCTGGGAGGCTAGAGAAACTCTACAAAAATGTAGTTCTCACTAGTTTTTCTTAGTTCAATTAGTTTAGTAGTTGAGTATAGAGTAGTGTAGTTCATCCTTTTTATACTCTTTATCTTTTGTACTTGATTTCAAGTTTAGTTAATATACAAGTTTTGGATTTTATGTTTATTATGTGTCTTTAAAGTTTATACCTTGGGTTTGGTTAAACTTCCTATGATTGTTAGTGTTTATTATTTGACTATTTGATTGCTATTATTTGAGCAAGTTATTTAGCACTTTAGCTCTTTAAATCATGATTAATCTGGTACCATTAGTTGTGATTATCTAAGGTGTTATTTCTGCAATGAAAATTGAGATTTAACACTGGTTCAATAAGTGTTAAACATAGGGAGTATACTCACGAGAGTAGAGGTGCACCTATGTGGTTTTGGTGATTAATTTCATGTAATTTCATTGAAGAAATGAACTTGTAGCTAATTTCATAACCATGAGAATAGGTATGAATTAGTTATGAGTATAATTGATTCACTACGAAAGTAAGATTCATATGCATAAGGAAATTACACCATAACTAGCCTAGATAGTAGTATTCAATGATTCAAATATAGCACTTGCATGAGTAGTTAGGGATACCATAACCTAAGGAGTTTTCATTTGTTATTTTGCATAAGTTCAGTAGGTTTCATTTCTTATAATTCATTGATAGTCTAAATAATAGAGAAGCTTTAGTAGTACCGGTAATTGTTCAATCTTTCTCGTGGGATCGACCCGATATATATCTTAAACTATTAGTTGACCTGTATACTTGCAGTGAAACGGGTGTATTTCGAATTTGTTAACTTGTACATATATCAAAACCCCGTCAGGCCCAAACCTTACCTCTAGAAGTAAGCGAGGAATATGAACTAAGGAGTACTTACTCCCTTACAACTTGTGCCCTAAAATTGGGAAACGACATTGAATCTAAAGCTACAATGGCTTAACCGCAGATGGCAACTCTTGAGATGAGTTAAAAATTTGTTGTGATCCCAAGGTCAAGCTGGCTAATTTATCTGCTGCACCGTTCGCCTCTCTGAAGACATGCGAAATCCGAACTGAAGCCTGAGCTACTATTTTTCTGATGTGTCGTAGTGTATTGCATAGTGGCCATTTGGCCAGAGAATTCGATTGAATCAACTTCACCAACACCGCCGAATCGACTTCCACAGCAAAACCAGCCATGCTTCTTTGTATACACAAAGTCAACCCAAATAAAAGAGAAATGCTCTCTGCTGCCAAAACGTCCACGTCACCAAATTCCTTGTAAAAAGCAAAAATTACCTCCCCCTAATGGTTCCTAACCAACCTACCCCCTGCAGCTACCTTTTGCATGACACTGACATCTATATTAAGTTTTAAAGAACTTGGAGATGGCTTACCCTAAGATTCGGCCACATGCCGATGCGAAATTGCAAATGTAGGAGCTAAAGTTGCCCATATAATGTCTGTATCTCCTTGGAAAGAAGCGTTTTTGAATATCTTTGCTGTACCAAGTTGATTTAAGAAGCCCTCCACCTCCTAAATGACTTGCGCAACTTAATGGTGTACCCCTTGAAACCTCGCTACGTTGCGTCCTTTCCAAATAAACCACAAAACAATAACTGGAAGAGCAACCCGTATATGATTCCTGTTAAGCTTGGGTAATGAAAGAAACCAATGGAGCAGCAAAGCTGAAGCACAAGAGAATTGCAGCTTTTTCAACCCAAAATTGACTTAAACATGCTGAGTGCAAAAATTGACAATGTAGTGAAAATGCTAAATAAACAGGGTGAGGTAGGTTCAAGTTCTACTGTTAGTGTTGCATGTTGTACTCTTTGTGGAGGTAACTATGATGATACCAATTGTGTGAATATTGAATAGAGACAATATGTGAATAACTTCAGCTGTCCCGCCCAAAATGATCCCTATTCTAACACTTACAACCAAGGGTGGGAGAATCATTCTAACTTTAGGTGGAGAGATCAAGGAATTCAACAAAGACCAAAACAAACTTCTATTGAATCCAAACCTTCTTGGAAGTTGGCCATTGAGAAATTAATCAATACAACCAATAGCAATATGGATAGATTGGTTAAAACTACTTCGGAGATATTTGAAAGATTAGAGGGGAGAATGGACCAACTAATGACCATGTAGAGAAATGTAGAAGTACAACTTGGTCAAATTGCCTATGCAATCAATAATAAGAATAAAGGGGAGTTACTTAATAAAATTAAGATATATCCTGTAGAATATTGCAAGGCAATAACCTTTTGGAGTGGTACGCATTTGGATAGTCCATCCAATGTTGAGAATAAAGAAGAAAAAGAAGGTGAGAAAAAAGAGGAAGAAAGTAAGGGCCAAGGAGTAAGTGTGGGGGAGAAAGGCAAGAAAAACGTGGAGATAGATGTAGAAGAACCTTTTCACACCAAAGTGCCTATTCCGCCCATGCCATTTCCTCAATGAGTCAAGCCAAGCAAGTTGGATAGGGAGTTTGAAAAAATTGTTAAAATGTTTAAACAATTGGATTTAACATTTATTTTGTAGATGCTATTGCTCAAATTCCATCCTACACCAAGTTTCTCAAGGAGATCATGTCTAAAAAGTGATGTTCGGAAGATCATGAAACCATAGCATTGATGGAGGAGTGTAGTGCATTGATACAAAACAGACTTCCTCAAAAATTGAAAGATTCGAGCAGCTTTTCAATTCCTTGCACTTCGATAATGTGAATTTTTTAAAAACCTTTATGTGATTAAGTGCAAGTGTATTTCTAATTGCATTATGTGTTGCTCTAAAGTATAGGTTAAATGAGCTTAAGCGTGCTAATATTTGTTTGTAATTAGGGGTAGGTCAGTTAAATTTGCTCTAGGTTTTCTTGAGAATGTTCTTATAAAAGTTAAGAACTTCATTATTCCTATGAATTTGTTATTCTTGACATGAAAAGGATGTTAGCATATCGATTATTCTTGGAAGACCTTTTCTAGCTATCATTAGTGCTATAATTGATGTTAAACAAGGTAAGCTTAAGGCCCTATTTAATAACCCAATTCAGTACTTAAATTTAATGTATTCAAATCTTAATATATTCAGACAGTTTGATAAGCAAAAATTGAACATTTGAATTAATTAAGTGGCACTGAATTTTTTAGGCAAAACTTACTCCTACAATTAAGTGATAAGCTATTCACTAATCACTGAATGCGATATGCTCTCAAATGTATTAGATTTAATACTTAACAATTCAATAACTTAATGGATTCAAACTTCAGACTTTAAGATTTTAGACTTCAGTTTTCTAACTTCAATTTTATCAAGCATACCCTAAGTTTCAAATTGGTTAAGAGGAAATTGAATTCAATTTACATGAACTTGAAAAGTTTCCCTCATTCACTGATCATGTTTATTATATTGATGTATTTAATGATCTAACTCATGAGTAGAGTCGAATGAATCAAGATCTCAACTCTCTTGAAGTTTGTTTTGTTGATTCAGATTTGCAAGAAGAAGATTAGGAGATTTCACAAATGGCCAACTTTCTGAATTCTCAAATGCCATACAAGATAGGGAATCAATATGAAAGTTTAAGGGAAGGAAAGGGGCCTCCACCACCATCTAGCGAGCAAGCTCCAACACACACTAGTGTTTAAACCATCGCCTGACTATTTCAGGTATGTTTTTCTTGTAGATAGTGAAACTTTACCTATAATTATATGTGCTTTTCTTGACGAAGTACAGTTATAGAAATTAATAAGAGTTTTCAGGAGGCATAAATTGGCAATTTGTTGATCGATTTTGGATCTTAAGGGTACAAGCCTTACCATTTGTGTGCATCGAATTCTTATGGAGGTAAATGCCAAATTGACTGTTGAAACTCAATGGCATTTGAATCTAAGAATGAAGGAAGTAGTGAGACTTGAGATTTTAAAATTGCTAGATGCAGGTATAATCTTTTCCATTTTTGATAGTGTGTGGATAAGTCCCATTCATGTTGTACAAAAGAAAGATGGGATGACTATTATAGTCAATAAAAAAATGAAATAATTTTGAATCATTGCTTGTCCTCAAACAATAAGAAATACAAACCAACAATGATCCAAAATTTTGAAAATAAACATATGTACACAATTCAACTTCATTTCCTCCGACTCGGGCAAGGAATGATACACAGAATTCGGAAGGCAGATGGGGTGTGGGTGGAGGATGACGATGCAATAGCTAATGAGGCGATTGCATATTTTTCGGACTTTTTTTTCTAGAGTCACGTCCTCCGACTCGGGCGGAATGCTAGATTTAATTCCATCATTGATCACGGGGGAGGACAATACGATGTTAGAAGGGGTGCCGACCATTGGAGGAAGTCAAACGAGTGGTGTTTGCAATGGATGGAGATAGTGTTGCGGGTCCGGATGGTTTTACGGGCATGTTCTTTACTTATGCGTGGGACATTATTGCTAGTGATATGCATAGGGTAGTGGTGAGTTTCTTTTATGGGGCGGAGATACCTCGGTTTATCACGTCTACCGCCATAGTGCTCCTTCCAAAAGTTCCGAATCCTCAAGATTTCTCTAAATTTCGTTCGATCAGGCTCTGTAATTTCTTTAATAAACTGATTTCCAGGGTATTGGTGGACCGTGTAGCTCCAATTTTGCCAAAAATCATCTCCCCTCAATAGACGAGGTTTGTCAAAGGGCGGACCATTACGAAAAATTACTTGTTAGCCCAAGAGCTGATGATGAACATTGGTAAGAAGTCACGGGGGTAATGTGGCTTTAAAGTTGGATATGGCAAAAGCGTATGATCGGATGTCTTGGGTGCATATTATTGGTGTTCTGCGGAGATTTGACTTTGGGGAAAGATTTATAGACATGGTATGGCATCTGGTTTTGAATATCTGGTTCTTGGTTCTCATTAACGGGATGTCACATGGATTTTTTAGGGGGGTGCGGCAGGGGAATCCCCTATCCCCTGTACTATTTAGCTCAGCAAGTGGGTTTCATGGGATTTAGGGTACCAAGGGGTTGTCCTATTGTTACGCACCTCGCCTTTGCAGACGACGTACTAATTTTTTCAAATGGGTCTACCGCAGCATTAAAAAGCGTTATGCGAGTGTTGGGGGAGTATCAGCAGTCATCGGGCCAGCTGGTGAATGTCCAAAAGAGTGGGTACCTAGTGCATCCGTTCATGTCCTTGGCTCGCAGAAGGGTGATTGAGCAAGTCACATAGTTTTCGAGGCAGGTTTTCCCATTTCGGTATCTTGGCTTCCCTCTATACATCGACAGGAGTAAGCCATCATACTTTGAGGAGGTCGGTCAGGTTATACTGCGTCGAATCGTCTCCTGGAAGTCCAAGTTTCTCTCCTGGGGGGGAGGGGAAAACTAACCTTGATCAGGCATGTTTTGATGTCCATTCGAGTCCACTTACTGGCAGCAGCTATGATACCAGCCTCGGTGTTCAAAATAGTGGAAAAGGTACATGCAAACTTCCTCTGGGGTGAATCGGAGACAGGGCTGAAACACCATTGGATTAGATGGTCTTTGTTGTGTTACCCGCTTGAGGAGGGAGGAGTGGGAATTAGACGTTTATGTGATGTGTATGCGGCATTCTCTTGCAAACTGTGGTGGCAGTTTAGGACGGGCTCGTCACTCTGGGCAAGTTTTTTGTGGGCCAAATACTGCAGAGATCTTCACCCATGTTAGGTTGAGCTGAGTCGGCAGGCCTCGGGGACATGGCGACGGATGTTAAGCACAAGTCGGCAAGTGGAGTTGTCTATGGTCTGGCTTCTCAAGGAGGGAACTTATCACTTTTGGTATGATAAGTGATTGGGAACTGGCGCATTATTTCTTAAAACCACGGTGCATCTAGCCCTCTTTAGCAAAGATTTAATTACAAATGGGAGATGGGATGCAAGTTTGCTAGCCCGGGCGATTCCGCTTGACCTTCTCCCTTCAGTCTTACATCATCTGGTTCCCCAGCATGGGTGGGCGGATGAGATTGCCTGGAGCTTGTCTTCATCTGGTAACTTCGCTCTTTCATCAGCGTTCGAGGAGGTACGGCAAGGCCGCAGCTCTTCATTTGTTCACTCTCACATCTGGCATTGTCGTATTCCGGCAAAGGTGTCCTTCTTTATGCTGCGCTTGTTGCTCAGACGGCTACCAATCCCGGACGTCTTTTATAAGATGGGATTTCAGATGCCTTCCAAATGCTTCTGTTGTCAAGATGGAGCAAGTGAGACGCTGGAGCATCTCTTCTCAGAGGGACAGATCGCGAAGGAGGTATGGACCTATTTTACTAGTTTAAGTGGCCTCAACAGTGTGGGCTCGGATAGTGGCTTGGTGGATGGTGGCTCCGAGACCCGACAAAAGGCGCCTCCTCTTCAGGATTTTGCCTAACTATATTTGCTGGCACATATGGAAGGCAAGGAACAAAACGATATTTGAGGGGACTCGGATGTGCTCGGTCACTATTCGTCAAGCCATTATGTTGGACATTGCAGCTGAACTGGATATTCATTTTAATCAGAGGCTGGGTCGGGTCACGTTTCCCCAGCTGTATGACTGGTTGGGTCAACAGGTGGGTGGCGTCAGCTATCAGATTGTATGGTGGCAGGCAAAAGTGCAGGGAGTTTTAACGTTGAATACAGATGGGTGCTCCAAGGGCAACCCAGGTTGGAGTGGTGGGGGAGGGATATTGCAGGATTCTTCGGGCAGCCCTGTATTGGCTTACTCGGCGTTCTTTGGGAGACGATTCAGTTTGCATGCAGAAGCCCTAGCAATGCTAATGGGGCTACGACTATGTGTAGAGAAGGGTTTCAGCAGTGTTGATATCCAATCGGACTCTCAAGTATTGGTAGGGATTGTTCAACGCCGCTTCCGGTGCCTGTGGCAGATTCAACACGAAATAGAGCAAATCTGGCAAATGGTGGAAGATGTGGAGCGGGTTTCTCATTGTTTCCAAGAGGCTAATCGTGTGGTGGACATTCTGGCTAATGTGGGTGTTTCCCATCAGCAACATGCCTGTATCGTCTATGATCATATCAACAGTTTTTCAAAACTAGCAAGGGGGGAGTCCCGACTGGATAGGTTAGGCATGTCATCTGTTAGGAGGACAATAAGGGGAGTAGATTGAGATAGTGTGTGTCGGAAAATTTTGTAATTCTATTTTCATTTATCCAATAAAGCTTATGCTTTAAAAAAAAAACCTTCATTTCCTCAAAAACAAGATAAATAACCATTATGCAATCACTCAATTAAACTCAAGTACTCATAATATTAAGTAAAGGAGAGCCAATTATACCATAATTTTAACTAGTTCAACTCAATTTCTCATCTTTTCCTAATTTCACAGGCAAGTAATCCCTATGGTCAATAAAATGCTTCCTAATCTCATCATCATCTCCTTTTTCAATTTAAAGGACTTATTCATATAACATAGTTAAATTTTACTTAAATTGTGAGAGTGTCTTTTGACGCGAAAATCGACATTTTTAGATAAAAATTGCCGGTTATTCAACGTTTTACATTCTCAATTTGCCTTGCATATTCTTAATTCTGGTACCATTTTATGTGAAAGTTGACATTTGCAGATGACGACTCCCGATTAATAAAGACAAGAACCATTGGAGTAGAACAACATTTATTCTTTTTTTTTCTTTTTTTTCAAAGTAAAGATAATAATCATTCCCTCAAAAGAATAATCATGAGAAGAGTATGATACTTATTAACCATATTAATCATTTAACTATGTAAAATCAAGTAACAAGAAAAAATTTCATCAAATTACAAAATTTAGGTATAATTTGCTCCATTTTACATGATATACTTTCTTATAAATGTGCAAATTATAATAACATAATAGTCATTTCCAAATTAAATGAGAAAAAAAGTTTCAAAGTCACATATATTTATCTCAAAAGTAGAAGAAATTTGAGTTACTAATGATATGGAACTTGTTGCCCTTGGATAAAATTGAAAAAAATTTGAAACATTTTGGGGCAATTTTGGATAAGATTTTGAAAATATTTTGACAGAATTTCCCTTTAAAATTGGATAAAACTCCTTGCTAGCAAACCCAAGATTGATAACATTTAAGTGCAATTTATATTTCAAATCTCAAGTCCAAGCAATAAAAGTAAAAGTACTACAAGTACTACACATTTTCTCTCCCACACTTAAAATACACATTGTCCTCAATGTGTAGGGAAAGAAAAACAACAAAAGATAAAAGGAAGTACTCCCCAATGTAATAGCTGAGATCCAGATCAACCATGATACATGAATCTTCACAAAACACTTTAACATCAACTAAAATTGCCAAAAGATCAAAGTCAAAAGAAAAAGTGAACGTCACCTACATAAGAAAAGAAAGAAAAACTAAAAGAGCAGAGAAGCAAAGCAAAATGGCAACTCAAGAAGCCGCCCCAGTGCCTCCCTCACTAATAGATCCTCTACCAGCTGTGAGGAATTAAAATTTGCTTATATTTTCTTAGAAGTCTCTTTTATTTTGAATAAATTAATTTATAATTTTTTTAATACTAATTACTTCCCTTAATAGTTGTAATAAATAATAGAATCAAGTGTTTTACTTTTACTTTTAAAGTTAGTGTAAGTTAGGGTTTAGGTGCATTGTGACAGTGTGATCAATTGGTGAGGTATGTGTACTAAATTTGGTGGATAAGAGTAGGTATTAAGTAGGAGGAAGTATGTGATTAAAAGTGTTAGAAGTACATTAGTGAATCATAAGTTAAAACAAAAGTATAAGAGAGTTAAGAAAATAGGCGTGAACCGACTCGCGCCGTTTGTTACCGATTGAAGGCACCACTTGACCAATACTTTCTTTCCCTAATTTTCTTATTTTCCTATCATTTATCCTGCCCTAAATTAACCCTAAAGGTGGCTGAAATTGTTGACCAAGACGAGGAAGAAAAGAAAAAAAAAGGGGGAAACACTTGGCTTTGACAAGTGTTAACCATCATGCCAAGACTTTGACCAAGAGAAGTGTTGTATTTATCTTCCAAATTAGCTTCAAAAACCTTTCATTTTTCCTTGCTTTGGCTGAAATTAGAGAGGAGAGAAAAAGGGAGAAAAGCTGTCTTCATTTTCACCTTGATTCCTAGCAAAAAATTGTGGGAAACAACCTCCAATCCAAAACTAAGTCATAGGAAGTTGCTACAAGGAAGTTGCTACAAGGAAGAAAGGTGGGTTGGAGTGAAGTTATTTTGGGAGAAAGTAGGCTGTCTTTTACTGCTTAGCTTGAGGATTTAAGGTATTCTTGGCTGGAAGTTATTTTATCCCTTTAATTTTGCAATCGGTTGGAGTTTTGGCTTGATTCTAGTAGGATTTGTGGCTGGTTGTGTAGTTTTAATATGTTGACTGTTATGCCTAGTTTTTATTGATTATTTCCAGCTTTACGATGAGTCATAAACCTGCCATAATGATTTGTCCAGCTTATACATGTAATTTTGGTTTCACTTGAGGGACTTTTAGCTTTGTTGGTGATTTTCCAGCTTGGGGTGAGAATTTTCCAACTTATGTATATGTTGATTATAGCTAGTTTTGTGGCTAAAATAAGTACTCTATGTATCATATACCTTGTGAACTCGATTTGGGACCGTCTTGTGGTGAGAATGAAGCCTTGAAAATGTCTGGAAATTAGGAAAAATAAGGGGAAGTGCTGCTGAAAATTTTTCCTGTAGGAGACCTTGAGCAGTCTTGGGAAATCTGTTATATCTTGGTGTAGAAAAATCCAAATTGAGTTCCGTTTGTTGCGTTTGAAATTAGATTCATAGGGCTTTCAACGGTACAAAATTCAGGGTTTTGTTCAACTCCTATAAATACCAGCAAATCTGCAAAGTTTCTTGAAAAATCATGACTGTTCTGTTTTTGTATATGAGACAGCAGTGAGTTTAAATTGAAATTTGGCTAATTTATGAGTTGAATTTCACGAAGATGTCTTCTAAAGTTTATTAGTACTTCGAGTTCATTTTCTAACGGTATAAGATTTATAATTTTTTGACCTACAAAACTCAACTTATACTTTTTCAAAGAATGTCGCGAAAGCTGAGAATTTTGTCAAATGAATTGAGTGGAACTTGGAAAACTTTGAGAAAACTTTTCTAAGTCTTAAACTTTAATTTGATGTGACTTTTGGATGCTCTAGACTTAGTTTGCTTAGGGATACTTGAGTCCACCTTGGTAGTGACATATGAGTTGGAATTTTGGCCAAAAAAAAAAATTCATGTGTAAAGTAAGAGGAAAAGTAAGGGTTTCTTTTATCATGCTCTCTAGTTTCGTTGCCCAACTTTAGATTTGAGGTTGGTTGTTTTCTTCTAATAATGGTGTGTATATCTTACGTATGTTTTGCTAAGATTCATCGGCTATATATATATATATGTAATTTTCCTCTTTTGATTTTTTGCACCTTTTGAATCCAAGTGCTTTCTTTTCATACTAATAACTTACTTGAACCATAACTCTAGAATGCACTTGGACCTTCTTCGATTGGCTTTCAAGTTTGTCTTTGAGTTTTGTGTTTTGAGAGGTCCAATTTAGATAGGCGTATGGCTTATGATTAAGGCTAAAGCTAGCACCTTATTAACCTAAGTTTTGAATGATCGGATCATGACATCTTGTCTTGGTTACTTTTAGGGTTTAACGGTGGGAACGAGCACGACCCGGAGTCGAATGTTTAACGTTGCTCTACTTTAAAAAGGCGAGTGTTCCTTGCATGTTTGTGCAATAAGTGATTATGTGAATATCTGTGAGTGATTGTTTGAATGTTAAATGCTTTCCAATATTTGTTAAATGGATTTTCAATGGGTGAGTGTACTTTATCGCATTCGACTTAAGTGAATGTGAATTTTCAATGATCAAGTGATTGAACGTTACTTATGCATGAGTGCAAGTTGTGACAACCCCACCTCTCCCTAAGGCGAACCGGAGGATTCGGCGGACCGCCTGTCCAACTCTCGCCAGAACTACGGAGCCAACAAACACGTAAACCTTACAAAACGTGCAAAAGAACTTCGAGAAAAGAACTGTCGGAAACTTAATTAGTTAAACTAAATGATGCAATAGAACTTTGATACAACGCTTCAACGAAAAACCAAAATGAAAACAAAAAAACTGCGGCCACGTCACTATCTGGCCGGATTGCTGGCAGGATTCGAGGCAGTGGCCAACCCAAAATTTTTTTCCAAATCCCCTGCCAATCCGGCCACATATCCAGCCAGTTTTTGGCCAGATATATGGTCAGATTCGCTTGCAAGATTTCCCGCCAGAAATTTTTCTTTCCTCTTCCAAATGCCGCGCTCGCCCGATCTTTCCAACGGGTATAAATGAAGTTCATACAACCCCATAGACATGCATTTCTCAACGAATATACATAATTATACACTTGCCAACATACATACATTGGTCTCTTCAACGAATTACTTGAATTACAAGTCAAAATATCCATACTTATACAAAATACAATTAAGGTTTCGGTTACAGAGGAGCATAAACAAAAGAATGTCTATTACTAGTTCAACTCTTTTCTTCAAAAAATCATGATGCCAAAGTATTGTTCCCTGTAAGGAAAACAAAGGTAACGAGAATGAGGTTTCGCCCAATGAGGTACCAAAAGTACAAGCTGTCAAGAATCATGGAGCCTTACTTTTAATCAGTCAAATATACACACCAAATAAGGAATTGAGTAAATATTTCAAATAAAATGGATATATGTGGCTCTCAAGAGCCGAATTCCCATCGCTTCACCAGAGCTTGATTAGGTAAGAGTTGACATTCCGTCAACTTTCAAGTAAAGTAACCAGTCCAGTAGAGCACCGCTTTACACCAAACTCTGTCCACCAAACATACCCCTTACCGGGCCTGAACGCCTCAACAGGAACAGTGGTGGTAATACTCGAGTTTACCGGAAGTCCAGAGTCTCCAATACCCAAAGATTCCCCAGGAACAGTCCCCATGGTTTGTCAATTTTCCTCGACCAAGCCCTTGCTGGCTCGATTCCATTAACTCCCCATGGGGTTGAGCTCAGGTTTAATAGGAAGGTCGTCGGATACACCTCCAAACGACATCAGATCATGCACAGTAACAGATTCCAGTTTATACAGTAAACAGTCACACAGGCAAGAAAGACGAGTGCGATAAAGTATACTCTCGTCTCGTCCAGAATAAACAGATATTACAGTCATTTAAGTCACGAATTGCAGGTACAAGTAATCAAATAAGCAACAAGTCATGCAAGTGATACACTCACCAGTTCAAGCAAACATAACTTCGAAAGTTTCCACTCAAAGTATGGCTTTGATCACCGAGAAACCCTAAAATAATCAAGACAAAACAATTATGGTTCCAACACCCACAAACCCAGTAAACGGAATGCGTAAATGAGGCTCGACTACAAGTCATATGCCTCTCTGAGTTAACTACTAGTGCAAAGAGATAAAATGTAACTTTTGAGTAAAAAGGTAACAGTTGGTCTTAGGGACATGAACAATCACAAAGCCCTTCATTTCTACCAAAATGCAACTCAACATAAAGGAACCAAACGGCCTAAACAATTGGACAGTACCCTCCCTTAATTTCTATACTTTTCCATGCTAACATTAACATCCAATCTCATCTCAATTCAGCCACAATTTCACATATAAATCACAAGCAATTAAACACACCTAATTAGGGTCACAATACTCTTCACAAATAGCCAATTTGTAGTTCCAAAATCAACCACAACACACCAAAATTGGAAACCCTAATCTGAAATTTAGGTACACAAGTTGAAAATTTCCTTAGGCAAGTTAAACTAGCTTATAAAACTTCAATATTACACATGGTAAAGTTATCAAACCATGGCCAATCATAAAACATCATATATGGGCAGAAAATTCACCAATAAAACTGAAAATTTCTATCACACCACTTCAACTCATCGAATATTGCATAAAACTACCAAAATTTCAACCACAAGTCACTAGTTTGCATATATTTGAAGTAGAGAGAGTTTCTTGCTATAAATACCTTGTAACCTCAAGAAAGATGGTAGCTTAGTGTCTTTCCCTCTAAAATCACTCTACCAACACCTTGGAATCTACCCTAGTTAGCACTTTTATGGAGTAGTTTGCAAAGTTGAAGGCTAAAACTCAAGATTCAAGCTAGCAAGTGAAGTAGAAAATGAAGTTTCTCTCCTCTATGGTTCGGCCAAGCTAAGAGAAAAATGAAGATGATTTTGGTCAAAATTTGATTTTTAGTAAAGGTGAAGAAAGGTTGGTCAAAGTCCAACTTGCAATGGTTTCGTGACAAATGGCGTCCTAGGGTTTTAATCTCATCCTCTTGTCTTCCAATGGTTAAACTATCTAACTAACCTCTAATTATCCCTTAACACATTGTAAAATAATATCCCTTTATACAAAACTTCAACTAATCGTTAAAATTTTATCGCACTTACCGCCCTAGCGGGTCCCACGTCCTTAATACACTTCAAAATTAACACGAGTTAACTTATACCAGAAAAATGATTTAAAAACTATCTTCACTTATAAAAATGTCTAGAAAATTAAGGTAGTAAAATAAAATAAAAAAATGCATGAAAAGAAATAGAATAAAATAATATAAAACAAGAGAATTTTACGGGTCCTCACATAAGCCTTTGGCTAAATTGGGCCTTTGTCCTTCGTTGCCAGTCGACTCGAACTAGAAGCGGATTCGGTCGGGCGACTGGTGACCCTGGGACAGTGTTTTAGTATACTTGAGTATTACCACGAAATCTGGTGGAGAACTGGCTAGTGAATGAAATGCAATGAATGAAATGACTGACTGAATGAAATGAATATTGAAGGAGTTTTCATTGTTAAATGTTTTTAAATATTGGAGGAATAAGGAAAATGATCGGAAACTGAATGACTGAATGAATGAATGGCTCCAAATGAGCACGTATCCTTCCAATGATTGAATATTTGTTTCTTGAATGACTGCATTATTACTGTGCAAAGTGTGAAAAGTGTTAAATGTGATACTTATATTTTTTATCTACTTGACTGCTTGTTTAGGAACCTCATTGATCTTTTAGCTCATCCCATTAGTTTGTTTTCCTTACAGGAAATGGAGGTCTAGGGCAACTAAACTTGATCTAGTGTGTACAAGTTCCTTGTACTTGAACTTTTATGGATTTAATACATTTGGGATATTTGGCAATGAAAAGTTACGTTTCACTTTTGGCTTGTAAATGAAGTTGAATTATAGTTGATTTGAGAACCTTACTATTTTCGAGAATGCTAGTGAGTGAGTCCCGACGAGAGATGGGCAGGCGATCCGTCAAACCTTTGAGTACACTCTAGGGGAAGGTGGGGTTGTCACACCATCACCACTAGCTCCAGAAGTAGTGCGAGGTGGAGAAGTGATGCCTAAATGATCCTCCATGTGTCACATTTGAACATCATAGGTATCTAGGTAAGCATCAATCCTAGCAAATCGTTCAACGACCTGAATCTGATGGCAGTCTAGAATGTCGAAGAGTCGTTACCAGTGGGAATGCTGAGGAGATGGATGTGTTGGCGACGGTGGTGGGGCAGAAGTAGACGGTCCGACAGAAGTAGATGGATTGACTTCATCTTGCTCAGTGTGACCAGTTCGTCTTGACCTATCTCTTCCTGGGTGAATAAAATTATTCGTAGGAATGCCCATACCAGTAAAAGTAGCAATATTTAACTCGTCCATAGTTCACACCAGAACTTGTGGGATGCCCTCCAAATTGACACCTTCCCGTTCGAAAATTAAAGATAGGAGACGTGGAAACCCCTATCGATAGAAGGTCACACTCCTTCGAGCAGTCATCCTTATGTTGCTAATGATTATATTCGAAAGTGGAGTGCGAGTATAAGGAAACTTCTGATTGTGGAACATGTGATCCAAGAAGTAGATATCGCTATTTCAAACTTTCCCTTGTCCACTCTTGTTGGGAATCACATTATGTGCCATGACATAAATAATGAGGCGGTGTCGATAGTCGAACACGCGCTCAAGGATGGCTTTTTTAGATGAACGAAATGGTTGGTATTGTAGATCAAATCTCGTCATGGCATGTGAGAGGTCCCAATGATTGTTTGGCGAAGTAAATCCCTTCTTTAAATCTATGACTGGTCCTTGATTATTACACTCCAGAATTTGGGCAATTGTGGCTCTAGTGATGATCAACTGTCTCTCTCGAACAAAAGATTTAATCTCTTGACTACTATTAACCTTTTTGTTGTCAATGTTGGTATAGGATTTTTGGACCAAATTTGGATATATGTGGTAAGGGAGAGAAAGAATAGGCGTCCATCCCAATAGCACAAAAGCTTCCCTAATATAATATACAGCATCAATTTCCGGAGCTATGTGCAATTCATATATGAACTCCATGTGCTCGCACTCCTCGAACTAATCTTGATTATCTTTGGACGTGAATTGCTCGACATCATAGTTCGGAGGAGGTGGTCGCCTAGATAAGCCTCTTCGCGATCTTTTTTGTTAGGGCACCAGAGATGGTGTTCTCTTGACACTTTCCTCACTAGAAGATTTGCGAATAATAATTCATTTTCCTCTTACCATAGTGTCTAAAAAGAAAAAATCGTTAAACTTCTCATACACCTAACTAAAGTATCACACACTCACACATTATACACGAATTAACACCTAAAAGAAGAATCTTTCCACTTATAGTACCATAGGCCTTTTATAAAATTATCATTCGTGTATAGGAATTAAAATTGGTTCAAATAACCACAAATGCATATCTTCATATCATAAAGAATTAATTAAACATTCAAAAATGTCCAATATTATAACATAAGAGACATGACATTAAAATTGCCAAATATTTGTCAAAATCACCAATTTATTAAAATAGACAACAAATATGATCAATTTAGTGACTTTAGCAATAATCATGTTTAGAGCAAGTACAAACTAACCTCAATAAACAACTTTTAGCCATAGACATGATTAAGTAAAATTTATCTCAAAAATCACAAAATTCATCAAAATTACTCTCTATACACAATGTACACGCTAAAACATCATCAACTAACCATTTTTAGCCATAAAAATACCAATAAAAAAGGGCTTAATAACATTCCAAACTAATTTTCTAATTCTATCCAAATATAGCAAAATTAAAATTTTAACAACTAATAAAGCATCAAATTGCTACATTTCAACATGTAAACTTGTTTAAACAACCTTAATAAGCATATTGGAAGCCACAAACATCAATAAACATCATCAAAAATTTGAATTTAAAAGATGTCAGAAAACTCAAGAAATTGAAAAATATCAACTTTTAAAATACAAAGATTTGATGAAAAAACTTAACTCAATCTAGTAGAAGGATGTTTGGTGATGAAGATTATGCAAAAAGCCCTATGAAACACCCTCTAATTGACCCCCAAATGTTTGGATAAAAGTTGAGAAATCCTAACCTTCAATCTTCTTAAAACCGATTTTTGAGGTGTTTTTTCTTGGATTTTAATCGGTTAGAAAGGCTCTATAAAGGTTAAAAGATGTTTGGTTCATGATTTCTTGTAAAGAAATGGAGTAATATTGGTGATTTGTGAAAGTGTCTGTGTGAAAGTAAGAAAATGCGGGTGAAAGAGAGGAGAAGAAGAAGAAAAAATGAACTGCATTTTCTTTGTTTTTAAAACAAGAAGGACAAAATGCAGGGCACAAAATGCGGCCCTAGTTGCGTTTTCTGGTTTACACTTGCAGAATAAAAAATGCAGGTAGAAAACGTGGGCATGAACATGCGTTTTCAACGTTACGTTTTTTATTTTCCTGCGTAGGGTTAAAACGCTGACAAAAATGCGAGGTACGTCACTTTTTGTACTTGCATTTTCAGATTTTTTGTACCCATGGACAATAAACGCGGGCCGGGCAGCATTTTCTTTGGTGCGTTTTATGTTTCTGCACTTTTAGTGCAGAATTTCTGCAATTTTCTCAAATTACATCCTTGACCCCATTATTCTAAAATACATCCCAAATCATTCCTTTGTCAAAATAACCAATTAATACATATGTACAATGATATAAACATGCATTCTAACCCTCTTTAACGCATCAAAAATCACAATTACTCAATATGAGGGGTTGAGATCTTTGATCGAGGTTGTCTTTTTCATCTCAATTGGTCATCTTTGCTTCTATTTCCCATTCCTACAAAATAAACATAACAACATAACATCAATTCATAATTGAACCCTAAAATCACACCAAATTGAAATAAAATACTAACGTATTGGGTTGCCTCCTAACAAGCTTTTTTTTATAGTCATTAGTTTGACTATTTCACCTCATGTTTCAAGAAGACTTTGTCAATGAATAATCCACCATTAGAGGACGTGGTGGATCAACAAATGGTGGCTTGATATCAAAAGCCACTTATTCAAATAAAATGAGACGTGGAAGTGGCTTACTTAACTCAAGTAATCATAGATATTATCTTGAATATGTGTCACTTGAGTACTCACTAAAGGAACATCCATATAACCTTCTTGGGTGATTATGAACTTGGAACCTTCATTTGTAACACACTCCTCAAGAGGGGTTAGATATGAATCATTCATGCTTGCCTCTTAAGGTTCAAACTTCATTCCGAAGGCATTATCATGTGAAATGGACATTTTCTCATTGAAACACACATTAGATGTATCATTTTCATCAAAATGCAATCCATTTTCGCATGCAACATGCTCACCATCCATGCTAGGGTCATTGTGCATATTATTAGAAGAAATAACTTCACACAAAACATGTAAATGACCTTGTATTCTACCAAAGTGAGAAGCAAATTCATCTAACCTTTCCTCAACCCAATCAAAATGGTCGGGGTTGCATTTGCTAGCTTTTCTATAGCTAATTTTCAAGATGGCTTAGATTCATATTGGCCAACGTGGATGGGTAATCATGATAACATTGAGAATCACTATAAGTATATTGATTATCTCAACCATAAGCATGTGAATTACCCCAATCAGCACCATATTGATCAAAATAAGAATTGTAATGCCCAAATTCATCTAAATAATCCACATTTTGTACTTGTCTACATGTATTAGTAGCATAATAACCTCCACACAAGTCACAAATCACATGATAAGAATTAAAACAATAACATTTCTTTTTTGTTCAAGCATATTCGTAATGGTGTCCAATTGAGCTTTTCATGTTATAAAATCAAGTTTAGCCTTAATACTCCTTAAACCATCTTCAAAAGACATACCTTCGAACATCTCTTGGTTACTTCTATTCATGGAGTTTTGCACATGGGAACAATTTATTGCTGATCTTCCATTTCTCAAGCATTGTCCGCCCAAAGTTTACTACTCTCCTTGAGTCCCTAAACATATCTTCAAAGTAACTCAAAAACTAGTTGAGTTAAGAAAAATAAGTGATTCGACACATAAAAAAAAAGACGTTAAACAGAAAAATAATGACTCAACAAGACACTAAATACAACAATTAAGACACTAGATACAACAAAAACAAGAAAAACAAGTAAAATGTTTAAGCTAATAAAGTAGTTCTTAGCACCGATATTGAGCAAATCTTTCCCGGCAACGGCACCAAAAACTTGACTAGCGTGGGGTATACATATAACAATTAAACTCATTTCACAGTCAAGTTTTACATTTATAAAATCCTAAATACCCCACACGCGATTTTTCGCAAGTATACGCGTCGAGAAGGAATATAGGGTATTAAGAGTCAAACCCATAGGAAAAATTATCAATTATCAGTGGTTTTCAAACTCCTTTATCATTTAGACTATCACAAGTGCAAGAAGTTTAATCTACACTACAAACATGAGATAAAAGTAATAAAAATAACAACATAAAGTTTCTAGAGGTATGGAATTCCTAACTATTTTTGCAAATGAAATTATCGGTTAAGTGAATGTTATTATCTTTGTTAGTTATGGCGTAATTTCCTAATGTATGTGAAATCTATTCTCGTAATGAATCAACTATACTTGTAACTAAGCCGTACCTACTCTCGTGGTTATGAAATTAACTACAAGTCTATGTTTTCTATGAAATTACATGAAATAAGTCACTAAATCCACATAGGTACACCTCTACTCTCGTGAGTGAGTTCTCTAGGTTTATCACTTCCTAGAACTAGTATTAAATTCCAATTTTCATTCAAACGTAACACCTTAAGATTATCATAATTAATGACTGGTTAATCATGATTAGAAAAGCAAAAGTGATAAATAACTTGTTCAAAATAATATCATCAAATAACCAAGTAAATATCACTAACAAGATATAGCAAGTTCATCCATAACTCTAGGCATGAACTTTAAGTAAACATGAAGAACCAGATCCAAACTTGTATTATAGCTAAACATGAATTCCAATATAAAAGAGAAAGTGATAGGAGAGGAGTCACCCTTGTCACATGAGATTCAACCTCTCTATCTTTGCTCTCAATTCTTCATCCAAATCTAACTACAAATATAAGATGGAAAAACTATATTAACTATACTATACTAATGAACTAAGAAAAACTAGTGAAGACTACATTTTAGTGGAGTTTCTCTAGCCTTCCAAAGTTGTTAAAATGTTATCCAAGACTTCTATTTATAGAGAGATTCAAGCCAAAATGAGTTGTTTCTAGTTGGCAAAGTTGGCTCTTGAAACTCCCAATAGTTTGTTTCTACAAGTTTCCTCGCTTGCTCATATCCAGTCGGATTTCTTGCAGAAAAATTAGGCAAAAACCTTGTGTGAACAGAGAACAAGTTACAACCACAAAGCAAGAATATATGACCCAAAAACGTGACCTAAGGTCACGTATTGAACCCACGTTTTGCCTTTTTGTAGGTTTGCTCATTTTTGGTCAGTCTTCATCCTTGCTCTATTTTTGAACCAATGTCCACTGATATTTTCTCGATGATGGAGACTGAATTAACTCTTGTACAAAACATGAAAGTGCTTTGAGGTAGCTTTCTAATGCATTAAGAATCATCCAATTTGGAGCTCTGTAGACAGATAAATGACCCAAATACCCTCACCTGGTCACAACTCTGTTTCAGCTTTCGACAACAACATTGTACTTCTGTATTTTGACATTTTGACTAGAAAAACTCATGAACTGGATATTGATGTCTCCACAGAAAATATATAGCTATGTGTTAGCTTCAAAATAGCTTAAGAATCACTTCAATCTGATGCTTGTAGTGCAAGATATGGCGGAAATACCAACAGGTGTCAAAGCTGGAAAACTCCCTTGATTGCATTTCATCTTTTGCACTTCATATTATCTTTAAAACCACTTCAAATCATCAATAATCATCCAATTATCTTCTCAATCACTCCATTTGATAATTAAATCATTAAACCTACAAATATATGAAGTTTTCACCATTAAAATCCATAGAAATGCAATTTTTACACTTAAATCATAAAATACATATTTTCACTAGAAACCTAGTTAATTAGTTACAAAAGTAATTAAAAGACACCAAAACTAAATAAGAAAACACATTTAAAACAGACAAAATATGTACTTATCAAATTCCCACTAGAATCATTGCTAGATGGAGAGTGTGTGTTGATTATAGGAAACTAAATGCGGCTACTTATAGTGATCACTTTCTATTCCTTTTTCTTGATCAAATTTTTGAATGATTAGTTGGTTATGAATTTTATTATTTTCTTGATGGATTTTTAGGTTAATAGATTTTCAGGTTATAACCAAATTGTAATTGAACCAAAAAATCAAGAGAAAATTACTTTCACTTATTTTTATGACACATTTGCATTAGAAGAATGCCATTTAGATTGTGCAATGCACCAGCTATATTCCAATGATACATGATGACCATTTTCTCTGATTATGTTGAGAAAATCAAGGAGATTTTTATGGATGATTTCTCAGTTCTTAGATCTTTATATGATGATTATTTGCATAATTTAGTGAAAATATTACAAAAATATGAAGAGACAATCCAGTGCTTAATTAGCAAAAAATGTTATTTTATGGTTAGAGAAGGGATAGTGCTAGGTCATAAGATTTCCTATAAGACAATTAAGGTGAATAGAGTTAAAATTGAGTTAATTGGAAAAAAATGCCTCCACCTACAAATGTTAAGGGTATTAGAAGTTTTTGGGACATGCTGGTTTTTATCATTGTTTTATTAAGAATTTTTCCAAAATTTCTAAATCCTTATGTGATTTGCTAAGTAAAGATGTTGAATTTAATTTTGATGATGCTTGTTTGTTGCATTTAACTAGTTAAAGAGAGAATTGACTTCGGCACCTACTATAGCTTCACCAGATTGATTCTTGCTATTTGAGCTCATATTTTGATGATAGCAATTTCGTAGTTGGAGCGGTGCTTGGTCAAACAAAGGAAGGGTTGCATGTTATATACTATGCTAGTAGGATTTTGAATGAGACTCAAGTCAATTATGCAACAACCGAAAGGAGTAGATGGCAATTATCTTTGCACTTGATAAATTTAGATCTACTTTGTCTCATTCATTGTCTCAACCATGATATCCATTTCAATTGATATCTTTAAAATTTAATAATTTTCTTTGAGACTTAATAGAGAGGTTGTGTATTATTTATAACAAATATAGTTCCTTAAAGGAGAAATGTAGTTGGAGTTCGGTGTAAAGCAATTTAGGTAGGGAAAAAAATCCAAAAGTTGGAGTTGAGTGTAAATAAGTTGCAGTTGGATGTATATAAGATGTATTTGGTTTGTAATCAGTTGGGTGTAAATATTTTTTGAGTTGGGAGTAAATGACTACTATTTTATCTACAACTTGCACCAACCCAACTTGTGAAGCTCCATCCCCAAATTTTTGGCCCAAAATACATCATTTTTTTAACCATCCCATCCCTCCCCCAACCTTTCCTACTCTCAAACTAGCTACTAGGACTTACATTTGAACCTTAAACCTAAGGCCCTAAATACATCATTTTTTTAAACTCGCACCGCTCTCCCTAGGGATGGAAATGGGGCAGGTTTAGGGTTGGGGATCTCTTCCTTGTCTCTCTGTCCCGTTGTCAAATATCTCCGCTAGTCCCTACCTCATCCCTCACCTTCGTTTCCCCTACCCTCGTAACCCTTCCCATCCCCGCTTCCCCAACGGGTGCATACTGGTGATATTTTGATCATACGGGTTCAAATATCCTCCTTTTTTCATAGTCACAGCCAAATGCTATCCACATAAATTGCATTAGAAGCTACTTTTTGAGGATGAGGCCAAACATGCAACTCAAAAGACCCTATTGGTAAAACAATCTCCTTCAATTTGGTCATCATCTCGCCAACAGTCATAATAAAACATGGGATCATACACTGCATGCACAAAATGAATAAAGAGACAATGGGACGTCATAAGTATTCCTTAGAAATTCTTGAGGTTTTTTTTTTAATTTGTCATTAAACATTCATCTTTTAGTTCTTAGGAAGCAGTTGCATATTATTTTACTACAATTCATCGAAGTTCTTTAACAAATTAAAGCCTCATAGTAGAGAATTAAAAATAGATTAGGGTATACCTTCAACTTCTCGACAAAGAAATCTGGGTTGCCAGTGTTTTGGCCCATTTGAATGACGGCAAACGAGTGAAGACAGAAAAGAGAGGAAAAAGAACCGTGGGAAAATAAATGAAAGAGGAAGGGTGTAAGGGTTTGGTAACTTAGGTTTCTTAGCTTCTTCATATAGGTGTTTTTGTTTACTATATAAAAATTTTAAGAACTAATACAACTAAACGATATTCTACATTTATTACTCTTATTATTAGAGATTACACCCACACACACATATATATACACACACAAAATTTAAATTAATTAATTTATGCAAGGATGAGGGGAGGGGGGAATGCTCCCATGTTCCCTGCCCCATTTAAAGGTGGGGAAGAAAATTTCCTCCTACCCCATTGCTCTTCCTACAGGCCGTTGCTATCCCTATCTTCCTCACCTTTTTCATCCCTAATTACTAGACCAAGATTTAAATCTTAAATCTGGTACTATGAAAAACTCTAAAAACCCTCTTCTAATCACTAGGCCAATTCCAGTGTTTAATCAATTCTCAAGCTAATCACATATATATCCTCCAACAATGCCTGCCGAAGTCCGTTCCCCTATTGTTGATAAGGGAACTATTATATTTGGAGAGAGAGAACCAAAACTACACCAGCCTAGCTAGCATCTCCCCCTGCCCAAAATGGAGATGCAATTGCCCTCCTTCGCCCTTACAGCTCTCTTTCTTCTACTCCCTATACTGCTCTTGTTAGTGAATGGAACGAAAAGATCAAAAAATTCCCATGTTTCTAAAAAAATGCCTCCTGGACCAATGCAACTCCCCTTCATTGGAAACTTGCACCAGATGGTAGGTTCACTCCCTCACCATACACTCAAAAAACTGGCAGATAAATATGGACCTCTCATGCACTTGCAGCTTGGGGAACTTTCAACGATTATCATATCATCTCCAAAATTGGCTAAAGAAGTCCTGCAAAGCAATAGTCTTGCCTTTGCAAATCGGCCACAGATTATCGTGGCTAGAGTCATGTTGTACAACAGTTTGGGCGTTACTTTTTCTCCATATGGCGACTACTGGAATCAAATGCGTCAATTGTACATCATGGAACTCCTTGGCCCAAAGAGTATTGAATCCTTCTTCCGTGTCATGGAGGATGAAATCTCAAACTTGGTCATGTCAATTAAGGAGTCGGAAGGTAAACCAGTCGTTGTAATTGACGAAATTCTAAAATATTTAAACTCCACAATTAGCAGAGCCTCGGTTGGGAGGCTATGCAAAGACCAAGATGCACTTATATTGGCAACCAGGGAAGCAGCATCACTTGCTGGAGTATTCAATCTTGCTGATATCTTCCCTTCTCTCAAGATTCTTCAACTTCTTAGTGGACTGAAGCCCAAGTTAGACAAACTGTGCAAAATCCTCGACGACATCCTTGATGATATTATCAGTAACCATGAAAAGACCAAGAACAGCACCGCTGAGGAAGATATAGTGGATATTCTCTTAAGGCTCAAAAACAGCAATGAGTCTCGGTTCCCTATTACCAACAACAATATCAAGGCTATCATATTTGTAAGTATCTTTCTTTTTGCTTGGCGAAAATCTATTTATTTTTGTTATTTTTTGTTTTTACCTATATTATCATACTCTTGATGAGAAGTCCAATTCCAGCTCGGTTAATTGAGGTGCTGGAAAGGAAAAACCCAGCTAAACAACAAGGTTGCATTTCTATATACTCTCTGGATTTGGTTAACAATAATGTGTGGGTTTAAACCTCCAATCTATTGCGCAGAGAGGGAAAAGATAGTGAAATTAATGGACTCGGAACAATAATTTATAAAAGGCAAAAATTTTGACTATTTACTAAAAGCGGTTTCAGGGTTGCAAACAAGCCGAATATGGTTGAGTTTTGACCTACTCAAATTGAGTTCGATTCAATTTCACAAAACTTAAATTCAACCTTCAACTCGATATGTTTTGAATGTAAAACTCTAGTTCGAGCCTTGCTAATGTTGAGTTCAACCCTAACTGAGTTCAAATAAAAACAAAAGGATAATTGTTATATTTTTTAAAAGATGGATAAAATAGACATTTCATTTTAATAAAAAATAAAAATATTAGGGATATAAATGTTATTTTATTATTAACAATAAAAAGTATTAGAAATATATAAACTTCAATTGCCTGGAAGAGACAAGAAATGGAGTACTCTATACTCAACTCGATTTGATTGGCTTGTGAAGTTAGTTTCGAAATTGACTGAGCTAGAATCAAAGTTTTCACCAAGACTTTCAAGAGCGGACTCGTGAGTGCTTAAAAGTTGGCTCGATATATTTGCAGCTCTAAGGGACTTCACGCTGAGTTTCATATTTTATACAAAAGTCTGAACAGATGCCCTTCATGGTAAATGGCATTTAAAGTATGTTTTCTTTTGATATCAGCTAATAGCTAGGTAGCTAGGTTTATAAACGAGCTCACTTGTAGACATTATGATATGCGTATTAGGCACATCGATTTTCTTACATCCTCATGCATCGCACTCCATTTTTCGTGCATCTTTCTGCAACATTCCCGTGTAGCTATCTAATAAATCGCAAAATCAGCAAGTTAGCCTGTAAAACCAACCTATCTAAGTATAATTCATTAATTCTTTCATTCACAGATATCCTTAAACTACCTCACCCCTTATAGTTTATTTTAGACGAAACCTTCCGAAGTATTTTATCAAATTATTCCATTTTATTGCTTGCAATATATGTATCCAGGAATTAGCGGTTGCTGGAACTATAACTTCAGCAGTAGTAACAGAGTGGGCAATGGCAGAAATGTTGAAGAACCCAAGAGTTATGGCTAAGGCACAAGCTGAAGTACGGCAAGCCTTTGAGAGAAAGAAAAACATTGGTGTAAATGACGTCCAGGAATTGAAATACCTGAAACTAGTGATAAAGGAATCTCTACGACTACACCCTCCAGGTCCATTGTTAGCCCCGAGAGAATGCAGAGAAGAATGCAAGATTGGAGATTATATTATACCTAGTGGCACCGTAACTATTACAAATGCATGGGCAATGGCAAGAGATCCGGAATACTGGAATGACCCTGAAAGGTTTGAACCTGAGAGGTTCTACAACAGTTCTATTGATTTTAGAGGAAACGACTTGGAGCTCATACCATTTGGTGCTGGGAAAAGATTGTGTCCAGGCATAAACTTTGCTGTGACAAACATTGAGCTTTTGCTTGCTCATCTACTCTACCACTTTGACTGGAAACTTCCCGGAGGAATTAGTCCTGAAGATTTGGACATGGCTGAGAGGTTCGGTGCTGCAGCCTCAAGGAAAAATGAGTTACGTGTACTTCCAAAAACCTATGCTCCATCTGATGTCTGATTGTAGAAAGTTTGGCAATTTCGAACGCATTGTACGATTAAGTTTTTCCAATTTGTGTAAATTAATGGCAATGAATCTGGGTTTCTTGTTATAAAATGGTTATTAATTAGTATGCAGACATGATTAGGACAGAAAATGTGCGCACTGTATTGTTTTATCTGAAAAAAGTTTAATTTTACTGCGTGGAAGTCTATCCAGTTAAGGGGGTGGAGCCGTGGAGATAATATCAACGTGTATTTTTTGTGTACAAAACAGAAAAGACCATTTTTATATAACTAAAAGAAATTGTAAATTCTTTTGGAGTTCATGTGCCTAAGAAGACATTTAACGTAGGCACTCCCTATTTTTAATTTTATTTTTTCTTGTAACAAGAGAGCTACCTTGTGGCAGAGCAATACCTAAATGCTAGAACTATGACCAAAACTTTCGGCAATTAAATTCACTTTGCGCCCCTAATTTATCACCAATTTTTACATTACAATCTTCATTTGTAATTGTGGATACATTGCACCTAAAGCTTTTAATTTGGTTGGCACCATCTTGACACTTTTGTTAACTGTGCTGCTTAAATTGAAGATTTTGCGTTTTGTGCACGCTAGGCACTATTAATTAGAGGGAAAATCTCACTTTGTAGCGGTAATTTATTTCTTTTTAACCCTACGCTTCCCAAGGCATATGCATCGCCAACATTAGATGTGTGCTGTTATAGATTTTACTTTGTATATAACACAATCTGTCGCCGCCAAATTTATAAAATTAGTTTTGTAATATTGTTATATGTATAAGAATATTACTTAAGGATCTATCTAACGGGCATTCAACAGGCACTCATTAAGATGTATTTTAGGTATTAAATTTTTGAAAATTTAAAATTAATTAAAAAATATATAAATGTTAAATAATGTCATAATGGTTGGTGTTTATGTATATACATGAAAAATTGGATAGAATTTATGTGTGTTAATAGAAAAATCCTTACTTCAATGCCAAATGGATAACGTATGAAGCTCTAAGCGAGGATTTGGATATCATTTATTATTTAGCTGTCGCAAAAGTTAACGGCACTAAATTGGTAAATCAGTGGTCAATTTTGCAGTAAACAAACTTAAATAAATATCGCTAATGGTTTAACAACACTGTAAGCTGATGAGGGTGCAGACTGCAGAGTCTGTCTCGGAATCTTTGATCAATGTATCTTTTTGATGAGGTGACTGTTTGTCAGTTTGTTTGGCTTTACTATCGGGCTTAGTAATTGTTATTTCCCTGATGTTTGCAGTTTGGGACGTGACCTAGATGCTGTCCTTTGTGCCTGAACTCTTGTGATTGATAAATAAAAGTGACGTAGGTTACCTGAAAAAAAAATTTCTATTGCTTCGAAAAGCTTAATCAATTACGGTTAGAATAATATAGATGTAGTTAGTGAGGACAATGACTAGGATGTTTAGGTTTTAATGCTAATCGTACACAAATTTCTGGTCAGTTATATGTTCATTCGTGTCTTAACGTACGTTCAATTAACATGAATTAGTTATTTTTGAAAATATTTTTGAAATATTTTACTGTAACAGTATATATGAATAACTTTTACAATATATATTTTTTGTGATAGTTTTGGAGGAATTTTTGAGATATATTTTGGAATAACTTTTAAAATTAAAATATTTTATAATACTTTATAAAAATTAATACTGTCATCCATAACCACCACCCCCACCCTCCTCCGTCCTCCCTTCTCTCTCTCTCCTCCTTCTTCGTCTCTTTTCCCTTTCCCTCCCATCCCCCGACTCTCCCCTCCCCTCCTCGATCTAACCGCGACCAGATCGCGAGGGGGAGGGAAAAGGAAGAAAGGGGAGGGCAATACCTAAATGCTAGAACTATGACCAAAACTTTCGGCAATTAAATTCACTTTGCGCCCCTAATTTATCACCAATTTTTACATTACAATCTTCATTTGTAATTGTGGATACATTGCACCTAAAGCTTTTAATTTGGTTGGCACCATCTTGACACTTTTGTTAACTGTGCTGCTTAAATTGAAGATTTTGCGTTTTGTGCACGCTAGGCACTATTAATTAGAGGGAAAATCTCACTTTGTAGCGGTAATTTATTTCTTTTTTAACCCTACGCTTCCCAAGGCATATGCATCGCCAACATTAGATGTGTGCTGTTATAGATTTTACTTTGTATATAACACAATCTGTCGCCGCCAAATTTATAAAATTAGTTTTGTAATATTGTTATATGTATAAGAATATTACTTAAGGATCTATCTAACGGGCATTCAACAGGCACTCATTAAGATGTATTTTAGGTATTAAATTTTTGAAAATTTAAAATTAATTAAAAAATATATAAATGTTAAATAATGTCATAATGGTTGGTGTTTATGTATATACATGAAAAATTGGATAGAATTTATGTGTGTTAATAGAAAAATCCTTACTTCAATGCCAAATGGATAACGTATGAAGCTCTAAGCGAGGATTTGGATATCATTTATTATTTAGCTGTCGCAAAAGTTAACGGCACTAAATTGGTAAATCAGTGGTCAATTTTGCAGTAAACAAACTTAAATAAATATCGCTAATGGTTTAACAACACTGTAAGCTGATGAGGGTGCAGACTGCAGAGTCTGTCTCGGAATCTTTGATCAATGTATCTTTTTGATGAGGTGACTGTTTGTCAGTTTGTTTGGCTTTACTATCGGGCTTAGTAATTGTTATTTCCCTGATGTTTGCAGTTTGGGACGTGACCTAGATGCTGTCCTTTGTGCCTGAACTCTTGTGATTGATAAATAAAAGTGACGTAGGTTACCTGAAAAAAAAGTTTCTATTGCTTCGAAAAGCTTAATCAATTACGGTTAGAATAATATAGATGTAGTTAGTGAGGACAATGACTAGGATGTTTAGGTTTTAATGCTAATCGTACACAAATTTCTGGTCAGTTATATGTTCATTCGTGTCTTAACGTACGTTCAATTAACATGAATTAGTTATTTTTGAAAATATTTTTGAAATATTTTACTGTAACAGTATATATGAATAACTTTTACAATATATATTTTTTGTGATAGTTTTGGAGGAATTTTTGAGATATATTTTGGAATAACTTTTAAAATTAAAATATTTTATAATACTTTATAAAAATTAATACTGTCATCCATAACCACCACCCCCACCCTCCTCCGTCCTCCCTTCTCTCTCTCTCCTCCTTCTTCGTCTCTTTTCCCTTTCCCTCCCATCCCCCGACTCTCCCCTCCCCTCCTCGATCTAACCGCGACCAGATCGCGAGGGGGAGGGAAAGGAAGAAAGGGGAGGGCAATACCTAAATGCTAGAACTATGACCAAAACTTTCGGCAATTAAATTCACTTTGCGCCCCTAATTTATCACCAATTTTTACATTACAATCTTCATTTGTAATTGTGGATACATTGCACCTAAAGCTTTTAATTTGGTTGGCACCATCTTGACACTTTTGTTAACTGTGCTGCTTAAATTGAAGATTTTGCGTTTTGTGCACGCTAGGCACTATTAATTAGAGGGAAAATCTCACTTTGTAGCGGTAATTTATTTCTTTTTTAACCCTACGCTTCCCAAGGCATATGCATCGCCAACATTAGATGTGTGCTGTTATAGATTTTACTTTGTATATAACACAATCTGTCGCCGCCAAATTTATAAAATTAGTTTTGTAATATTGTTATATGTATAAGAATATTACTTAAGGATCTATCTAACGGGCATTCAACAGGCACTCATTAAGATGTATTTTAGGTATTAAATTTTTGAAAATTTAAAATTAATTAAAAAATATATAAATGTTAAATAATGTCATAATGGTTGGTGTTTATGTATATACATGAAAAATTGGATAGAATTTATGTGTGTTAATAGAAAAATCCTTACTTCAATGCCAAATGGATAACGTATGAAGCTCTAAGCGAGGATTTGGATATCATTTATTATTTAGCTGTCGCAAAAGTTAACGGCACTAAATTGGTAAATCAGTGGTCAATTTTGCAGTAAACAAACTTAAATAAATATCGCTAATGGTTTAACAACACTGTAAGCTGATGAGGGTGCAGACTGCAGAGTCTGTCTCGGAATCTTTGATCAATGTATCTTTTTGATGAGGTGACTGTTTGTCAGTTTGTTTGGCTTTACTATCGGGCTTAGTAATTGTTATTTCCCTGATGTTTGCAGTTTGGGACGTGACCTAGATGCTGTCCTTTGTGCCTGAACTCTTGTGATTGATAAATAAAAGTGACGTAGGTTACCTGAAAAAAAATTTCTATTGCTTCGAAAAGCTTAATCAATTACGGTTAGAATAATATAGATGTAGTTAGTGAGGACAATGACTAGGATGTTTAGGTTTTAATGCTAATCGTACACAAATTTCTGGTCAGTTATATGTTCATTCGTGTCTTAACGTACGTTCAATTAACATGAATTAGTTATTTTTGAAAATATTTTTGAAATATTTTACTGTAACAGTATATATGAATAACTTTTACAATATATATTTTTTGTGATAGTTTTGGAGGAATTTTTGAGATATATTTTGGAATAACTTTTAAAATTAAAATATTTTATAATACTTTATAAAAATTAATACTGTCATCCATAACCACCACCCCCACCCTCCTCCGTCCTCCCTTCTCTCTCTCTCCTCCTTCTTCGTCTCTTTTCCCTTTCCCTCCCATCCCCCGACTCTCCCCTCCCCTCCTCGATCTAACCGCGACCAGATCGCGAGGGGGAGGGAAAAGGAAGAAAGGGGAGGGAGAGGGAGGGGGAGGAGAATGGAGATGGGAGGGGTGGTGGGTTGGGGGGAGGGTGGCGGTGGTGGATGGTGGTGATTGGTGGAAAATATTGTAAAATTTATTTTTAAAATTTTTTGTATATATTTGTGAGTTGTTTTTTTATATATTATATGGAGGAGATATTTATTGAATTATTTTTGTTTGTGTATTACTATAGCATTATATTTGAAAAACTAGCTTTTGAAAAATAGCCAATTTGTTATTGTTGATAAAGATTAAAGATTTATGTAATAGTATGCTAAAAAAAATGTAAGAGTATAGTGAAACAAAATGAGGGTGTTCAATATGTTTAATATTAAAGCTAATTGGGTTGCAAAGTGGAACCTAGTTATAAATTAGGGGTGCAAAGTGGAACCTAGTTATAAATTAGGGGTGCAAAGTGAAATTTGACTAGCTGGGAAATAGTTATCCAGTTTCCGCGCATGAAAATTTTGTTAATTTTCTAAAATTTTAGCAATGGGATCAAAACCAAATGAATTTAGAAGTTTAATGAAAGTGCAATGCGCCCAATGTTAGAATTAGGTGCAAAGTAATAATTGGTCATAAATTAGAGAGTGCAAAGTGTCATCAAATATGAGCTACAAATTGTAAGTTGTTTGCAAGTTCCAAAAGCATCATTCTCCCTTCCTTGAGTCAAGCCCAGGGCTATCAATTTTTGAAAGGGTTTTGTTAATGGCACTCCGCAATAGACTTTTCACATCATCTACCAAACATGTATGTAGCATGGTTTGATCAATTTGCAGGGTAAGTAGCTTAAGTTTTTTTTTTTTTCACTAGACTGAGAATGGTAAATTAGCACAATTGCTAAAAGCTATCATCACATCTTTTTTTTTTTTTTTTTTTTGAGGAAGCTATCATCAAATCTCAAAACATTGCTAAAAGCTATCATCACATCTTTTTTTCTTTTTTTCTTTTTTTTTTTTTTGAGGAAGCTATCATCAAATCTCAAAACATGAGCAATACGTTTAGATTATTAAGCAAGTGGCAAAGCATAGCAACAATAATACATTACTCCAAATAGAATTTCAAGCCATTTTAATTTGGTTCAAGATTCAACAAGGGTTTGTCGGAATCCTAAAAAATGGCTCAAGGTCCATTAAAACCTTGTCAGCAATTTTCGGTCTGTAGATCTAACTTAGATGTCACCTTCATCCCATCAGATAACTAAGGTGCTCAATGTCCAACTATTCAGGGTGCTGTTTAGGTCAACAGGAAACTCTGCAAGCTCTACCGTAGTTAAGCTGAGAGCGAAACAATGTTGTAACAAAGTAGCTTAACATGCAGAAAACATTCCAATTACTTTTCCATACGTTATTTACGGTAGCTTAATATAAGACCACTTCTAATGATAAACAAACAATTACTACAGTTCTAAGTTCGTATAGAGGTATTCTAAAACGTAGAAGAGAAATAGAACAAAAAACAACCAATGAACCCTCAATTAATCATATAATGAATTCAGCCACATGCCAATCAACCAATCTTTGCCATTCATAATATGGATTTGAGAAAAATAACCTAAATTCAAGTCCTAGAATCAAGCATCTACAGATTCTACACAACTCTTATAAGATTACCAGTCGAACAACCCAAAAGCCAAGCACCACAAAACCTAAGCATGGCTTTACTTCGAAATAATCTAGCCAACAGAATAGCAAAGTGAAGTACAATTACTTTTGTTCCCAAGATGATTTTGCACATTTGAGTCTCCTATAATCAGACTCTCACCTTCATTTTTTCTCTCCTTTTTTCTTGACCGGTTGAACTGCAAAGCGGTCATAGTTTCGATCTAGAATTATATTAAACTTTTAGATGAACTGGTCAGATTAGTCAAGAATCAATTGAACTAGTCAAAATCGATAAAAACTGACCTTTGAACTGATTTTGTTCTCTAAATATTTTTTTCTTTTTTATATATTAATTTTATTTAAGTAATTTAATATTAAAATAATTAAAATTTTATAGAATAATTGAACGAAGATTTAACTGGTCAAACTAGTTGAATCGTAAATCAAAAGCTGATCCAGTTCACTTGCCAATTGGTGTTGCAAAATATTGGTAAAAATTTTATGGGTCGCAATTGGATTTTTTTTTTTTTAAGGATCCCAATTGGATTTGTTTCAGATCTTCTGCAAAACTGTATGGATTTAAATTGCGTATGTGTCTAATCACACTTTAAAGTGTGATTTATCATTGATGTTTTTGTCCTTTGCCGGCAAATCGTTCCCTAGTTTAGTGATTACTGATTCACTAGTTTAATGACTTGTTGGGTTTCGTATTTTTAGTTAACGAGCTCGCTTACTGTTATTGGAAAGGTTTGATGATTGTGTTGAAAGGCAGAAAGGGTATGACCTTCCGAATTATTTTATCATATCCATTTAGTTTTAAAATATATATATATCTTAATAGGTGGGCTTCTGATCAACTAGCAATGATTCTATCAGATATGGAATATATATTTGGGCCCATGCTGACTGCTAAAGCCAATAATTATGTTTACCATGTTCAATTCTATCGTATAGTGGAATCAATTCATTCTTACGATCTAGTTCAATTTTTAATGGGTTCCAGGCCACAGAATTTGTCATCAAGTAAATAAATAGCCATGTCCAGGTTTTAGTAAACGGGCTCACCAGCTGTTTCTGGAAAAGTTGTACGACATTTCTGATCACTGCTGTTGTTTTATCATACTCGTCTTGTTTAAAATGTCGTCACCTGAATAGTAATGGGTTGCTGATCACTGCTGTTATTTAATCAGGTCCCTCTTTTTAAAAATATTTTCATTTGAATACGAGTGGGTTTCTGATCACGTAGCAGTGATTCCGTCAAATATTTTCTGCTGTTATTCGGCACGAAGTTTAATGTGGGAACAGATTGATTACTATATCTGGCTTTGAGTAATACTGGTGGCACTGTTTAAATTAGGGTGTTTTTCAAATACACTGCTATAAAATACACTTGAAACACACTTCAAAAATATTCTAAATACAATATTAAATATATCTAATAAAAACACCAAAAAAAAAATCCTACCCTCTCTTCATCTTCCTGTTAAACTTAATTATATACATATGAATATACTATGTAACGGAAATTTATATACACTTACCTCTAATCATTGTTGTATCTTTGATTTCTTCTTGTCTATTCTAACAAAAAAAATACATAAAAGAAGGAAAAGTAGATAGAGAATTTAGAATAAAGATCTTCTAATCTATGCCTAATTCAAAAGTGTACAATTAATGAAATATTACAAACTATTTATAGGTTAGGCTACAGACCCTTACTAGCAAATAAAAAAATCTCTAAGATTTCCTTCCATCAAGGAAATCTTGGTAAAATTCATAATTGAAAATAACATTTTCTGATTAATTAATTGATTTGATTGATTAACTGACTGAATAAGATATCAATTAACAAAGATATCAATCAATCATTAACAAATGGGAGATACTACTTAATTATTAACAAAATGTCAATTAATTAATTATGATATCAATCACTTTAGAATCAATCATATGGGTCATAATTGTCTCAAAAAGAGGCAACTCTTATATTCTCCCACTTAACCGACATGGAATAGTCAGATAACTTATAAGTGACTAACTACTTGAAAATGACCATAAACTTTGTTTGCCACTCACCAAGTTCAACAATTATGTAACAGTTACTTAATTAGAAAATAATAATACACAAATCATGACTATTATTCTTTCATGGCAAACACTTCATTCCATATATTACAATGTATTATACTTCCTAATTAAGTGCTTTAAAAGAACTTTATGAATAACTTTATATAAGTTATTCAAGGTCCAACTTTGGACATGAACAACAATTTGCACAAAATCATATAAATATAAGTATCTCGAGTGTCTAGAAAATAATAATAGTTTGAGAATAATAGTAAAATACTAAATGAACTACTGAGTAACAACAGTTTAAGAATAATAGCAAAATACTAAATGAACCGCCAAGTTCCATATGAGTTATTTGATCATTAACAAATCAACCGGCAACCTTTAGTTGTTTGATCGATAACAATAATTTCTTACTGTATATTCAATAGCTACCTTTTGCTTTCTAAATAACTATTGAATACCTTATGTTGACTTGCCTACTCTTTCATATATACATAATGAAAAGGTATAGTCAAATCGAATATCTATAGTGGCCAAAATACAATATCGACAAACTTTATGCCAAACAATAGATGCCTGTGACATAACTTCATAGCATCCTTGGTGAATTTATATTCATTCCAATACATGATATGAACATTATGCAATTGTTCACTATTATTACTTAAAAGTAATAAAAAAAACTCTTGTATGAAGGTCTTAAGATAGATTAACTATCTTTTACATTCTATGCAACAATTTAATTTTAATTGCATTCACTACAAATGTATTATGGTGACACATGTGTACACCTAATTATCAAGAGTCACATTAAGAATATTTTTTTTCATATTTATATAATGTAACTCTAATAGTGAGTTACTAGTGCCATAATTACCCTAAATAAAATTTCTCAAAATTCGGTAGAGATTTTGTGGTAATTAGTGACATTATTCCTGAATATGGAGATTTCTCCATTTGTACCTTATGAAAACATTATACAATTCATCCTTAAACTCTTGTAGGTATACAATACAGTAACTAGAGAACTTCAATTCTCTATAAAGAATATTTTGCCTCCTACTGTTGTGATGACCCCACCTTACCCTAAGATGTACCAAAGGGTTTAGCGGACCGCCTACTTGACTCTTGTCAGGACTCACTCATTCATATAAACTTGAAAGATAACATTAACTCCAAATTAAGCATTTAAGTTGTTCCTATTCATTTTTAGACATAGCACTTAGTCCCATTCAGTATTTTACTTGTAACTAAAAGGATACAGTTGGCTCTTGCAAGCCAGTTCAGCAACAGCGTTTTTCGAGTCCGTTGACACTCCATCAACTATTGAAATTCAATAATAAACAATGTTTGTAGATCACCGTTTAACTTCAATCTCCATCCACCGAGCATTCCCCTACCGAGGTTGAATGCCAAATATATAACAAGAGGGGTAATATTCGAGTATATCGAATCTAATAACAATAAACACGATCCATGGTTTCGATCAAATCCTTACTGGTTCGATTCGACTAACTAGCTAATGGAGTTTGGAATTCCAAGCACGCAGTATAGTCGATGGGATAACATACCTAAACGACTTTCAAGTCATGCACATGTATATCAGTTCACATATAAATAGGATAACAAGACTTCAATCAAATTAGGTCAAGTGCGATAAAGTACATACTCGTCTATTCATTTGCAGTTCAAGATATATAGCAGCAGCAATCAAACAGGCACATTAAATCATTTCAGTATAACATGTAGTCCTAACATGCATTTAGAACACTCACCGACTTAATGAGAACTGTACACTTCAACCTCGAGATCACCCACTTGCCTCCTCTCGAGTCCTGAGACCAAACATAAGTACATGCATGCATGTCGATCCTAGCCATCAATATACGCTAAGAGAGTATAGATTACATTCAAGTCTAAAAAAAATCATCCAACTCCCATTCCCAAATTTCACACGTTTCTCTCTTATAAAAATCAAGAACTCAACATGTAGCCCATTACATATATAGTAGAGCATGCGAAAAGGAATAAGACATCAAAATTTGATCAAGACCCAAAAGTAACTACAATTGTGTTCGTAAACCATTACTCAAGCTACCAAATTCCAGCAAACATATCTTGTATTTTCCTTCAAAATTCATAAGGTTTTCTCATTCAAATCAAGTGGAAAACTATGTGTATGTTAAGATCAACCGAATAAGTGATGTAGAGAGCAAAACAGTCTCAATTATAGCCAAGGATTTTGAAGAAAACCAGAAACCCAAGTCATTCCTTCTCTCAGTTCAAAGCTAGAATTTTTCAGCAAGAGAACAGTTTGGAATTGAGTTTCTTTTCAACTAAAACTCTTTGGTTTTCATTCAAATTGAACATACATGTTAAGATCAAGGTCTTATCATGTGCCTTGAACAAAAATATGTCAAAATCACCATAACGATTATGGAATAAAGCCAAAATTCTCTCTCTCCCACTCAGCCAAACCTGGCAAAAAGTTTCAGCAAGAACTTGTCAACTTTTCCTCCAAAATCCTAACTTTTCTTATTTAGATTTATGGCAAAAATCCAATATAACGCATCTAACATAAAAGGAGGCAAGTAACATGTAATTTTAGTAAAGAATCCCACCAAGAATCCACATATAAAACTATCACATACCCAGGCAAAAATTCAGTATCTAAACAATTTAAAGAATAAGATTTGCTTCATCAAATTCTTTGTTCAAAACTCAAAATCAACATGCTTCTATACATCTCAAATGTAATGGAAGAAAGAAGGGTTTTACAGCCATATTTACCATTTGATTCTCACAAAACAAAGTTGAAAATTTACAATATAACTTGAGAAAATATGAAATCCTCCATAAAAGTCCTTCCTTTAGCTTCTATACCATCATACACCAAATAAACTCAAAAATAAGGAAAGAAAGATAAGTTTCCTAACAAGTTTTACCTCTTTACCTCCAAAACCGAGGATGGAAAGCAAATCAAGAAAGTTGCAAAGTTTCCTCCTCTAAGAACTCCTCAAAGAGCTTCCCTTCAAATTTGACTCAAGGATTTACAGAGTGGATTAGGGATTCTCTCTTGTTTCTCACTAATTAGACAATAAATCAAGGTTTGAAATTTGTGTTTTTCTCTCACTTTTTATCTCTCTATTTTCGGCCAAGACAAGAAGAAAAGAAGAAGAAATGGTGATGAAATAAAAGTTTGGTTGGATAAGATTGAAGTTTAGTCTTGGTCAAGGGTCCTTAGATGATTGACAAGTGACAAAACAAGGAGTAATATCTATCTAATTGTCTCTAAATCACCAAAATATCTAACTCTCCTCCAATTAACTCTTAACACCTCTTATCACATAATCTCTTTTGCACAAAACTCCCTCTTGTCCACCAAATTTATTGCACACACCTCACTAGTTGGTCACATTAGCATAATACAATATGAAACCATTAAATCAACCAAAAATTTAAGGCAAGGCAATTAAAATAAAATATATGAAAATAATTTTCGAAACGTCTCAACTATCTCAAAGATAACTCAACCAGTGGGTTCAAAGTGGATTTATCTTTATGTGTTTATTTGACAAGGAGTTTTTCAATTGATTGCTTATCTAAAATAATTAAATAATTATTTTGAGAAAAACGCTTAATTTTTCATATGCAAAGGATTCAAAAATGAATCCTTAGCTTTTCAAAACTCCATTCTGGAGTCAAAACACTCCCACTTCATGTTCTTAAGAAATTTAATCTCCAATTCTGGTAATTCTTGAAGTGTTAAAGAATCTAAATTTTTTGGAATAAGATAGCCTTGTTTCCTTTGTACAGCTTCTTTATGTGTAGGTTGATTACCCTTACAAAACTGAACATAATATGTTAAACTTGATTTCCATCCATACCATAATCAAAGTGGTATTTAAACAACATTGGAGGATATTATTTAAGTATATAGTTCAGTTTCAAGACTTTACTCACAAGATATATGATTGTCAATATGCTATATCCACAAGTATCTAATTATTTCCTTAAGGTGCACCATTTGGATGTAACCAATCAAGCATTGCTTTTATTCATTAGAAATGCTTCACAATTAAGGAATTTATAAAATGAGCACATATAGGATAGTCCCCTATTTTGTGTGCTTTCATTTTATTGTCTATCCCTCAAATTTCAAATTTTCTTTCTCATTTGAACATTTGCAAAGGTATTAAATATTGATCCTTTATCAAATAAGAAAGGAGTTTTATATTTGATGAATAGTTACCAAATAATGAGATAAATATCTCTCACCAATCAAAAAAGATAGAAAATAATTCACAAAATTTTAGTGTTATAATGAAACTCTTATGGCATCCATAGTGGTTGAGTAATCTACTTTACTTATGCAGTCTACTTGAAATATCATAGTCAATAAGTCTAAAATCTTTAAAGATCTATGATTTAACAACTCTTTATTTCCTTGTAGAGATATATCTCAATCTCTTATGCCAAAATTTAAGGAGTTTTTCCAATGATAAACATACTTGCTGCTAATATAATTATTGTGGTCAAGTGCAGTATATTGCTCAATTTAAAGGATGGTACTGAAAACTTTAGAATTAATAACTTCACTATTTTCAAATCTACTAATGGTTAATGAGGTTCATAATCATACCCAATAGTAATTAATTTGAAAATAGAAATTCTAAAGTAATAAGAAAATAATGTTTTAGAAAAAATAAATTTTCTTGAAATGAGCAATAATACATCACTTATCTTTATGTGAACATTTTTTAGTTTCTATAATGAAACTTTTGTTCACTTTCCATATAATCAGAAACTCATTATGCTGGGCAACATAAATTGACAGACTTTAGCCAATTCACCAAATATATCACAATTTATAATACTCAACAATTGAGATTTTCTTTTAATTACTTTCTCTCAAGGTAAAGTATCAAATATCATTCTCTTACAAACAACATTGGTCTTTATTGTTGTTTGACTTAATGAGAACAAAATTACCTTTCTTTGCATTTCTTCTTTCATGAAAGTTAAGTTTCTCTTAGTTCTTAACCTCTTTATCCTTTCTTAATACACATGGTTAAAACAAGCAATCAATCATATTCTTTTTGTGTGTTGTAAAGGTTTGAATGGTTAAGAAATATTTTACGAAGATCAAGAATGAAATGCTGCAGAAATAACTCAATCTCAATTTAATGGGACTTTAATTGATGATATAGCATTATTCTCAACTCTAAGAAAATGAGGTAAAATGCACTTCAATATTTAAGTGTTACAAAAACCTTCTACCGGTGCTAGTTAAAACTTGCAACAATTTCTTTGTGGCTTTCATGCAAGTTTTAACTATAAATAATTAGGGTTTGATTCCTATTTTATATGAATATGAGATAGAATGAGCAAACTATTAAATTGCTCCTAATTCTCATACTCAACCTCTATATTAGCAAATATATCCCTATTATGAGAATGATTTGTTCATTTTCATGAAAGTGCTAATTTAAAACTTGCATCCAAAACAAAGGAGAATGAATTTAAAAAATCAAGCTAATAAGAACCATAAAATCATTGGAATAAAATACTAAATTAACAATCAAGAACTATATCATAAAAAGGTTATGAAGTTTGTTCCTTGATTTTGAATCAACCTTATGTTAATTCAAATAGTAAATTCAAACCTTCTTGTGGACAAAGGTTGCAAAATGCATGGAATTTACTTTTCTTAATCATAAGACTAGTAATCTAAAACAATAAATTGAAGAAATAATACTTGCATAATTACCTGTATAATTTACTGTATAATTTACCATTTTATGTCAATTATTCTCACCAAAATAATTACCTTCCTATGGGGCCGGATAACTATCTTAATGAATTAATTGCAACTTGATATAGATGTTTTTTTTTAAATTTGTTTAACCACTTAACAATATGTGAAAAAGAAATACAAAATTTCTCCAAACACCAATAAACTTAAGATGCTGTGGCTACTGCTAAGTATACGGCGTTATAAGAAAAATTGTCAACTAGTCAATATGTTAACTAAAAATTCATAATTTCAATCACCAAACTATATATGATAAAAAGCTTTTCTCATCAAATATTTGGGATGCTGTGGCTACTCCCAAATATATAATGTAAAAGTGAAATTCTTAACATGACATCTTGTTATTTGTCAATAGTTAAAAACTTTATGTTGACTGAATTTTATTGAATTTTCCTTTCCTTTTATAATCACTTAATCTTATGTGATTAAATTTCTTTACACTGTACATTTGAGATGCTGTGGCTACGTCCAAATATACAATGCAAGAAAACTTCTAATGAAAATTCATAGAAAATAAGTAGCCAACTTGTTGACTAGAAATTCTTGATTTTAATCACTGAACTATATGTGATCAAAATTGTAGTACACCAATGTTTGAGATGCTATGATTACTCTCAAACATAAAGTATGCTAGACTTTATAAGGATATCAAAATAGTAAAAAAAATCTGTATTTTGACAAAAGAAGTTCTTAATTTTTTTTATTCATTCTTAACCACCAACCTTTATGTGATTCAAATACTTCATGCATCAAATAATGGAGATGCAAGACAAACTTTATAAAGAAAATTCTTTGAAATTCAAATGTAACCAACCATATTAATATTGACATCATAATATGACATAAATGAACATAAGTGTAGTGCACAAAAAACTACATAATTTCAAATAATAATAGGAACATGGAGGCAAACTCATATTAAAATCATGTCTTTAGATATTTATCTCATAATAAGGAAGCAGAGATTCAATAAGTCTGCAGATCCATTCATATAAAGTCAACCAATTATCTTGCATAGATTAATATGATATTAATCTTTTGATTACTGAATATAACAACTCTTTATATATTTCTCGAATTGTTGTATTGTATTGATAACAACAATCAATACATATCAATACATATAACCCTTACAAACAATCACAAATATATAAGTCCAATAAACATTCAAATTACTTGCAGTCATACCAGATTATTGGAGGAAATCTGGATGCATTGAATAACCAAATAAGGTATCATATGAATGATACATATACATGGGACTAGTCATTAAATCTCAATTATTGAGAAAATGAGATCATAAATCTCATGACAAATTAAATTCGATTCGTTCAAATTTGATACGAATCTCTAAAACTTTTACCAAATTGCCAAAAGGCCATGATGTTATAAGCTGAACAACATGGTTAGAGGTTGGCTTTGATACCACATGTTAAACTTAATTATGTACATATAAATGTACTACGTAGCAGAAATCTAAATACACTTACCTCTGACCAATGTCGTCAAGCACAAGTTGATATCTTCTTGTATCTTTGACTCTTTTTTGTCTATTCTATCAAAACAAAATATATAGAAGAAAAAAAAAGTAGATAGAGAATTTAGAGTAACAATCTTCTAACTTATACCTAATTCAAAAGTGTATAATTGATGGAATACCACAGACTATTTATAGGTTAGGTTAGGAACCTTTACTAGCAAATACAAAAATTTCTAGAGTTTCATTCTATCAAGGAAATCTGGCCAAAATTCATAACTGAAAATAATATTTTCTGACTAATTGATTGATTTGATTCATTAACTGATTGAATAAGATATCAATTAACAAAAATATCAATCAGTCATTAACAAATGGGAGATAATAATTAATTATTGATAAAATTTCAATCAATTAATTAGGATATCAATAACCTATCATTATCTAATGAGAGATGTTAATTAATTATTGACATAATGTCAATCAATTAATTATGATATCAATCATTTTAGAATCAATCATGTGGGTCATGATTGCCTCAAAAGGAGACAAGTCTTACACTTCCACCCACCATTCACCATCACCACTCACCACCGCCACTACCACTCGTCTCTTCCCTCCTTCATTGTTGCTATCATCCCCTTCCCTCCACTCTTGTCTTCTATCTCTTCATTTTCCTCCTCTTTCTTCTTCCTCCCTCTTCCTCGTGGTTAGAAGTAAAGGGAGGGAAGGGGGGGTTCAAGGATAAGAGGAGGGGAGGGAATGGAGGTTGCAAGGGGGGAGGGGACGGGAGAGGAGAGAAGGAGAGTGAAAGGAGGACAAGGGAGGAGAGGGCAAGAGGGAGGAAAGGAAAGGTGATGGTAGTTGTGGGTGGTGGTGAAAGATTATACAAATTTTTAAGAGTACCTCAATAAAATTTTAATTTTTAAAAATAACCCAAAATGCATTTATAGTGAAAATTTTTAAAAATCCAATGTTACTGTATAATTTTTGGAAAACATCTACAAAGACATCAAATTCATATGAACCCACTAATATTAGGTTGCTAGGTTTGCATTATACAATTCTTGAAATTGTCAAGTTCTTTGATTGTTCAAATAACATCTTGAACAGGTCGAATACTTTTGTTCATTATTATCAAAGCTCTAAGAAAAAAAATTACATTACTGATCTAGTTCGATTTTGATGTGTACCACTTTACAGAATTCGTCTAGTAGTACATTATTGAATAATATCTTAAACAGATCATACAATTTCATTCATAATTACTAAAGGTCTTTAAAGAAAACACAATTCATTGCTGTGATCTAGCCAAATTTTTAATGGTATCAGGTCACAGAATTTGTCATCTAGTAAAAAGCTGTGTTTCAATTATATAATTCCTATAGATTGTGTAAATTAAATGAGATAGCATCTTGATCGAAGCTTTGATTTTAAAAAAATCATTGTTAAAATCTAGTTCAATTTTTATTGGTGGCAAGTCACATAATTTGTCATCTAGTAAATAGCTATTTTTGAATTATATAATTCTCATAAACTATGTAGATTCAGTGATCATGGAACAATATTTCGAATACATGAAGTGTTTTCCTTCATTGTTTTGTAAAGCTCTAATACAAATTCATTGTTGTGGTCTACTCCAAATTTTATTGGAGCAAGGTCATGAAATTCATCATCTAATAAATAGCCATGTTGATACGAATTCCACTAGAATGAGATAAACCCGCAATCTCACAGAAAAATGCTAGTCCATAAGGATAGGTTTGGAAAGAATTTGGATGGAATTTGGGTAGGTTGGCTACAATTTGTATGAATACCGCTTTGGGTTGGAGGAAGACTACCTGCGGTGTTGGATGAAAGGCCTCTGGAGCATTGCTGATTTCCCCATGCACGTTTTCAAATGGTCGCTTGAATTTAAACTCACCAGTGAATCCTCCCATGCACCAGTTTGGATCGCGTTAGAACAGCTACCTATTCACTTCTTTGACAAGGCTTCGCTATTTTCAATTGCTAGTGCAATTGGCAGCCCTCTCAAAGTGGACTCGCCGATGGCAACTTTGGTCCGTCCCAATGTGGCTCACGTCTGTGTCGACCTTGACGTCTCAAAGGACCTGCTTGGTCGCGTCTGAATTGGAGTGGGCAATCAAGGCTTCTGGCAGAAGATGACTTACGAGAACCTGCCGCCTTATTACTCAGTTTGCCAGAGGCAGGGTTACCCCAGCATGGGTTGTCAGCGAGGAAAGTGTGGGTAGGCTGGCACACAAAGTATGGCTGTCGACCCTGCAGGAAAGGGGACTGTCATGGCTGAGTCGCAGGACCAAGGACAGCATGATACTGAACCATTCTTCGGCGTACAACGCAAGGAAGGGATGAGTGATAACGTCGCCCAAACAGAGGCCTTGCAGCAGGTGCCCGAGACTGCATTATTGGCGGTCGCGGAAGCCCCGCCAGCTTTGAGGAATATTTGTGCTGATCCGCAGCTCCAGTTGAGCGAGCAGGAGAGGATGCTTAACCAAACAGAGGTTCCAAATGCTGCTCCATGGCAGTAGGCACCCACGCATGGCCTTTTGGAGGTCACTGACGTCCCATCAGCTTTGGGGAATATTTGTGATGATACGCAACTCAAGTTAAATGAGCAGGAGAAGGCATCGACCCAGGGGTCTCTCTCGGATGGAGAGGACATGCCTAGTGGAACAGTTTCTGACAGAGCAACAATGGTCCGTTTCCTCCAGCAATTTAGCACTGCCTTGGGGTTGCGAGTAGCACACCCAGGAGAGGATTGCAATGAGGAGGACTTTACCATGGTGCTTTCCCGGAAGATGAGGAAGCGGCGGTATATGTTCCACTGCCCCAGCAGATTCTAACATGACAAGCTGCAAGAGCCATTGAGGTACCACATCACTCTCTCATTAATGCATAATCTACTAATTTGGAATATTCGAGGAGCGACGAATAGGTCTACTATCCTTCGCTTGCGAGCCTTGCTCAAGTTCCATAATATTGCAGTCTTAGTACTCTTAGAGCCTCTGGCCGAGACGGTTAATATAGAAGTCTTGCGTGCAAAATTATCTTTTGATTTTTGTTTGTTTAACTCATTGAATAAGATCTGGATGCTCTAGTGGTTTGATTTTCATTTCACTGTATTATATAACTCGGAGCAACTTCTCCACGTTATGGCGGGACATGACTTCTGGACCGAAACTGTTAATGCGTTGTTTATATATGCCAAGTGTACCAGGGCCGAAAGGCAAACCTTATGGTCCGAGTTGGGCTCTATCACTGGATCGATCACAAGGCCGTGGCTAGTAGGAGGGGATTTTAACTTTATCAGTACGCTGGCAGAATATACGAGTAGGACAGCTCAAGATCTTGGAGCAATCTCTGACTTTAACACAGCCATTTCTACCTGCCACCTCCAGGAGCTACCTTACTCCGAAAGCTCATATACGTGGTCAGGTATTAGAGCAGGGGCTAGAATTTAGAAGCGATTGGATAGGGCATTAGTGAATCAGCAATGGCTTAGTTTCTTGCCGGATACTTCTGTCCAGCACATCAACCGCGCTACCTCTGACCATTCACCATTACTTCTGAGCCTGCGGTCTGCTGGTGCTAGTGTCCCAAAACTGTTTAAATTTCAAACATTTTGGATTTCAAACCCTAGGTTTCTATCGGCGGTGCAAAGTAATTGGAAATTGCCGGCACAAGGGTATGGTGTATATCGTTTGGCCTTCAAGCTAAAGAGGCTGAAAACATGGTTAAGGCACTGGAGCAAACAGCAATTTGGAGATATATTCCAAGCTGCTCGGCAGCACGAGATAGAGGTTCATCAAAAGGAAGTCATGTATGAAACGCACCCAACAGATGAGGCCAGGGCTGACCTCTACTATGCACAAGACCGCCTGCTGCAAAGCTTACGCATTCAAGAGGAGTACTGGCGTAAAAAAGCGCGACTCCGATAGTTGAGGGATGGTGACTTCAACACATAATTCTTCCATGCTTCCGTCTGGGAGAAAAGAACGAAGCTTGCAATTTATCACATTAAGGATGAGGAGGGGGACGTGGCTTGAAGACGAGGAACAAATTGTACAAGAGGCGGTTAATTTTTTCCAACGGCTCTTGACAGCAGAAGAAGTCAGGGATGTGGATGAGTTGTTAGTCCACATCCTGGAGTTTGTCTCAGTAGACCAGAATATGGAATTACTAAGGGAAGTAACAATGGAGGAGGTAAAAAGGGTTGTTTTTGACCTTGACAAGGACAGTGCTTTGGGCGCGGATGGTTACACAGACACTTGCTTTAGACATTGTTGGGATATTGTGGCGTTTGATGTTTTGGCAGCGACCAGAGATTTTATGACAGGAACCCTGATCCCGAAAGGCATCACTAGTACGCTAATTGTTTTGATTCCAAAGAAGCCAAACCCATCTCTATTTGCAGATTTCCGACCCATTAGCTTATGCACATTAATTAAAAAATTTTTAAAAAAGTGTTGGCTAACAGATTGCTGGCTATTCTCCCAAGCATTATATCTTAGGAACAATTTGCGTTCTGCCCAGGCCGAGATATAGCCGAAAATGTCCTCTTGGCTCAGGAAATGGTGGCGTCCATCAATAGAAAAGCCCGAGGTCACAACTATATCTTCAAATTGGACATGATGAAAGCTTTTGACAGAGTGTCATGGTGGTTTCTGAGGCGGCTGCTCCAAAAATTTGGTTTTGACTATAGATTTATTTTGTTCGTTTTGAATAACCTCTCCCAAAGCTGGTTTTCTGTGTTGGTGAATGGCAGATCCAGGGATATTTTCAAGGCATCACGCGGGATTAAGCAAGGGGATCCTTTGTCCCCGATTCTCTTCATTCTTGCATCTGAACCTCTTGGTAGGGGGTTAAATGCGCAGATAGCGGATAGCAGTGTGGCCCGTTATGCAATGCCGAGAGGCTATATTCGCATCACACACTTGGCATTCACGGATGATATTGTGATCTTTGCTCGGGGGGATAGGAGGTCAATGGGCAACCTGATCCGATTTTTAACACTATCAAACTGGAGCGAGGCAAAGGATTAACAAGCAAAAACGTTTCTTTATAGTGTCACGGCTGTGTGGTGCTGGCAAAATCCACCAAATCCAATATCTGACCGGTTTCAGACATGGCTCTTTTCCCTTCTCTTATCCGGGATGCAACCTCTATGCTGGTCATCAGAAAAAGGAGTTCTTCTAATTTCTGATTGAGAAATTCGTTGCAAAGCTGGCGGATTGGCAAAAGAAACTTCTCTCACAGGGAGGGCGTTTGATCATAATTAAGCATGTCCTATCTGCCATACCCTTGCACATGCTGGCGGTCATGGATCCTCCCAAAGAGGTGATCAAAAGCCTAGAACGTCTAATGGCAAGTTTCTTCTGGGGTCAGTCGGAGTTCGGTTTGAAACATCATTGGTGCTCCCGGAAAAACTTGTGCTACCCCGCAATTGAGGATAGGCTTGGGATCAGAAGCTTTGAGGACATACAGGGGGCTTTTATCTATAAATTGTGGTGGCAATATTACAATTCCACATCTCTGTGGGCCAGATTTATGAGGCCCCAATATGGCGTACACAATGGGGCACTGCATGCGGCATCCAGAGTTTGGAGGCGAATGCGGGCCGTTCGAGACACGGTGGACCAATTCACACAGGCTATAGATCTAGAAGGCACTGTTCAGCGAGCTTGGGTCCTTACCACCTCCGGAGATTTTACCGTTTCCTCAGCATGGGATGTAATGCGGCCTAAACGAGCGTGCCTAGGCTCGAGGAGATGTATATGGAACTGTTAGCTCCCTTGCAAAATATCCATTTTTATGTGGAAACTGCTCAATAACTACTTGCCTTTCCCTGAAGCTTTGAGTAGGTTGGTTTTTAGCTCCCTTCTAAATGTCAGTTCTGCCCTAATAGGGAGTCTCAGGATCACGTCTTTTCCGATTGTCCTCTTGCTATCGAGGTGTGGAATTTTTTCTCCGAGGCCCTTTTGATACCTATTACAGCCCCAAATAGCATCATCTGCCGTTTGCAGCAATGGTGGCTTTATAGGTCCCCAAGTACCGCCCAAGGAGAGGTGTGTAGGGTGTAACCACATCTCATATGTTGGGGACTGTGAAAGGCTAGGAACGTGGCAATGTACGAGGCTATTAATGTGACACCATCACAAGTCTGTCGGAATAGACAGACTTTGCTGATCAGCATATCTCAGGTCCATCCTTTCGTCCAGTTGATGCAAGATGACGGGGAGTTGTTGCAATCAGGATTATTGCTTAGCATGACACGGAGGAAGCGGAGGCCCTTGCGATGGATCACATGGACCATGCCACCAAGCAGGTGTGTAAAGCTAAATATTGATGGCTCATCTTTAGGAAATCCAGAGCCCTCGGGAGCTGGAGGGGTGCTTCGTGACTCAGATGGTAATGTCCTGAGTAGTTTCTCATTGTTTTTAGGGTCAAGGACAAATATGGAAATCGAGGCCTTGGCGTTACTGGAGGGTATGCAAATTACAGCTGGCGTTCACTATTTGCATGTTGAAATGGATTCTCAAGTCTTGTTGAACATGGTGATTAGCAACGGAAGTATTCCTTGGAAGCTATGGACTAATGTCTCGCGCGTCAAGGCTTTAGCCCTGGGTCTACAGGTTACTTTTACTCACACCTATAGGAAAGCAAGCGCAGTTGCCAATGCCCTTACAAATCTAGCAACCTCTACGCATGTCTGCCAAAGATTCTCTCCTTCTCAGCTTCCAGAGTATATAAAAGGGCTAGCCCGCCTAGATAAGACACAGATGCCTTATGTAAACTTGACATAGGTTGGGTAGAGCCATTACGTTGTTGGAATTCTGAATAAAATTTGGAGTGGCGCCCACCCCCGTATACGGGGTTAGCCAAAAAAATAATAAAAATAATAAAAATAAAAATTTTAAAAGAGATAATATTCTAGACTGAACTCTATGGACCAGACCCTAATAACCAAACAAACTTGATTCAATAATTAGCCCATTAAACTCAAAGGCTTAACACATATTATATTGACTAAAAAAACTAAATAAAAAACTTAATTTAAAGTCAAACAATAATTTAATTAAAACAAATAAAATAGGAAAAATCCTACAAAACAAGATACGATCCGCAAAAACTGCGGACTAGCAAACAGCTATTCTGATATTCCCACATCTTATCTTACACAAGTCTTCTACCCCCTCCCTGAATAAACACTTCAATTAATCTTCCTCACTCTGCATCCGTATCATTTCCCTTCTTTTCAAGAAGATTTGTCCTCAAATCTTCAACCTTTTTCTTATTCAAAATAATTGTGATCACCTTGCTTAAATTGCTGCAAAGTAGCCATAAAAGAATAAAATAAGGGATAAGTTGATGGGATCGCGGGAAATATTGAGTCCTCCAATTACGGCCAATCAACAAATAATTAGATTTTTTTCACTCCTTTCGTTCTCCATTGGATCGGGTGCACTCTCCCCTTTTCTCCTTGACAATTCCTCTTCATATTGCTATTTCAAGTACAACTGGTTCTTATGCACTTGTTGCAGGGTAAGTGGGGTAAGTTTAATCTTCCTATCCTTATGTTTGAAAGAATAGCTATTAGCAAATCTGCTATAATCAATCTCTTGTCAAATTGCCAAGATTTTCTAAGTAGAATATGGCTTACCTGCATAGGAACTACGTCACAAAATAACTCGTCCTTATATTTCCCAATATTAAAAGCCACTAGAGCTTGTTTTGTAACTTATATACCCGCATCGTTGGTAAACCAGTATATGGTATATAGGTTTGGATGACCAATTGTTGGTAGTGCAAGCTTATCTACCAAGACTGTACTTGCAAAATTTGCACAACTCCCACCATTAACAATTAAACTGCACACTTTATCCATAACATGACACCTAGTGTAGAAGATATTAGTTTGTTGTCTTTGGTTTACCTCCACTTTAACTTGCACATTTAAAACTTTAGTAGTAACCAAGGTAAGCTCTCCAGGTGTATGCTCGTCCCCATTGGATTGATTCTCAGTTAAAGGAGACATCTCTTCAAGCTCCTTATCTACAGACTCAAATTATCTGTTTGCATGAATCACCATAACTCATTTATTTGGGCACTCGAGAGTTTTGTGAACATGTCCCTGGCACTTATAACATTGGATATCCCAACTTCGAATAGTAGAAACTAGAGTGTTACTCGAGGCCTTAGGCGTTTCCACCTTAGGTTTTGAAGGCACTCTATCATCCCTTAGTGCACCCCTAGCAGTGAAAGATGTAGAAAATGAATTGGGTTTGTAGCCACCCCTTCTCTTCAACTGTCTCTCAATTTTGATAGCCTTGTACACCATCTCCTCCAACTCCATATAGTGTTGCAAGTCAACTACATCTACAATGTTTGGATTCAACCCTTTTAAACAATCTAGCCATTGTGGCCTCTGGATCCTCAATCACATCTGCTCTTATCATCGACTTCTTCATTTCTTTACGATAATTTTCAACAATTAGATCATCATGTATCAAATTTTGCAACTTTTAATGGAGCTCTTTGTGGTAGTAAGCGAGAACAAATCACTTTCTCATCAAGACCTTGAGCTCTTGCCAAGAACTAATAGATTGCTCACCTATCCTTTTTCTACTGATAATTAGCTGGTCCCACCAAGTAATTGCATAGTCTGAAAGTTTCATCACAACCAACTTAACTTTCTGCATCTCAATGTAATTATGGCAATAAAAAACAAGCTTCATCCTACACTCCCATTCTAGGTAAGTTTTGGGGTTAGATTTTTCGTGAAAAGAAGGGATCTTAAACTGGACTCCCTTTACCACAGTATCATTATCTTGATTAGGGGTGTGTATTCGGTGCAAATTCGGTAATTCGGTGCACTGAATTCGGTGAATTCGGTTATTCTACCTCTAGAAATCTAAACCGTTTTCAATTCCGAATTGGACATAACCGAATTCATACTGCAACCGATTTCAAATTCAAAAACGGTAATGAATTTGGTTTAACCGAATTCATCTATTATTAAAAAAAAAAACTTCAAAACTTTTCCCAAATTCATCTATTAGTTGAAATCCGACTTTTCCCAAATTCACCCGAAGTGATTGTGTAATTTTTAATTTACAAATTAGGGCTCCTAAATTATAATACATTCATTATGCTCCTCAATGATTTAAAAATTATTACTAATTTGATCCTCAAATTTATTCATAATTGAACATATTACTTATGTTCTAATCATTTTGTGGTTTAATTGACATTTATTTGATCACTTATACCTAAAATCCTTAGTCTATGATTTAAGGAGCACATAAAAGTGATTAATTTAAGCTAGAATAAACCTTAGACTGTACAATGATTGGTGATAATTTATGAATTTATAATTTACAATGATTAATAATAAGTAATATTAGTTACAAACTTACAAATTACAATGATTAGTGATAAGTTATATTAGTTACAAACTTATAATTTATTTCAAATCAAAATAAAACTTATTTACTTACATATGTTATTGTAAAAGTCAATACACTAATACATTGATTTGCAATTCATATGCATTCACTTACACTGCTAACTGCTTAGTTGTCTTATCTATACTTAAACCTTAAGAATCAAGATTAGTGAATAGATAATATGAATTTTTATGTTAAATATGTAGAGTACACTAATACTTGCAAGTTACAGATTACGCATTCAAATATTCAATAATTCAAAGTTTCAAACATGAATGATGTATCAAATTACCAATATCTAAATTCTAATTACTAATTATGTTTATTGTTTAATATTTAGTATTATACATATATGTATTAATTATTATCTAATTCTAGTCATGTTACTCATGTATAAAATAATAAGTATTATAGTTATCTTATATTGTTATCATGTTATGTATTATTATAGTCATATAACAATTAACAAATACTAAAATAATATATTGTACATTATTATATATTATTATTATTATAAATACATGATATGATGATAATACCATATACTAATTATTATTAATAGCATTTACCTATATAATATAATAAAGTATTAGTAGTATATACTAATACTAAATAGCATTTATCTATATATTATATAATTTTATATACCAATTTGGTAATTCGAATGCGGTAATGCGGTACCCGATTTCAATTATCGAATTTGAATGCGAAATCGGTTATTACCAAATTCATAATCTCATTACCTATTTTATACCATATTAAAATTCGGTGAATTCGGTATGTACCAAATTTGTACCAAATTACCAAATACCCGATTTCAAATTACTGAATTGAATTTGAAATCGGTTATGAATTCGGTATGAACCGAATTTGCTCACCCCTAATCTTGATGGTTCCTCCTCGGCGGTCTCCTAAGCCCAATTTCAGATTCTTCTTCTTTAGTCACAGAGTATTCCTTCTCTAAATTCCGACATCCTCCACGCTTGGAAGTGTGACTCTCACATTTGGATAGCTGCTCTTGAGAAATCTCATCTAATCTAGCTGTTCATGGATGGATTCCATTTTGACCCATATTAATCATCCCATCTCTCCTTTCACAACCTCCATGATCAACTTTGATCAATTGGACGGAAATCTGAATCTTCCTTGCTAGACACGATTCCTACAAAATAGGTTAGATATAATACCTCACATGCTCAATCTCATGAGTATACCCTCAAGCACTTGTGTTTACACTCACTTTTTATGGTCTCACACTCATTCAATTCCTTGGCATCTTAAATCCACTCAAGATTTGGTTCTCCAAAAGATTTAGTGAATATACCAACCAGTAAACACCTTAGTTATGATCTAGTGAAAGAATAAAGTTGAAAATTTGGACAGCAATAAATAGGAAAATCTCAAGAACTAATGATGGAATCTTTCTAAAGAAGGAGGTGATTTAATTTTGAAAATTTCAGACTTCAATTTCCTAATTAAATTAGGAATTAGATGTCTAAATATTGTTGAAAAAAATAAGATTATATTTCCCTGATTTGATTTGGAAACAATCCAATACAAGAAAGATCAATATGATTTGGATTAGAAACGAAACAGAAATAGTCACAAAATTTGTAAGATTCAACTAGGATTAAGATTCACACGAATAAAGCAAATAATAGAATTTTTTTTAGGGATGAACAGTAACTTTTGATGAACAGTAAGCAACAATATTTGCTATAGTAAAGATACAACAATCGCTACTTATATCATTTTGAAGCTAAGAGATAGATCTACATTTGGTATGAAAACATCTTATATCATTTTGAAGCTAAGAGATAGATCTACATTTGATATGAAAACATCAAAATCCAGTTCGGTCTTTTTCCTAGTCAAGAAGTCGAAATACAGAAGTACATGTTCATGGTCGAAAGCTGAAACAAGGTTCTGACCAATCAAAGGTATTTTGGTCATTCCTTGGTCCACAGAGCTCCAAATTAGATGATTCTTAATGCATTGGAAAGCTAACTCAAAGGGTTACAACTTTTATGTTTTAGCAAGGGCTAGTTCAGCCTCTAACATTGAGATAATTTCAGTTGAAATTGGACAAAAATAGAGCAAGGATGAATTCTGCTCAGAAAAGTGCAAACCTGCAAAGAGTAAAATGGGAGGGTCAAAACGCAGGCATAGGCCGCGTTTTCTGCCCGCGTTTTAATGGATTTCAGCTGTAACTTACTCTGCAACTTGTGCTCTTTTCACACAATCTCTTTAACCACTTTTTCTACAAAGATTCCGGTTGGAAATGATCATATGAGCATGGAAACTTTGAGAAGCATCTTTGAGAGTTTCAAGAGTCAAAATCATAATTAGAAACAATTCCTTTGGCTCTTGAATTCCTTTATAAATATAGCCCTTAGAGACCATTTTCACAACTTTGAAAGACTAGAGAAACTCACCAAAAATGTAATCTTCACTAGAATTTCCTTAGTTCATTAGTTAGAGTAGTATAGTATAGATAGTATAGTTGATAGCGTGCATTTTTGTGGGTTATTTCACTACTATTTCATAGTTGTTTGGACTAAATGTCGCTCTATTGGATGGATTCTACTTAGGTTTGGTGTTAATTGCAGGAAGTGATGCTGAAAATCAAATTCCAAAAGACTTCCTGACAGTTAGTCGTGCCCACGCCTAACTCCAACCTTCAAAGCCAGATTCGCAAGATTATTCTCACGTGGGAAGTTTCAAAAATTGGGTGAAGTAGCCGGCTACAAAATGGGAAAGCAGTGGGGTCGCTCAAAAAGGAAAGCAGAAGGTGAAGAAATTTGAATTGTAATAGGATTGCTATTTAGGAAATAGTTGGTATTTGGATACCAACTAATTAGGAGAAAAAGTAGGAAACAAGAGGGATTCCAAGAACCGTCTCTTTTGGGAGGCTCAAAACGGAGAGAAGAACAATTTTTGTACTATTCGGTCTTTGACTTTTTTTTTTTGTTTCTAGACATAATTGGGAGGAAACAAATGAATAGGGCCACCATTGTTGACTTGGCTATTGTTCTTTTTGACCGAATTGAAAAGCATCAGACTCTCTCGTATGTTTTTTGTGGGAGACAATTGAAAGTAACGAATTTCCTTGTTCTTTCTTTCTCTGTTGACCAATTTCGTGAATCAAGCATGGATGGTTTTTCTCAACTGTTTTGTGTGGTACGGTCTCCATTAATGGAGAGCTAACTTCCTAATTCTAGTCAAGAGGACAACTAAAGATTTGATTCGGTAATTACTGTGAGATCTAAATTATTTTAACTGTTTCCTTCATTTATTGGTATTTATATGTTTTCTTCTTTTAATTGTTATAACTTTTGTGTATGATTGAATAGTACGCAATATTTAATTATTCACGTAGGCTATTTTGCTAATTGGTAGTAGTTGAATCCGTAATTGTGCGATTACTTCCATTCCGGTAGCATCTTGCGTAATTGGATTTATGTCAGGAAAACATATGATCTAATTTAAACAAACTCTCGTAGTGTGTTTGTCAATTAGGATTGGACTTTTCTAATTTTTAATGCAAACTAGAAATTAAATCTTATGGTCGTACCTAGGATTATTTCCTGGTTAGAGAAATAGTTAACGATCGTATCTTGACTATGAAAAAAGTAAAGAAAACCTGGTTGTTTGTCGCGTGTATGACAGTTATAACCAATCTATTAATAAATGTTGGAATTAAATTTGAATCGATGATCAGTTGCATGAACCATCTCTGAAGTGTACCCTTGGCTAGAGTTCTCCTTATTATTTCTTCCATTTAATTATTTTTCACATTTAATTTATTTAGTTAGCATTTAATCCTGAAACCCCCCATTTGTCTTGACTCGAAAGGAAGTGAACTTCTCCCCATTTGTCTTTACTAATTCTGGTATATCGGATTAAACAAACTCTTCGAGAACAGGGTGAATCAATTAACCTATTGCACACCTAGAGTTCATACTCCAGTAGCTAGAATTGATTATTGATTGCTTTCGATGGTAGTTGGGTTCTATTATTATTATTATTATTGCACAGGCTTGGTACCTGTCAATAGTTTATCCTTCTTGTATTTGTAACTAGATTTGGATGAAAATTGAGAAGTAAAGATGGAGAGATTAATCTCATGTGACAAGGGTGATATCTTTTCTACTACTTTCTCTTTTGTATTGGATTTCATGTTTAGCTATAATACAAGTTTGGCTTTGTGTTTTAACATGTGTTGTTAAAGTTTATGCCTAGAGTTATGGATGAACATTCTATATCTTGTTAGTGATGTTTACTTGGTTATTTGATGATATTATTTTGAGCAAGTTATTTATCACTTTTGATTTTCTAATCATGATTAATCGGCCAATAATTGTGATAATCTTAAGGTGTTAAGTTTGCAATGAGAATTGGAATTTAACGCTAGTTCAAGGAAGTGATAAATCTAGGGAATACACTCACGAGAGTAGAGGTGCACCTATGTGGTTTAAGTGATTTGTTTCATGTAATTTCATAAAAAAAAATGAGCTTGTAGTTAATTTCATAACTATGAGAGTAGGTATAACATAGTTACAAGTATATTTGATTCACTACGAGAGTAGGTTTCACATACATTAGGAAATTACGCCATAACTAACCAAGATAATAACATTCACTTAATCGGTAACTTCATTTGCAAGAGTAGAAAGAAATTCCATACCTCTATGAGTTTTCTAATGTATTTTTGTTACTTGTATAATGTAGATTTAATTGCTTGTACTTGTGATAGTTTAAATAATAAAGGACTTTAAAAATCATCGGTAATTGACAATCTTCCCTGTGGGATCAATTCTTAATACCCTATACTCAATCGCGACTCGTATACTTGTGAAAAATCACGTGTAGGGTTATTTAGGATGTTATAAATGTAAAATTTGACTGTGAATGAACTAATTGTTATATATATACCCCACGCACATCAATGGTCGAATAAGGATTATACCTCCTTTGGAGAGGGATTGGGAATGCTCCAATAGCATAAATTTGGGCCTTCAAGCCATCTTGTAGTGTAGGACGCATGTTACTTGGATGATCCAAGGTATAACATATTTCACAAGTTTTAATTTGCTGCACTTGCCTTATCACCAATTTTCCCACAAGAGATGTTAGAAAATGTAAACATTGATCAATAGAAGAGACACCTACCTTATTAACCCTCTTGGGAATGAAATCCTGTATATCACGAGAGTGTTGAGAATAGAAATCCAAAGAAAATAAATCAATAAGGCACCAGTTCCTAGCAAGGCGCCAAAATTTGTTGGGTGTCAAACTAGCAAAAAAAAATTTCTTACTCTAAAAATATGAATTTGAGTGTAGTGGTGAGTAGGGTCATATTCACAAGGATTGGATGGTTTATTTTTTTGTGAAAACAATAAATAAAAGGGGAATTGTGAGATATTAACCTAAGTAATTCAACTTAAATAAAATAATAGTGCAAAATTAAATAAAAATAAATCAACAATAAATAACTCTCTAGTCAAACATCTAATTCCTACTTTGATTTATTTAACTGGTCATCGATGCAAAGGTAAAATTCATTTATTTATAAATAAATTAGTTATGATTGTGAACAAGTTCTGACGGCCTACCTCCCCTTATTACTTCAATAATCATAACAAGCTCTATGACTATTTCTCTTGCCAATTAAGTAAGTCCAAATAAGCTCTTAGGATTTAACCTATTGATAGCATTAATAATTAGAGAAGCTATCAATTCTATCTAATAAACACATAAGTTCAGCTCATTTAGGCTAGATTATATATTTCTGTGATATATATTTGAAAGTTTCTACTACAATCAAATCATATTATTCACCAAGAACATTAAAACCATCAAACAATTATGAATTTGATATTTTAAATGGTTGTGGATTATTTTGACAATTAAATAATGGCCAGTTATTTAATCATGCAAAATAATCATCTTGAGAAGGAAAAGAGACTATATAAATATTTATAAATAAATGAAATAATAAAAATAAATTAGATCTTACAATATTGTCGAACCAAAGTTTCGATTACCCTCTGACTAAAATGAGAGTTCAACCACTCCTCATGGTGGAATCGCAGCCACAAGAAATACTAGGGATTTTTGTTAAGAGAAAGAGAAGAAAAAGGAAAGAGTTATCGAATGAAGAAACAAAACAAAGGAGAAAGTTTGTTCCTAATTGTCCATCTAAAGAGTCATGGCCACTTCCTATTATACTAATTCCTACGTTATTCCTATCACCAAAAGGATAAGAGTCGGTTTTGGATCATGATTCTAGTAAGTATAGTACTACTGAAAAGGAAACCAAATGTTTTGTCCCTAAAATAACTAATCAACAGAGTTTATCTCTATCAGGAAAAAAAAAAGATTCCATTCCAATTGATCAATAGAAATATTGAGCTGGGCCCACCTTAAATCCTACGACAAAATAAGATGCGGTCGCATTTTGTAAAATAAAATCTGATGAAAAGTCAGTCTTTAGTGTACTTTTTACTTCCTTTTCACCATATATTCCTAGAAATAACATCAAAAACTAAATATAAGTAAAATCTAGTAATTAACACCAAATTTTGCCAAAATTAAGAGGAAATATTATCAAATAAAATGCATAATTAGTTCACTAACACCTAGCTGCAACTTATTCAAATACGAAGGCAGTTCTAACCAGTTGGGATAGTCGGTTGAGCTTATTCTAGCCCTCAAACTGGTTGGTCCAACCAATCGGATGATTTTTCTTTATTATCTTTCTATTCTCGTCTATTCTCTTTTTTCACTCTTATATCCAAAGTTGGTGCAACTGGATTTCATATTCAAGTGTGTGCAATATAACCTGCAAAAATAATGAAAATGGGATTAATTTGATGACTAGAATGGCCGTTCTTCTCAAGCCATACACAATTAGAAATTTAATGGAAAACCTTTAATTTAACTAAATTAACAATGCAAAGCACATGAAAATTGAACTAAGGCACACATAAAAATTTATGCAAAAGTACCACATATTAAGTCCTCTACAGTTGAATTACTATTTGTCCTTAAGCAAATAATTCAAATGACTTCTCATACACACGGAAACAAACACATACTACTAAAAATAGGAGACCTGACATTATACTTCAACTTAATTGCTCAACTAAATACTAATGGTACCAAGCAAAGGAAAGTTAATTATATTCAATTTATGTAAGTATAATTACATTCATGATTTAACCAAGCTTAGTAATGTAGTCAATAACAACCAAACAAAATTTACATAGCATTTGACTTCCTAAAGACGAAACCTATCCAAGTCAAAAGTAGGAGAGATCGATTTTTAACTTTTTGTCAATTGAAGTACTTATTTTTTGATGCAAAAACTAACATTTTTAGATGATTGCCCATAGTTACTCAACAAGTTTCAATCTTTGACTTCTCTACTTCTTACCATCTTAATATCGTTTTATGCAAAAGTCGACATTTTTAAATAAAAACTCTAGATTTCTAAGTATCAAGACCATAAAAGTAGATTAATAAGGTCTTATTCACTTTTTTTTTCACCTTTTCCATATCTCAACAAATATAATAACTACTTCTCATTCTATTTCCCTCTTCAAGATATATGAACTAAGGAAGCAGTTACCATACAAATATCATATTTTACTACCTATATTAACCACATTACTTTGCATAATCCCAAATAAATTCAAGAATTTCAGCAAACGTTGCAAAAATTTGGACATAATTTTTCCGATTTTATAAGGTACCATCTTGTTTAGCTAAACTTCTAAATTAAAAGGATAACATCATTCTCCAAATCTTAAGCAATGTAACATAATTGCGACACAATGACTGACAAAATGGCATAATAACATAACAAAAATGCCTTTTGTGTAGCTTTTTATTGCTTTTCACCTCTTTGAGAAGCAAAATGCCTAGGATCACCATCATAGGCAGTTCATTCAGTGTCCCTCCATTGGCAGGGGGTTGTTCCTTAAGATGGTGGAGCTTTTACCTATAAAAATAAATATGTTGAAAACATTCTTGACAAGTTTGGTATATTTGGTTGCAAAGCTATAGATACACCGCTTGTTGTTAATGAAAAGCTCAATAAAAAAGACGGAGAAAGAAGAGCTCTTTTTTACTTTGTATAGAAGTTTGGTGGGAAATTCACTTCATCTCACCGTTCCAAGGCTGAGCATTATGTATGCTTCAAGCTTATTATTAATGTTTATGCACAAACTTAGTCAATTACATTTTCTAGCAAGTAAGAGAGTATTAAAATACATCAAAGGAAAACTGAATTGTGTAATAAAATTCAGCAAAGGTATTGGTACCAATTTGTATAGTTTCTGTGATATTGATCAGGGTAGTTGTCTTGTTGATATGAAAAGCAATTTAGGATATTATGGTATTTTGTGATAATTAAATTACCATTAATTTATCCAAGAATCCAGTTTATAATAGTAGAACTTGCCACTTCGCTGTCAAGCACTAATTTATTTGAGATCCAATTGAAGCTAGTGAAGTTGAGTTGAAATATTTCAACAATGAATTTGTTCACATCTTCACCAAGGCACTTCGAAAAAAGAAAAGTTTTACTATTTTCTGGAGATGCTTATAGTTCAAAGATAGAACAATTAAGGGAAGAATATATTGAATAATATGCTGAATTAATTATTTGGTTAGTTAGTAATTTGAAGTGTTATTAATGAGTTACTTGACAAGTGATCTACTTAGCAATGACAGACACAGGGCGTAGACAGGGGCAGCCACCCCCCCCCCCCCCCTCCCCAAAAAAAAACTTTGCAAAAACTTCTCATAGAGTTTTAGTTTTAATCAGAACTCTATCACTTCACCCCCTAAGTCATTAGTTATTTTGTTTACTTTCTTTAGTTACTCATTCAAAAGTATCCTACTATAAGTCTACTTTCCTTATATTAAAAGTAACGTACAATTGCTTGTAATTTACCATCGTTTCAACTTTCATGTTAATAAGATAAGTTTCAAATATTACCTTAAGTAAACACTAATTTCTCTTTACATAAGTTCATAAAATAAACATACTCTTACTTTCTTTTTATGGATTTTTCTAGTGAGTGCCCATTAATAGGTACCTGTAAACACTCAAATCAACTTAAATTACTATGTAAATACACACATTAACATTTATTGCACCCTTGAATTGTGATGTTTTATACTTCAATTAGAAAAGAACAATATAAGTAAAAACATTTATCTCATCTCAAATATCCAATCTTCCTGAAGAAAAGTCTAATTTTCATGTTTTGCTTTATATGATGTCTTTTGTTATTAAAAATATTCATTTGTTAGTTATTTATTGAATTTTTACTTTTAGTATGCTTGATTTGTTATGATTTTTTTTTTTTGTTATTCCTTGCTTGACTGTTTGCACCCTCCCTAACTTAAAATCCTGCATCTGTCACTGTCTCATAGTATTTCGATGAGTCAAAATATATGTAGTACAACCAAAGAATCTATTCTAGAAGAATGTTATCTCATATATATATATATATGTATGTATGTATGTATGATTCTTGTATGTATCAAAATGATTAAGAAGCAAGACTGAAATGAATTAATGAAATTAGCCTTGGCTCCAAAACTTCTCATTTCTTAGCCTAATTCCCAAAAAAATTCATAGCACGAAAATTTGCACTCATAACCTTGTAAATGTGAAATATTTGTCTCCTATATACTAGCTTAACATTGGTGTAATATTATGGGCACTGTTGTTTCTTTATGGCAAAATGTATCAACCCCTTATAATATTAAAAAAATTGTGCAATTTTCTTGGCTTAATGTGAACAAAAATCATGTTTGTGTTTGTTTTTTAATTACAATTAATTTCATTCCTTTTTCACTTTGCGAATTATAGAAAAATTCAATCAATCTATTATTTGCCTACTTGAAATATCGTAAATTTGAATCAATTTATTGACCCTACTTCGTTTATGTTTCTATTAATTATGCTTTACTTGATTATTTTATCACTCAACCTATAGTTTTTCTTTTCTAATTCTCTCTAATCACGTTTTCGATTTTTATTATTTGACTTGATTATATATTCCTATGACTTAAATTTGGACAAAGCCTTATTTTTTCATCATTCTATACTACCTTATTTGCAGTTAACTTCAATAGATCTACACATTCCTTACTTTATATTCGTTTATATTGACTATGCATTTTTTTTTTAGGTATCAATCAGCCTACAGTTTTCTTTTTCTCTTAATTTTCACCAATCACGTTCTTTATTCTTATCATTTGGCTTGATAATCTGTTTATACTTTTAAATTTAGACAACATTCATTTTTCTATCATTTTGTATTCAATATTTCAATATGTTACTCATACTAATCCATTTAAATTATATAATTAATCATTCTTTTCTTAAATTTTCTCCAGTAGTTATGATGTTTTTCGGTTGGAATCTAATTTCTTTGCAACTTATCACAATCCCAAGTCACATTAAGATAAGCATGGATTTGGAAAATTTCTCTATTAGTTTGCTTTCTATAACTTTCAAAAAAAAATTAAAGAATTGCATCCCAAATTTCTTTATCAAATTATTTATTATTTGAGCATTACACTATTCATTAGTTTTCTTTTGAAATTTTTTATTCGACAAAGAATTAAACTTTAAGTGCATTTATGTTCCATTATAATCTCTCATTTCGATCCTCCCTACCCCTCTATCATAGTAAATTGTATCAAAAGGATTCCCGTGATCTTCTGATTAAAGAGGTGCATTTGCTTCTTTCTTTATGCTTTAACACCTTTTCCACGACAATGAATTCTTTTTGAGGTGACAGTGGAATCAATCCTTACATGTAAACATTTTACATTAATTTGTCTCTTCTTTTACTTTTTATTATCCATCATTACCAGAAAATTAAGATGTCCATTCTCTAATTTAGAAGATTGAAGAAACTATAGATAATTTTTCTTATAATTAGTCAATTACAGATGAATTACATTCTAAGCAATTTCTTCCATTTTTTAAGGGAAAACCGTCTTATATTTCCTAATAATTAGACAATCTGATCCATTCTTTATAATCACGTTTGCATGCCATTTCATTTATTTCGACATCTTTTTGTGCATTTCCCTTTAATGGATTTTTTCTTATTAAAATTTTTTTTGTCATTTTTAAAATTTATCAAATATTAGTACATTTCCTAATATGTATATCTAGTTCTCTCATATAACACTTTACTACCATCAATTAAAGTAATCAGAATTGAACAAATGTTTTAAGATTCATTGGGAACTAATTAATAGTTTGTGCATAAGCCAACCACTTTTATTCTGCCTAGTTTTAAAGTGTGTCTTATATGTAGTATATTTAACATTTTATAAATTTTAATATTTTAAGCTTTTGCATCGATATTTGTCCAAAAAATTTTCAATGATAAAAAATGTCCGAGCTAATGTACATGTAAATAACTAGTTGTATTGAGACTAAAGTGAAGAGCTACTTCGTAAAATATATGTGATCAGCAAAATTTATAAATCAAAACTTTACTGAAATCAAATGACAAAACAAAATAAAAAACCAAGTGTCCAATTTTAATTGGTCGATCAGACTTTACAACACTAGCTTTGGTATTCCAATTGTGTATAATTATAGTCATATCACAGGAAAAGATAGTCAATGTTCCTATATATAAAGCCACATCTAGTGGCATGCTTCAAAATCTAGCTCTAGAATTTCATCGTCTGTTCAGACATAGATATCCACTCTCTTCGTCTAAAATGTCCACACAAATGCATCATGCTATCTTCACTTTTCCACCGAAGTCCGTTCCGACATCTAAATGCAAAGCAGTATCCCTCAAACATGGGCGGTCATTGGGAAATTTCAGTATCCCCATAGGTTAGTTCTGTGCCACATGAGTTCAGTTTCATTTCCCGTATTTATCTACTAGTTATCTTGGTTTCCTTTTGTTTTTGGATATGTCATTCTTCAGATTTTTCTTTTTCGACTTTTTGTATTATAAACACGTTTTACATTCATCATTTAATTTCTTCAATCATATTTTTATCTCACACTCATTACATAAGAAAACAAAATAATACAATATTGTTTCAATTTCTTTTTCAAATAATCCTCTATCCATAGTTTCAGTCCTTGTCTTTCATTAGACGCATAGAACTATATTTCTCAGCATAGGAAACCATTTAGATTGTGGTCTAGGGATACACTTGTACATTGTGCAAGTGTTCTACTATTATATTGTACATCATGTGATATATTAAGAGACACGGATACAATTTGTACTTTAAGCGAGTCCCAGACTCCGACCTTACTTGCGGGATTTGGAGTGAATATGTTTCTAAAGAAAAAAAGAGGTAACTATGCCTATTTTCAGAGGTTTTGAGAAATGTGGATCGCTGGGAAAACTAGTTTTTTTTTTTTTAAGTGGCAAATCCCACATATAGGAGAGGGATGTTAGCCCTTATTTTATTAATGAAAACAAAACAGAGGGGGACATGACCTAACCTCCAAAATTACATGAAGATTTTTGAAAAGTTAAAAAAAAATAAAGAAGATTTTTGAAAAATAAAAAGATATTTGAAACATACAATGCTAATATCTTCTAAGAGATGGAAGACATAACTAATCAGATCTAATTTAGCCTTTAGCTTGACGTGGATGAGCTTCAAATGAGTCATAAACGTTTGTAGCACCATTTGCACATCCTATGTTGGACAAAACATCAGTAGGCCTATTAGCTTGTTAAAAACAATGAGAAACAGAGGTAAATTGATGACGAAGGACTTCTTTAACTTCAGAATGAATAGACCATTGACGATTTCTCTTGCCTTGGAGGATCTTGATCAAAACCTTACAATCAGATTCAATTTCAATGAATTGAACACAAATGATGGAAAGTGTTGATTAGTGCAATGACAACTTAGCATAATTGGCAAGCAAAGTATTTTCAGTTGTTGTTGTCATTTTTTGGCTCTTAAAATGGTCATACTAATGGATAGGGTTGGTTAGTGCACTGACTTAAATGCAATAACTGGCAGGGTAGGTATACTGAGCTGTTTCCATTTGTGGCACATAAAATAGTCATGATTTTGTTTGGCGGTGGAAATACTGCCTTTAAAAATGTTGCAGGTGCGTGCATCTTCAGATAGTTTGGATTTATCTATTGTCCTGATTGCAAGTTCTTTATCTTATTTTTCCATTTCCTACTTTATGCTTCTCCAGATCATTCATCTTTAGGGTCCTTTTTCTTTCCCGAAAAGGAGGACCGGACAATTTAGGGTCACATGTCGGCAAAGTGTATTACAGCTCCATCAATTTTTGTGCATCTCCAGACATTTGTAGTTATTTGTACGCTTGCGATTTTTGTATACAAGTACAAAATGTACTTTGTACCAAAAAAAAAGGGTAAATATCATTTATTCTCTGTGATTTAATGCTTTACCACGTAACATTTTACGATTTAAAAATCTATATATAACCTCTCATAGTCTAAATTAAAATGTCATTGTCAGTTTTTCTGTTAAAATTAATGGTTAATAGTAAAAAGTCAAATTGAAACTGAAACTAATAAATTAAGAAATTCACCCTTTCACTACTTTTTTCCTTTCTTTCTCTCTCTCTCTCTCTTTTTGGGGAAGAAGAGATTATCTTAAAAACTTATATTTTGGCCTACAAAATTTTAATTTTTTCCAAATACAAAAGAGATGGAAGCAAAATATAAAACAAATACATAAGAAACAAAAAATACCAAATCATTTTTTAACTACAAATATCATTATAGGTTTTTAAACCCAAATCTTTAATCGTATTTTCTAATTCTTTTTTATTTCAATTTCTTCTTTTTTATATTTGGAGGGAAAAAAAGAAGTACTAAATGGATAAATTTGTCAAATTATTAGTTTGAATTTGACTTATGACACTTTAATCCAAATCATGAGGGGTTATATATAGTTTTTTTAAATCATAGAGGGTAATATGGTAAAGCACCAAATCACAGTGGAATAAAAGGTAATTTATCCAAATAAAAGGGAAAAAATATACTAGCTTTTTTTTAAAAAAAAAGCTAGTGGCAAATAGAAAAATAATTTTCCACAGACATTCATTCCCCACCATCAAAAATGAGAGCCACAAAGTGATTTGGTGCAAACCTCTCATAATGGTGTCTTCTTTTTTTTATTCATTTTATCTTTTCTGTTGTGATGAAAAAGTCACTCAGCTTCTCTTACATATATCAACTATGCTTACAACTGGAGAATGAACTTCAATCCTGTGACCGAAATGACAACATTCTTTTTCAGGTACTCAAGTTCCAAAGACAAAAGCGCTACAATTAAATGACCTCAATGCTATAAATGACATTTGTAGAGCTCAAACCCAAGGTATGCTAAAGTATTGCTATTGTATGGGTTAACCAAAGTTTCTCGCCTAAATTGCATTTGATTTCAAGTAACATCTAACCTTTTAATTATACCACTAATAAATTATCGATTTGTTCAATTGTCCATTAAAAAGTTCATCCAAGGAAGTATTTTGAATTAGAAGGAAAAAGCAAGCTGTAATTTTGGAGTTTTCAGAAGTTCTGTTAACATGGGTAATGGGGTCATTGCTGGAAAAGGTGGGATCGTGTTCTCCTCCGTTAGTTTTCCCTCTAACTATTTATCCATTTATTGTATAGCTTAAGTAACTAAAATTTTTCTTTCAACATTTTTTGATTTAGTAACTTGATCATCATAATTAAAAATGAACTCCATCTAAGAATATTTTCTCATCTAATTTGCACGAAACATCTGGTGGTGAAAAAACGGGCCAAAATCACAAAAAAAGGTTGTAGAAGCTTTCGACGCAACGACAATAATTAGTGACAATTGAACTTCTATCAACTACGCCCTAATTATCTCGAGACAAGCATAATATTACATTTATGCGTGTCTAAATTTCCTCCACAACTGTTTTGAGAGGAGCCTAATTAATCTGATACAAAGCATATTTCAGACGAGTTTCCCATATATGCATGGAAGTAGTAATGTATCTTGTTTGATTGTTCATTGCAGACTGTAGCCATACCTCACTAGTAAGAGAGACCGATCATGTAGCAAGTGAAGCTCTAAAGGTAAATTTATGTCGATTTTTTCAATCTTTTTATCAGTCGTTTCTTAAAATTAGTGAATCTGGACATAATTTTTGTTGGTTTTGCTTTTGCAGAAGGCGATTGCTTATATTAGAAGGATGCTAAGCACCGTTGAAGATGGAAGAATAAGTATCTCACCTTATGACACAGCATGGGTTTCTCTTATTGAAAATATAGATGGAAGTGGCACTCCTCAATTTCCATCCTCACTTGAGTGGATTGCACAAAATCAACTCTCTGATGGTTCTTGGGGTGATGCACTATTTTCTGTGTGTGATCGACTATTGAATACTCTAGCTTGTGTAATTGCATTGAGATCATGGAATAATCATCCAGACAAGAGTGAAAAAGGTAACAACTGATGATTAGCTAACCAAGGTTTTATTCAAGATCAAGACCTGCGTATGCATTAACTAGGAAATTACATATTGTTTATTGATCAGGAACAAGATTTTTCAAGGAGAACTTATCCAAGCTGGGAAAGGAAGATTTAGATAGCATGACTTGTGGATTTGAAGTTGTATTTCCTCCTCTTGTTGAAAGAGCTCGTAGTTTGGGCATTGAGATTCCCCGTGATGCTCCATTTCTAAGAGAGATCTTTCGTTTGAGATCTTTAAAATTTGCAAGGTATTAATCCTTTTTTTTTTATAAGTGGAAGGATTTGAATTCAAAACCTCCTACTTATAATTCTTGCCAACTTATCATCCAATCCAACCAACTCTCCCACCCTAATTAACAAATTGTTTTTGTTAAAAACAAAAACAATTTTTACAATGCATTAATAAGTTTAAAAAAAAGTAACAATAGTTGTAACAAGGTAACAATTTTAATCATAGTTAGTAAAATACAAGATGGGTAAAATATGAGATATTATACGTAAGCATGTTATATGAATTTTTTTCTCAAAAGTACGATGAAAAGTTCGACATAAAAATATGTGTTCAGCAAAATTACACATAAATTCGTACATGAATAATACAAATATATTTGAAATTTACGAAACTAAAAGGATGGATAAATATACTATAGATTTCTAAAACTATGCTACATTTATACTAAACTTAAACTTATTTTTATGTATGAGACATTACATTTAATTAAAATTTATCACCTTATTATTCAAATATGTATCCATCTACCATTTTCATGATATATATATATATATCGCTCTTATTTTCTATATAACTCAAGAAGTATGTCATTATTCTTATTCAAATTTTAAAATTTTTTGAAAAATTGAAGTATAATTCGTGAAGTATATAATGCCTTAAAAATTTATTACGTGTTTTATATGGTTAATTGAAAATTACAAGTATTTTTGAGATGTATGAAATACGAAAGTTTTTTTTTGAATGGCATGTACAAACGTGTATTATACGTACGGGCATAATATGAGTATGGAAGGAGGTAAGAATAGTAGATATTTTGTGATACAGTGGTGATCATTAATTTTCACTAGTCTACTGTGTGTTTACCCTTATTAATTGGATCATAGGATTCCAAAGGACCTAATGCATGAAATACCAACTCCAATACTTTACAATTTGGAAGGATTAGAAGACCTAAATTGGGAAAAGCTGTTGAAGCTACAAACAGAGGAAGGATCATTCTTGACTTCTCCATCTTCAACTGCCTTTGCACTTATGCAGACCAAAGATAACAACTGTTTGAAGTATCTCAACGGTATTATCACAAAATTCAATGGTGGAGGTAATTTACTACTCCTACTATATTCACCACTTCTTATCCAGTGGTGATAAGTAAGCAAACTATGAGACTGCAATTGAATGGCTAGACTAGAATTTCTCCTATTTGCTAAATTTAGTCATCTCACTCTTCAGCACCTACCGTCTATCCGATTGATGTGTTCTCACGACTTTGGGCCGTTGATCGCTTGCAACGCCTTGGAATTTCTCGTTTCTTCAAGCTGGAGATTAAGGACTGTCTGGACTATGTATACAGGTGAGAAAACATAATGGCTTATTAGATTATTACCAAAAGAATTTAAAATTGCTAGGCTCTACTCAAGAGTTACGTATACTTGTCTACTTGCAAAATGTTTTTTTTTTAATTCAGATATTGGACTGAAAATGGAGTATTTAGTGGAAGAAATGCAAGAGTTTATGATTTGGATGACACTTCTATGGGTTTCAGGCTTCTAAGGTTATTGGGCTACAATGTCAACCCTGGTAGGTTGTTATTAGCTAGATTGAACGTTCTCTTTTTCTTTTTCTTTTTTTGGCATATTTCTGTTATCATATATCTAGTATGTTTCTTTCGAACAGTTTCTTTTCTCTTGGGACATATAGAATTTCGTATTCTTTACATAAATCCATCTGTCATTCAAGATGTTCATATGAGTTACAAACTAAGCTGCACATCCAGACCTCCTTTAAGTCATAAAACTTCTTACTGCTAATATTATACAAGGTTTTCTTTTTTAACTTTTTGGTATTTAACAACAATGCAAATAGTTTTAATCATTCACACTCGACGATCCTAGAACTGTATTGGAATCTCTATGGTCCAAGAACAGAAACAAATTTGACAATCTTGAAGTTACATGGGATGAGATTTTTTTTTTTGTCAACTCATTTTCAACATTTCTTTCTTTGCATTTAATTCTTTGTATGCTTCTATAGATGTTTTTAAGCACTTCTGGAAACATGGCAAGTTCGTTTGCCTTGGCGGTGAGCTAAATGAATCTCCAACGACAATCCTAAATCTCTATAAGGCTTCTCAAGTTCAATTTCCTGGTGAGAATATACTTGAAGAAGCCAAAAGATTCTCCTACAACTTTTTGAAGGAAAGGGTAGCAAATAACAAATTTGTAGATAAGTGGGTTATTTCCAAGGACATTCCTGGCGAGGTACAATTTGAAGGAAATAACAAATTTGAATTCATTATAGTTTTAATGTTAATTATTTTTGGATATTAAATAAAATGCTACTCTATTGTGCAGATAACTTATGGAGTTGGAATACCATGGTATGCTAACTTACCTCGGGTTGAAGCCAGGTTCTATGTAGAGCATTATAGTGGTGCTGATGATGTTTGGGTTGGCAAAACATTATACAGGTGATTTCAATATTTGATCTAAATCTAGCTAGGTTGGTGACGAGCACGGGGTATACATATAACAATTAGTTCATCCACAGTCAAGTTTTTATTTATAAAATCTTAAATACCCTACATGTGATTTTTCGCAAGTATACAAGTCGTTTATTAAGCATAGGGGTATTAAGGGTCAAACCCACAGAGAAGATTTTCAATTACTGGTGATTTTCGAACTCCTTCATTATTTAGATTATCACAAGTACTAGATATTAAATCTACACTATAAACATAAGATAAAAGTAATAAAAATAATAATAGAAAGCTTCTAGAGATATGGAATTCCTTACTACTCTTACAAATGACATTACTGGTTAAGTGAATGTTATTATCTTGGTTAGTTATGTCGTAATTTCCTAATGTATGTGAAACCTACTCTCATAGTGAATCAACTATACTTGTAATTAAACTATACCTACTCTCATGATTATAAAATTAATTACAACCTCATTTCTTCTATGAAATTATATGAAACAAGTCACTAAAGCCACAAAGGTGCACCTTACTCTCGTGAGTGTACTCCCTAAGTTCATCACTTCCTTGAACTAGTGTTAAATTCCAATTCTCATTGCAAACTTAATACCTTAAGATTATCACAATTAATGGCCGGTTAATCATGATTAGAAAAGCAAAAGTGATAAATAACTTGCTCAAAATAATATCATCAAATAATCAAGTAAACATCAATAACAAGATATAGAAAGTTCATCCATAACTCTAGGTATAAACTTTAACTAAACATGAAAACAAGATCCAAACTTGTATTATAATTAAACATGAAATCAAATACAAAAGAGAAAGTGATAGGAGAGAAGTCCCCCTTGTCACATGAGTTCTAACTCTCCATCTTTACTTTTCAAATCTTCATCCAAATCTAACTACAAATACAAGAAGAATAAACTACTCTAATTATACTATACTACCCTAACTAATGAACTAAGGAAATCTAGTAAAAACTACATTTTTGTAGAGTTTCTCTAGCCTTTCAAAGTTGTGAAAATGGTCTCCAAAGACTGCTATTTATAGAGAATTCAAGATCAAGGTGAGTTGTTTCTTGATTGGCAAAGTTGGCTTTTGAACTTACCAAGAGTTGTTCTCCAAGTTTCCACACTCTTCTTGGTCAAATACAGCCGAAATTCTGAGTTGTAGATGAGTTGGAAAGGTTGTATGAATGCAAAACAAGTTGTAAAGCAAGTTGCAGCAGAAAAACTAGAATACGTAACCTCAAATACACGACCTTAGGTCGCGTATTGCTTCCCATGTTTTCTCCTTTGCAGGTTTGCACTTTCTGGGCAAAATTCATCCTTACTCTATTTTTGGTCCCATTTTAACTGATATTTTCTTGATGATGGAGGCTGAACTAACTCTTGTGTAAAACATAAAATTATAGCTCTTTGAGTTAGCTTTCCAATACATTAAGAATCATTCAATTTGGAGCTCTATAGACCAAGAAATGACCAAAATACCCTCAACTGGTTAGAACTCTATTTCACCTTTCGACAATGAAATTGCACTTCTGTAGTTTGATCTTTTGACAAGAAAAACGACTAAAATGGACTTCTATATCTTCATTCCAAATGTAGATCTATCTCTTAGATTTAAAATGGTATAAGAATCACCTCAATCCAATACTTGTAACTTAAGATATAGCCGAAATACTACAGGGTGTCAAAGCTGAAAAACTTGCATTTCATCCTTTGAGTATTTTGCACTTCATGTTCTCTTTTTATCACTTCAAACTATCAATAATCATCTAATTATCTTCTCAAATCATTCCATTTGATGATTGAATTATTAAACCTACAAAAACATGAAGTTTTCACCATTAAAATCCATAGAAATGCAATTTTTATACTTTAAACCACAAAATGCATATCTTCACTAGAAATTTAGTTAATTAGCTATAAAAACACACCAAAACTAACTAATAAAACACACTTAAAACATGTAAAATATGCACTTATCAGCTGGCTAAAAAATTTGAAAAAACAAACAAAAGTTCAGAAGTATCTATATATGTTTAGAGAACTTCACAAGAAACAAATAAATAGATAAATTCGAAAGCAGCAAATTTATAGTTTTTATGGTGCTATAAACCTTGATACAGAATTAAGTTATCCATCTAAAGAGAAGATCGAAGTGTTGCATTAACAAGTTATTTTTTGTATACTTTGTGTCAAAAAATTTTAATTTGTATCAATGTTCGTCCAAAATGCTCTTACATAGCCATCGTTAATTATTGAAATGTTTCTTCGTTTGTAAAGTTCAATTAGTATCCAATGGTGTGTACTTTTGGATGTTCTCGGTTATGTATTTTAAAAATTTTATGGTATTTTTAGATGTTATTGCAGACGAAATTGAAGAAAAGCTGTGTCTAAAACAGGGCTTCCAAACAGATTCCAGATTGTTGTTCAGAAATTTACTTCCACTTTTTCTTGCTTTTGGAATGTTTTTGGGGGCAGGGTTTAGGGGGAATGCACACATTACGATAGGTAGCATACATCTGCTTAGTGGCCAGGATTTGAAGTAATTTATGGATTAACGATCAGCAATTAATCACTTTTTTTTAATCAAGATCTGTAAATCTCGTCATTTTAATTGGTCAATGTAAATCTTCATGTTACATTAAGATTTCACTTGGCAAATCTGATGACAGCTTATTTTCCTAGGGTGGCTGAAATTAGCAACAATATTTATCTGGAGCTTGCCAAACTAGATTACAATGAGAGTCAGGCTCAGCATCAACTTGAGTGGATCAACATGCAGCAGTATGTATTCACAAAACGTTTGTACACCTTCTTCTTTAAGTACACTTTGTGATTAGTATCCATTTACTATATGGTCTTAATTGACACTTGATAATTGATGAAGGTGGTGGGCAGAAAGCAACCTTCACGAATTCGGGATCAGTATAGAGTACCTTTTGGATGCCTATTTTCTAGCTGCTGCAAGCTTATATGAGCCAGAAAGGTCAATAGAGAGACTGGCATGGGCTAAATCTACGGTAATTGCTCAGTCTCTGACAACATATTTTGATGAAGTTGCAACATCAACAGAACAGAGGAATCGATTCATTGCAGCTTTCAAAGGCAATTCTTTTAGCTCTCTTGAAAAGATAGACAAGTAAGTATAAAGTTTAAGCCTTTTTTAATTTGAGTATATTTCAATTGTCAGGATAGCTCATCTGTATCGTTTGTGTCTAGAGGGAAAAAATAAATAAAGCAAACATTGTTACAACAAAAGGTGAAAAAGAAAAAGATCCCTTTATGGAAAAGAAACGAGTCATATGATCGACAAATTATTCTTATTTCTAGTAAAAGTAATGTTGAGAAAATAAGTTTCACGCAAATAGACATCTGCATTACAAGAAATAAAACCTAATTAAAATGTCAAATAATAGGTTGCTGGCTATGATTTAGATTTTTTTTTTAAAGCAAGAAAGGAATGAAATGTAAGAAACGAGATGATTACAATTTAGTCGTATAATGTAATTTTCTAACCGATAGGATGGGAGAGAGACTACTTCGAAACATTCAAAAGTTCATTCACCATCTCTCAGTTCAGACATTTCAAGGGCTGGAGAGGGATCTAACTCAGCAATTGAATGATGCGGTGAGCTTGAAGCAAATTTTCTTGACAGCTTCCTTTCTTCTCTCCTGTTTGGTTCCTATCAAAACTTGAACTGGAATTGTTTTCTACAGAAACGTAACTGAACCAAATCTGGATGTAAATCCAATTTTAATTTCTTAGTAAACTAAAACTGCATCAAGAAATTCTGTCCTTAGTTATAAAAATGTATATTCTATTAGTGGTAGTTTTTTGAATTTACTTTTGAAATTTGATAGTGGGAGGCGTGGTTGACAACAGCATTGAATATGAAAATGGGTGAATACCCAAATGAGGCAACATTGATAGTGCAGATTCTGAACCTGTCCACTGGAAGGATAATGTGTTCAAAGGAGATGCTGTACAATGACGACTACAAGCATTTGTCACACCTCACGGATAAAGTTTGTAATCAGCTTCGCCAACATCAGAAAAATCAAAAGGTACGGCAGTCAAAATGTGCTATGAAATTTACAATCTTTTAGCAATGACATTTATTTCCAACCTATAACTAACAAAATGTTGCTCCTGGGTAGACATGCCCCTACTTACGAATTTTATTTTCCTTGAATTATAATTTCCAACCAATTTATTCGAATTCCAGCCCCATCTATTACATATAGTTTCTGATGCATTTACATGTTCTATATAAATTTGTGAAAGTAGCTTCTTCTCCTGTTTTCGTCATAATCCGAACCAATTGGGCTATGATCATTAGGAAATTCATATGGTGTGCCCAGAGATGAATGGCGGTTCACACGGTTGTATCAGATCCACAGAGATTGAAGCTGACATGCAAGAAATTGTTCGATTGGTGCTTCAAAGTCCCCCTGAGAACGTATGCCAAATGGTCAAGCAAACATTTCTGATAGTTGCAAAAGCATTCTACTACATGGCCTATTGTTCCAAGGAAACTAGGAGCAGCCACATATCCAAAGTGCTATTTGAACGACTTTTGTAATGTTCATGTATGATTGAAGTCTTTTGTGGAAAATTCAGGTAGTAAACTAAATTAATGTCTTTGAAATAAAGCTAAAATGAAATATAGGACCTTATGACTGAGCAAGCCAAATTAGTTGGATACTAACATTAATTGGACTAATTCCACCTTGTGTCCCATACCCTACCTATTACTGATTCTCACTTTACGCTTTGAATTTTAATTTTAGATACCTTACACTCTAAGCTTTATATTTGCCCCACTTTAACTCTTTGTTAACGGCATTGAGAAAGTTGATGTATTTTACATACACATCACAACCTGTTAGTTAGCTGATCAAGTTTCACCTACACCCCTAACTTATTGTTCGCTTCAAATTTGCACTCCACAAACTCCAACATTTTGACACAGCACGCCCCTTAATTTGATTGTAATATGTTCCTAAAAATTTTTATTGGGTATTCATGCAACTCTTTTTAAGAATTGTTTTACCATGATTTTGGAGGCTTTTTAGGGTTCTTCTTCACCACTTTTGTTTTCTGTTACTATTGCTTTTCGTTACAATAATTTCTTTTTTCTGTTGATGTAGCCACGTTTGAAAGGTTTAGGATTATGATGACTTAGGTTTGTTTAATGACACTTAGCAATGTAATAGGGACAAAGCAGAGGTGGGATAGAAAATTTAGAAGAGGTTGATAGAAAGAAATGCTTTGACTCCAATTATTTGACTTGGCTTCAAAAGCTTTTGCTTCTACAAGTACTAGTGAGACGGCCTGCGCGATGCACAAGGGGACTAATATTTTCCGTGTTAATTGTTTTTTGTTGTATGAGTTTATTAGTATATATCTCTGTTATTATTTAATTCATGCAGATTATTAGGGAATTATAATTTTTGTTAAAAGTTAACTGTTATGAAATATATAGAATACATGAGAACAATAATATATAGAATGCATGAGGGCGCTTATATAGAATGTATAAGGATAAATTAGAAAATTGTATAAGGTTATTTTGCATTTGGACCAGGATAATTAGAAAATTGTAAAGTGAATCATTCTCAAAGAGTATTAATTATTGTTGACACAAAAAATAGGGGATCCCGAAAGTCAATTAAGCACTTGAATCATAGAACTTGACATTGTTAAAAATTAATCACCACATGCCACAGTAATAAAACCTATTTTTTACAGTTACTAAAGCCAACAATAGTTTATTAATTATTTCCTCAATAATTGTGCATTTATAGAACATTTAACAATTTTATTTCATGTGAAGCCAACAATAATTTATTAATTGTTTCCTCAATAATTGTGCATTTACGGATCCTCAATAATCATTGGGAAAGTCATTTTCCCAGATTTGGCTAAGGCCGATTTGACGACCTTCCGTAGACGACGTCAACATAGAGTGCTATATTTATTTATTTTGTAATGGACGAATCACGACGACATTAATTATTAACTCTCTCCTAAGCTTGCTTGCTACTTCAAAATTCAAATTTTGCCAGAAAAAAGGAACGTTTTCATATAAATCCCACCATTTTTGTTCATCAATTTAATGCTTTCTTCCTTTCTTAGCCCATTTCTAAGCTGTTAAGATTGAAGAGAGAGAGATAGAGTGGGGCCCACTATAGTAGTGGCAAAGGCCAGTGAAATTTCTTGCTATTTAAACCCCCTCCCGAATTTGTTCACTCATTTTTTGGTAATCTGAGCAAAAATTTGGAAATTTTTTTTGGCAAAAATGGGAGTTGAAGATGGAAGAAGCATCCTTTGGTTTTTGCTTACTATGTCACTGGTCATGGGTTCGGACATGCCACTCGTGTTGTTGAGGTAAGTCTACTCGTATGAATTCCTCCAACTATAGTGGAAGATTGGTTTTTTTTTTTTTTTTTTGCTTTCTTTTTTCTTGTGGTGAAGTATTGATTTTGAAGAAATCGGTACTGTGTGGGATTGAATATAGATAAATTTCTGATGATGCCCCCTTTGGATTGTTGTTTTTGGAGTTGACTGTATATGAGTTGTGCTGTGGCATCTTTCGGATAAATGTGCAGGGGAATGAAAATTTTATTGAGATGTTTTTGAAATATTTTTGGGTGACATATATCTGAGGATTTAATCTGCAAAGTCTGATTTTTTTTAATTTCTTGGACCAAAACAGCCCATACAATCGCAGTATTGGCGGACAATGACAGCCCATACAGTCGCAGTATTGGCGGACAATGACAGCCCATACAGTCGCAGTAGCAGCATAGTCTTTGCTACTCTGGGAAAGATCAAGCTATCATTTTGATATCTATTCTCTTCCACTATGGGTCCCACCCGCTAGCTCCAACGAACTTCGGCTGAACGATGGAGTTTCCGTTTATTTCAAAGTCTCAAAAGACCAAAACGCCCTTCAAAGTCACAAAAATAACGACATAACCGCTTGACCAAAAAGTCACTGTTCAAACCCAACTCTCTCTTTTATATTATAGATATGGAAGAAGACACAGAGAGGCCACCACCCCCTGGAAATCTAGCAAAAAAAAATTTCACCCTTATAAATTTGAAAATTTTCAAGAGATCCTTCTAATAATAAAACATTTGGCCCAAAAAATGTACATTTTCACATTACACTACACAGTACATGTGATATTAATTTTACCTCACGCATAGTCTGCCTCCATCTGTTGCTACAAGAATGCATATAAGCGTGGAATTTTTGATATTGAAAATGTTACAAACAGACATCTACTTGGAAATTGGCAATCAGATACGAATTTTTCATTGTCAAAAGTCATAACATCATAGTAAAACACAACCACCGACGATAGAATATGGTGGCCAAGATCGGTGGCAAATCCACGCCAGCAAAGGTGATTGATGACAAAATTTGGGGGTTAATTCCACTTTGTCCCCCCAAACTTTGGACGATTACCCACTTCAGTCCCTAAACTTCAAAATGGGACACTTAAATCCGTAAAACTTATAAATTAGGACACTTAAGTCCCTAAACTTATAAAATAGGACACTTAAATCTCTAAACTTATAAAATGGAACACTTCGACTACCAACAGCATTCAGGATTCTGCCAACAAATTTCCTTAATCGAGAGGTATTTATAAGTTTAGGGACTTAAGTGTCCCATTTTAAAGTTTAGGAACTGAAGTGGGTAATCGTCCAAAGTTTGGGGGGACAAAGTTTGGTATTTGTCGCTTGGATAATGGATAGGCCACAAATTTCTTGGTTCATAGATAATTATTGGACTTTTTCTGACCAAAACTGTTCTAGATGATAGCAGCAACAATTGTCGTTAAATGTAGGGATAATTTCACAAACCTTCCCTGAGGTTTTAAACAATTACAGAGAACTCCCTTCAGCTTTTAAAAATTACATATACCTCCCCTACTTTTAATGTTTAGTAATAATGTAGGTCCAATAAGATAGATTTTCTTACAAAAATCCTAAATTGCCCTTTTGTACAAAACTAAGAAAGAAAAATATAGTATATTCAATTATTTTTTTCTACACTTTGCATAAATCAACAAGTCTAATTCCTAAAAACCATCCAAACATAAGTTCTAAAATCAATTAGCTGTGCAAAAAATCTTAAATTGCATATAAAATATCAATACTTGCCACGCAAAAAAAAAGAAGAAAACAAAAACACACACATAGCCCATTGACAACTAGTTGTACCTAAAATTAAGTATCAATGCTCAAATACTTTTTCAAAACAAGCTAATCTGACCTAAAACCGTCATTACAATTCTCCTATGGTCTTAAAAATATTATTATTTCAAAACTAGAGAATAAATTCTACTACCTCCATAATAAAATCATAATAAAAAATATCTAATTCAATGAAAGAAATCCTTATGTAATTATTGACATTTTATAAAAGTTGTTCTTGACAACAAACAAAATATGACAAATTTTATATCTTCAGTTCTTCTTCCTATTTTAATCATTAATTTTATTATTTATTTCTGTATCATTGCGAGTCTCTTCATTTTCTTCTAATTTGGCACATAATCTGCTCTTTCCGTTGCTTTTGTAAAATTTAATTTGCTAATATCCACAAAATTGAAAGGTAATAAAAAGAGATTATATTAATTAAAAAATAGACAAGAGATAGAAAACTAGAATTTTTTGGGTTTTGTAAATTTATTGCCTTAATTTTAAAATTGTCTATCAAGTGGAGGCCATTATAGGTATTTTCCTATACCAAGGGAGGTAAGTGTAATTTTTTTAAACTGAGGGGAATCGAGCGAAATTGTCAGAAACCTCAAGGGAGGTTTCTGAAATTATCCCTTAAATGTATCTTATTCGTTGCCAAAATCCTGTACTCTTTCCTGACCTGGTGTGAATGTGTGATGAAACAAATTCTTTAACGAGGAAATTTGGCATTGCAATTAAAGGTTTCTACCTGTGAAAAGTTTCATAGGCAATATTTCGAGATAGGGATACGAAGTTTCTCATAGCTCAATTGCTATATCTGGGATTGGCTCTTTTGGAATGCATTTTTTCTTCATTTTCTACAATGCACATTTAGATACATAAAATGTGTTTTCATTTATTAGAAAGGAATATGGTCATTTTAAATTTGACTAATTGTAATCTTTGTTAATAATTGAAAATACGTGTCATGCATCCAAATATGCGCTGCGAAAAATTGATGGAAAATCCAGTACAAATGAGCCAAGTCCTGCTATATATTTGAGAATATCTTTGGTAATCAAGCATCATGTACAATACATCTGTTCTGTTCCCAATTGAGAATAATAGTTAACTCTTAATCGGCGCCAAGCTAATAGGACTTCCATTTTGCACTCCCTTAATTCAAATTAATTCTCACTTTGAACCTTGGATTTCAATATTAGGTAAATTGCATGCTAAACTTTCATGTTCATCCCACTTTGACCCTTTCATTAACTTACATTCTACGAACGTGCATATCACTAACCATTCACCAACAAGCCAAATTCACATTCGCATCCATAACTTATTTTTGTTTCAACTTCGGACCCCTAAGCCAGTTTCTAGACTTATGGCACTACCTTATACAGCTTTGACATACTGCTATAGATTTCTAGACTTATGGCACTACCTTAATCCCTAGCGGTTTTACTTGATTTAATAATTTGTAGCAGAATTTAGGTAACAAAAGGATTTTGGATAGGTGAAATCACTGGAATTGCTAGAGTCGCTTGGAAATTTCGAAATTTAGTTGAGTACTTGCTGAATGGGTTTGGTAGAATACTAAAATTGCTAGAACTGCTAGAGTTGCTTGAAAATATTAGGATTGAATTGAGTGCTTGCTTAATTGATTTAGCAGGGTAATGGGTTTTGCAGCAGTCGTAGTAAGAATGAACTGATAAAATAGATATGGAGAACCATTCTTTTCTTTTCTTTTCTTTTCTTTTCTTTTTTGGTGTTTCTAATTATAACCACAATGCTATTTTAGGATTTTTGAGGAGAACCTAGCATTTTGGTCTACATTGTTATTTATACCGTGAGAGCAAGGGAGATAGGTCTAATTTTAAAAACTTGAATGTAACTACCTGCAATTATCAGAAACTTTAGGGAAAGTATATGAAATTATCTTATCAATCAATCATGTACGCACACTTCTACCACCTGAATAAAAAATTCCTGCTAGGATAAAGTTTGGTGGAATTGGGCCGTATGTGTCAACAGCAAAATAAAACAAACATGTAGTGAAATTAAACCACTAAAATTACCTTTTCAGTTTTTCACATTATCCTACCAATTTCTGCTATGAGATTTTCCTTTCACTTTTCATCTCTTCATCAAGAAATGGTGATGGGCTGCAGAAACAAAATGATGATGCCCTATCCAGATCACAATATCAAGTTCCCCAAGTCTCCATTGTGTAAGTAGTTCCATTTGATCAAAACCTTCATGCAGATCACTCGGTCATTTGATCACAGCATTCCTTGTTCCACTTCACAATCATTCAAAGATTGCCTTGGTAAGCAATTCTGCCCTCTTTTCTTTTTGCAGATGTTGATCTCGGTCGAACATCAGTAACATGCAGCTTCAGTTTTTCATCGGTAACAAAAATCTTGATTTAGAAAAAAACTTAAAAGAGCCATCCACTTGTACAGAGTCTTCTATTAAAGGAAAAAAATTGTGTGCTCAAAAGAATCATTGGTCTCTGCAGGATACAGAAAGATCAATTAGAACTATAAAAGGGTTACTGAGCAAAATTGAATTATCAATATCTGCTTATGCTTATGACACAACATGGGCTGCCATGGTACCGTCCGGGGATCTTCAGAGACAAGAAGTTGGATCATGGAGCTTAGAATCAAAGGATCGGTATTTGGTTGAAGACTCCATTTCTTCTAGGCTAGCCTCTCTGCTTTCTCTGCGAAAGTGGCGAGGAGGTAAGAAGTTCGCTTATTTGGTATCATGTTGGATGGAAGAGGATGATTAGTCTTGGAATTAATTATCTTGAGATTGCTAATCTTGGATCGATCATTTAATTAGAGACAATTGTTTCACACTTTGTTCTAAGTGGATTATTTCTCGAAAATTTTGAAAATAATCACACATCATATTAGTTATGTACTGTGAAAAAATCATGGGAATTACTAAATGGCTTTAATGGGAGGCACGACATGCCATCTTGCACTTTCATCCCATTTAGTTGTCGTTCCTGATAAATAGTCATGTCTCCTCTAAGGATTTATTTTGTCCCAATTTTATTGTCTAATTCACTTATCTGGAATTGGTACTCCCATATTCCAAACATGGGATTTAGCAATATAGTACTACAATATTATGTCATGTCATGAATCAATTAATTAATGCTTTATCCCTAGAATGGTAGCAAGCTGGATATTTTCAAAAATTTCTCTCCCCAAATTCTAACCCATATATCTAAATTTTTCACCAAACCCTATTAGGTAAAACCCTATGGATTTTAACTTCCATTACCAAACCTTCTCACTCTCAAGTTCAAATTATCCATCGGATACTTCTTCCCGCTAATTTGAATAATTAAGAAAAAATATAATTAACTATTATCAAACTAAAATTAGTACATATATAATATTAAATCAATGCATTATATTAAATTTTAAATTTTGGTAGAGTCATACAACCTACATGAGAGAAATTCAGCATTTTATGAAGTATAAAATGCCTATGATATGTGTGTGTGTATATATATATAGACACACATGCATGTATATATGTGTATGTATTTAGGTTTCAAGTTTCAAATTTTTAAGATTCTCTTACCAAACCCTATTAGATTCTCCATCGGTGACCCCTCATCAATGCCAAACTTTAATGAATAAACCATTGGATAGAGTATCCACAGGTATGGAATTTTACCTTATCCATTGTCATCTCTACTAAAAACTATCCACGGGGCAAGAACATAATTCCCTATTTTAGGTGCTATTGTCATTGAAAAGTGGAGGGTGCTTTCCTACGTTAAATGTTAAAGATAAAATTTTTTTAATGATTTACAATGTGCTTAAAATAATACAAGGATTTTTGTAGAAAATCTTTTGGGACACTTTATAGCACATTTAAATTATATTTAACTCGTCATGTGAATGTACAAACTCATCCAAATTAGATTCGTTTTTCTGGGAAATTAGCCCAACCTATTTTAGAATAGCTACGCAGGCAGAGTTCCTGTCCCTCACTCTATGTGTTTCCCTTCTTAATGAACTATCCAGCTGTCATAGTTACGATATGAGCCCCAAATATCCATTGCTAATGGGGCATCAACAATGACTTCATCTTGATTTTAACTTCATGCTTCATGCTTCCACTATTCCTATTAAGTTGCCATGGTTAAATTTGCATCCATTATCTACATAAATACAAAGAGGGACTAATACGTAAATATATTTTCACACAGGTAATCTACGATTATAAAGTTTTACAGTAATCTACCTATGCATTTTACCCTGAATTTTAAATGTATATTTTAACTTTCTTTGAGTAAAAAATCATTATTCTACTGCATTCACATATTCTTTACATCAAAGCAATTTTTTGTCATTTATAAAACAATAACCTTTGTTTGGTGGTAAATCGATTTTATACCTGAAGATTGTATGACAGTTTTTTTGCTCATATTTTTTTTATTTGGGATCACAGTTCCCCCAATTTGTCCTTTGAAGTTAACGTTTGCGCTCCAACTCATAGACACAATTGAAAAGTTGGGATTGGAACCATACTTCAGGCGTGAAATAGAAAGAATATTGGATGAAACATACAAGTAAGGTTTACGTGATTTAAGTAACTTGCCAAATTAATTGTACAACTAATTGTATAATTGTCTCAAATTGTCAAGTTTGAACAATCAGGTCATGGCAGAAGAAGAATGAAGAGATTTTCACCGATGTCACTTGTTGTGCCATGGCATTTCGATTTCTACGACTAAGAGGATACGATGTTTCTGCAGGTGTGGAGAAAATTTGATCAGTTAAAATGTAATTTTGTTGACAAAAAATTGGCTTAGCTCAATTTCCACAACAGATGAACTGGTGAACTTCGTAGATCAAGAATTATTTTTCAGCGCAGTAAGCCCGATGTTCACAAATGTGACTACTATTCTGGAGTTGTACAAAGCTTCTCAACTGATTATATATCCAAATGAAGACCCTCTTGAGAGAATCCAGGCTTGGACAACAACTTATTTGAAGGATCAGTTGCTAAATCAGGCCATAAACGACAAGAAGTTACATAAAGAGGTAATGAAATTACTGTTCAACATACTCAATTGTTCACAATAGTTCGTTTGTGAAAATGAGCTTATTTTATCTTCTTCAAGCCATACTACTAATGTTTTACCGTCTTAATCTAGCGGTAGAAACAACCAAGATTCAGCCCTTAAAAAGAAAGGTTCTAGGTTATGTCTCCCAATTGGGAATTGTATTCTAATTTACTTGAGTACTAGGTCACTGGAAACAGAAGAGTGAAGATATATAATTTTCTAGATGTCACTTGTTTGATAACCCCATCAATAGCTATTTCATTAAATTTATTTGATAACAGAAATTTTTTACCTATAGCTACATTAAGAGCTTGTATGCAAAATTTAGGGTGCAAGTTAAGATAGTAATACTTACTCAGAGTTACTGTTTCACACATGACACAAATAAACGTGTACTCTTTCTTTCACACAATTCCGGACATACAAATATACTCTCTCCAACAGACAAATAATACTTTCAAAGATTTTATCTTACATGCACACAAACATAAAAACATGCATTTTTCTTTTCTCAAACACAACAAGTTTTCACGCACATAGGCATTTTCTTGCTCTCTCTCATGTGTGCTGTTATATTAGTGTACGGTAAGTTAGCACTATTATTATATATTAAACCATATGTATATTTTAATTCAGTTCTCAAATCAGTATTATCATACAATATGATGTTGTGAGTTCAGCAAACTAATTCATCAGCAGTTTTCAGCTTTCAAAATTTCGAACTTCAGTCTTTAGTCTTACCAAATTCCAGTCTCACTTTTGTGGGTTATTGTCCATCTTTTTTAGGTTGCTCACTCTTAGTCCCGTTGTTTCACAAAAAAAAAAAAAAAGGTTGAAAAATGACAAACAACTATTCTTTTGGTTTCTGTCAAATTGATTTCATAACACCAATATGCACACCATTCCTTATGACCTAGAAAGCGAAAAAAATACAATGACACATTAGCACGACAATTTGAAGATGAAATCAATTAATTGCCCGCAATAATTAATTGTTAACTTCTTCATGTTAATATTTAACTTTGTTAGGTGGAGTTTACTCTCAAGAATTATCATGGCACGTTAGCGCGGGTATTGAACAGGAGATGTATTGAGCTATATGACATTGACAAGCATCACATTCTTAAAACATCTTACAGGTAAATATTCTGAAAATTAACTGCCATATATATGTAGGCGGTGTCAAAATTGTTGCAGGAGATCATTAACCTATTTTCTGCTACTCTGGGTGCTTCAACACTGCCAACAGAGACCTTCTGACCTTGGCAATACAAGATTTTAACAGTTGTCAGGCCCTACATCAAGCTGAACTCCAAATACTTGAAAGGTAGGCATGTTTGCAAAGTTTGTACATAGTGCTAATTGATGGGGAAATGAGTAATTATGTCCTTTTATTATTTGCTTTTTTTGTCTTTTTATGGGTTTTTCAAGAATTTGTCTATTCATGATTTTTTTTTTAAATTAGCTTCACGTAATTGAAGAGGTTATGTCTTTTTTTTTTTCTTTTTTTTAGGGGGTTGGAAGAAGGATTCTAGAAATATTTTACATCATAAAAGTGAATTCTTCTTATTTAACTTTTGAGTTAATAATGACTTTCCAGCGGTCCATAAACTATAGGCTTAGTGTCATTTTAGTCATCCAAATCTTGTTGTGCCTATTGTTGAGTCCTTCAACTTATTGGTTTGTCTTTAAATGGTCACCCACCATAATTCTGGTAAATTAATTTATGTTTTCCTCCCACAGAGTTTGTTAATTTCAGATATTCTCCCCAGACTTAAATATTTATGGAACTTCGTTTAACAATTTTGCGTGTAATTTTGGTGAATGAAACATTTACATTTTGATGACAAATAATAACATTTATATTTTTTAAACTCTGCCTTTGTTTTTTGGGGGATAGAATTGAAAGATTGAGAATCAAAGTGACAATGCACAAAGAGTTTTGGAACCATTGACATAGTTAACCCTCAAGCATTTCTAAAGTAAGGCCAATATAGCCTTTTGCCACATATTACAATGATTACTTCTCAATCCTCTGCAGTAAAGAAAAATTTTTGATAATTCATCTCCAAAGTAGTTTCTCCTTTGCTCCCCTTTCACTAAATTCTGTTGTGTAAAGTTTAGGTAACCAAGCGATTGTCATATGCAGATGGTACGAAAAGAATGAATTGCACAGTTCAAGAATCCCAAGACGCCTTCTACAATCGAGTTATTTCATGATTACTGCTGATGCCTTTGAACCAGAATTATCTGATGCTCGAATCTCATATGCTCAGACCTGTGTCCTAGTCACAGTGGTAGATGATTTATTTGATAATTGTGCTCCAAGAGAGGAATTAATCAACCTTATCCAATTGGTTAAAAAGTTTGTACCTTCCAACTTTATCGACTTTTTCTTCTTTACTTTCTTGCAGCTTGTTACTTTAAGTTGTACAACTTTTGATTTCCAAAATGCTAACTCAATGATATATTTGAGCCGAAACCATGCATCTAGATTGGCCATTTTTAAGCAAAATATTTTCATACTATTCCCTTAACAGGTTTTTTCAAATCACCCATTAGTCTCATATGCATCAAATTACAGCCAAAAAAAAAAAACATGATGCTATAGTTTCATTCTCAAGAAAGTAAAACAAAATTCAAAGAATATATCCAAAAAATGCAAAAAATTGGAGTTTTTGTTGTGATGTTATTAAGTGCCATAAACTTAACCAAAACTGGAGCAATCAAAATGGACTACTGACATTAGGGTAAAAATTGTACAAATCAAAACTTTATACATATTGTGACTGGTACTTTAGAGGTCCAAGATGACATTGTCCCTTTCTCTTGTGGTACTTTGTATTTCTTGATTACCAGACTACACTATGTGTCCATTCAATTTTGATGAATATTCCTATATAGATGGGACAAGAATTCTTTCACTCAATGTTGCTCCAAGCAAGTCAAGCTTTTCCTTTTGGCACTTTACAACACAGTAGATGAGCTTGCTGAAAAAGCTTTTGTTCACCAAGGGCGATGCATAAAGCAAGACTTGATTACCATGGTAAAATACGAATATATTCTACAATCCTTAATAGTATAGTCCTATTTCTTGGATATTATTTGCTTGCAATTTCATACAGTGGCAGGAATTGCTGGAGGGTATGTTGACAGAGCTTGACTGGTGGAGAGAAAACTCAGCACCGACCATTGATGAATATTTATCTGTTGGACGCACAACTATTGGGGCCAAAATCTGCGTTCTTACGGGAGCTTATTTTCTTGGACCAAAATTATCAGAGGATATTTTAAACAGTGAAGAAATGAAAAGCTTATGGACGCATGCCTCCACAGTTGGACGACTCCTTAATGATATCCAAACACAAGAGGTAAATTTCTTCTGCTTAAATTCACATTCTCAGTTGAATGTTCTATGTGCCCTATGTTCCACTTGGATTGCAATTTTTTGGAGTTTTATAGCAAAATATATTATAGCAACGCAATGCATGTGATATAAAACCTATGTTTTCAGACTCGGACCGGGCATCGACTCGGTCATCCTCAGGGGTCAGGGGTCAGGGGTCAATAGGTTCGACAGGGTTCGATCGGGGTTGAACAGGATGATGTCATAAATAAAAATTATTTAAAAATTAAAATATTGTATGTAAAATACTTAAGAACATGTTAATATTAATACATGTATATTCATATATATTTCATGCTTCAAATATATTTAACAAGAAAATACAAAAAAATTAGAATGATCAAGTAGCAATTTATATTATTCAATGAACATTAACAAGTTTATAATTCAAATTATGATTTTGATTGAAAAATAACACCAAAATTTAGGACAACATTTATAAAGTATGAAATATTTGAGATACATTAATAATTTTTAACAACTTAGGAGCCAAAACATAATATTCAAATTGAATTGACCTTTCAAAAAAAAAAATTGGCTGACAGGACTTAGAGGTTGAGGTCTCCAACTCTGCTGCGCATGTCATGTTAGATCCCTGCTTCAATTAAGAAGGCCCCATTATATCTTTCCATCGGGCCCACCAAAATCCCACCGCTGGTTTGTAAGAAAGAAGAGCAAAAAAGAGAAGGCTTTGTATCAAACCGGTTCATCTGGTTTGCCGGTCAAATCCGGTTTTTGATCGGATTTGACCAAGTTTTAAACATCCAATTTTTTAGAGTAATTCGGACAGGATACTTGGCCGGTTCCTGGTTCGACCGGTCCGATCCGAGTTAAAAACACAGATAAAAACGTAATTTGAAAGGAATATTCCAAAAAATATTTGTGCGTGAACTCACAATCCAAACACTTAACTTTTCCTCTAAAAATCTACTCCACCATCAATTCAGTTCATGGGACTTTGACAAGGTTAAATGCTCTATGCTTAGTTTTCAACATTGCTTGTTAGGTCTTTGATAACAATATGCTTAATTGCCCATAAAGGATTCACTGTGCAAAGAATACTGGTAGATAGAATTTCTTGTAGACTGAGTAACTATTTCTTAGCCTATCTTATTATGTAAGTAATGTCTACATATTTATTCCCTTTCACTAAATATGTCATTAGAATTCAAGTAATCTGATTAACCCATAATAGAAGGACAATATTCATAACATTTGATTCAAAATACAACGTGCACTTGAATGAAATTTAACAACATAGTAGTTGTGTCATTTTTGTTAGTTTAGATATTTATAAAAGACCATTAAAGTGGAAGAATAGCTTAGTTTTTGAACTTGGGAGGGCAAGCTGATGACATTAGACTAACCTTGTGGTGCAAGAAGTTCTTCTGCTTGGATTGGCCTTGAGGACCTTTTAATACCAAATAAAGAAGTTTAAGGACCTATTTTACACTTTTAAAAAGTCGAGGTACCAGATGAAAACATCGCTAAAAGTTTAGGGCCTATTTGACTTACTTATTCTTGTTTTTATTATTCAAGCATTCAGCAGAAAAGTTGTGTGTCAAGTATATGCTTCTTTTCTCTACTTGGTTTGCTGTTCTGTTACCTTTTCCCCGGCAAATGGCATTCTTACCATGGCTAGAATGTAAAGAGAGTGCTACAACACTGTCATGGTAATGGAATCTTGACATATAATAGTGCTCTTAACCATTTGAGATGATTCTCTTTTTAGTATTCGTGTTAGGTAATATCTTGCTAGTCGATATTTTAAATCTCAATCATCTAGAAATCACGCCTTGCTTGAAGAACCACTGAATTGTTTGCACTGGAAAAGTATGCCAATCTAATTTTGTGTCCTTGAAATTCCTCAGAAAGAGCTCGAACAAAGAAAACCAACTATTGTGTCCATGCAAGTGGCTAGAGGTAATGGTGTCATAACAATGGAAGAGGCTTGTTGGATAGAGGAGATGATTGAAAGCGGCCGAAGACAACTGCTACAGATGGTTCTTCAAACAAACGGAAGCCAGGTTCCAAGAGTGTGCAAGGATTTTTTCTGGACAACCTGCAAGATTTGCTTTTATTTGTACAAGTTCACCAATGAGTATGATTCTCCGAAAGAAATAGTTAGTGACGCGAAAAAAATAATTTATGAGCCCATCAAACTCCCTAAAAACATTTTCTGATTTGAAAGAAAAACCAAGAAACTAAAAGGAATAAGCAGTGAAGAGATGCCCATCCACAACATTCAACCATTTATTCATTGCATTCTGTTTTTTGTTTGTGTTTTTGTAGCTATACCTATTGGATCTTGTAATTAGAAAATATATTTGTTTTTTTTCGGGGGGGGGCGCTAAAGTGCTAATTATTTGTTGAGATTGCTTTTCATTCTTTACTGTTTCCTTTTATTTTCCGTCATCAATCTAGAACAGCAAACATTGGAAAATTTAGCGGTAAGTTATGTTTTGGTCCTACAAAGGGGTCCCAAATTCTATTTAATCCCTCAAACTTGGTCCTTGAAAGTAACAAAATGTTTCAATTTGGTCCCTCAAATTGATAAAGTCTCATTTTGGTCTTTCAAGCACAAAATCTCAATTTGGCCCTCAAATTAAAAACTTCTCAATTTGAACCTCAAAACTTAAACACATAAAAGAATAAAAGATTTTTTTAAAGTTGGTCCTCCAGTTCCATCGTATTGAATTGGCCAAGAAGGATTTAACAACAAAAGGAGGATATTAAGCTTAATTTAGTTGTTCTATCATAAGCTTTCTTTTTTCTCTTATTTTTCCATGATCACTGTGCTGTCTTTGCTCGGTTAATTATAATTACCAAATAAAGCAATTTTAGAGATTCTTTTTGTTTTCAACATTCATAGGATCTCCAAGATGAAGTCAAGATTTTTGCAACTTTAGAGGTTCAAAAGGAAAAATTAAATTTTTAACAAAAGAAACATGTATAAATAACAAAAATTAAGATTTTATTTCCTATAAAAGGATCTACTTGGATTAGATTCTATATAACGAGAGAGAGTTGTGAAGATTACCTTTAAAACATAGTGAGAATCATAACAAAATTGTAGAAAGTTGTGAAAAGTTCTTCTCTACTTAAAACTATCCAAACATCTAACCCATAATGCTAATGCACACAAACTCCTTAATAAGAATCTCTAAGGTAGGAATTGCCCAAATTTGATAAGTGCAAACTTTTTAAGTTTAGTGGAAGAGAAGAAGAAACCCTAGAATTATTTTCTAAACTGGATGGCACAAGAAAAAGAAGACACTGGTAATGACCACTTCACAAGGCAGCGAATTTTTGTAAATATTACAGAAATAAAGAATCATGACAAATTTGGTGTTGCAGACAAATTTGTACTCTAGTAGGGGTTGCCGCAAATGAGATTCGCGACGTGGAGAGAAAGTTAATTTATTTTCAATTTTTTTAACTAACACAACAATTTAAAAGAAGAATGCAAATTTAAAAAAAATATTGCAGCGACTAGCTGAGACGCATCCACTATTGGATGTGGCATGACTTGTGCACCTTTGATCACAAGTTGATCGATGGTGCAAAAATTTTTTTTAAAAAAAATGGAAGACCCCTGCAATGTGGCATCTGCTTAATCTCGTCCAACTTTGGATGCGGCATAGTCAATCAACGGTGCAAAGTAATTTTTTTATTAAATCCGAATACTGCATGCGGCATCCAGTGTAGTCGCATCCCTTAAGGGAGGTGGCAAAGAGTTGTGCGCCTTTGATCGTAATTGATCAAACCCCATACACTCCACCGACAGGTTTATTTATTATTTTTTCTAGCCATTGATTAATTCTTGATTAGTGGCCAGATTTAGTCGATACAAATGATGCACAATGTTTTGGCTATAAAATATCACAGGCACATCACCATTTGTATCATTAAACTCTAAGTCTCCCCAATATCTTCCTTCCATTATTAGGCTTTTCAGTCAAAAACCTTCTGCAATTGTGCCTTTCGATTTTATGTCGAAAAACCCCTGCCATTGTGGTCCTACGATTATGCCTTCCCATTATGCAGCCAATTGTGCGCATTGGTTTCCTACATTGGAAAAAAGAAGCCGTTGCTGGGATTTGAAGTCGATTATGGCCGTTGCTAGGATTTGAAGTCGATTATGCACATTGATTTCCTGTACCGGTCAAAAAAAGTCATTGCTGAGATTTGAAGTTGGTGGAGTGCCAACATGTCTGACAAACTAATAGGTATGAAAACAAATCTCATGTGTTACATTTAACTATATTTAATTAGTATTAGTTCATTATATTTAATTAGTAGTAATTTGTTTGTTAGTTGATTACATATAAGTAGTGTGAATTTATTACATTTGATTAGTATTTGAATTAGTTAAATTAGTAATAGTATATTAATAAATAGTGTTCATGTTTAGGATTTACAAGTTTTTACATCTTAATGTTGCTATTTAGTACAATGAGTTACTAATAATTATATCTAATATGTTCCTGTTTAAGATTATCAAAACATTATACTAGTATAGTTAATAAGTAAAAGTAAACGGTAAAAGTACTATGTTTACGTACAAAAAGTAAATACTAAAAGTAAAAGTAAACAGTAATAATAATAATAATAATAAAAGTAAATAGTGAAAATAACAGTAAGAGCACATCATAATAGTAATAGTAAACATAAATAGTAACTACAACAATAGAAATAGTAAATATTAACAGTAAAGAAAAGTAACAGTAATAATAATAGTAAAAGTAATTAGTTAATAGTAGAAAAGGACAAATGGTAAATAGTAGAGTAAATAGTGATTAGTAATTAGTTAATAGTAATAGCAAATAGTTAATAGTAATATTAATGATGGTTGTAGTCAATACTAGTAATTACTTAGTAATAGTAATAGTAGTAATAGTGAAAAAAAATAGTAATAAGTGTTTCATTAATAAAAAAAATAGTAAGTAGCAGTATTTACTTCTCAAGATTTTCTCTTGTTTCTAAAATTGAATCTCACGACTAAATCTCATTACTAATCAAATGACTAGTCTAGGTTTCCTTCAAGTCAAATTGACTTAAAACTAGGGGTGGCAATCAGGTCCAAATCGGGTTGGCGGGTCGGGTTGAGGTCAGGTATAATAGAAAACCCGCTGATCCGAACCTGACCCGCCAACCCGAAACGGGTCAGGATACCTGACCGGAACCCGAAAATTTCGGGTTAGCGGGTTGGCGATTCGATCCAAAATGACACGAAACTTAATTTTAATTTATTACTGTAATTTCTAATAAAATCAATTTCGCACAAGACTAATTACATAATCAAGTAATAAAAATTTAAATAAATAATCCCAAACCAATTCTAAAATAAATTAAAACACCGTAAAAGTGTTTTATCCCAAACCAAATATAAAATAAATTAAAACAGTATAAAAGTAAAAAATAATATAATACATTATTTATCCAAATATAATAATTTCAACTTCACACAAGTTAAATAAATTCATTTAGGGTTAAGTGATTAATGCCTTTGGAAAAAAAAAGAATAACTCAGTTTAGTTAGATAAAATAATTTTAATGTTTATTAAATTATTTTTAATTCGTAAACGGGTTATCGGGTCAACCCGTGTCACCCACGGGTTAACCCGAATTCGACCCGTTTTCTTTTCGGGTTCATCGGGTTCGACCCGATTCTGACCCGAGCCCGCGAAATCTCAACCCAAACCCATTAATTTCGTGTTAGGTTTGTGTCGTGTTTTCAAGTCGTGTCGAAAATTGCCACCCCTACTTAAAACCTAATGAGCATAAGGTGTGGTTTGGCCCACCCAATGGGTTGGACCACAAGGCCAACAAGATGCGCACAAAAAAATCATGCACATTTTTCATCTAAAATGCTAAAGGATCTGCCTCCTTTTCAAAGTTATTTGAATGGCATGAGATACCATTCTCATCGTATTTCATGGTCAACTTCACTTCACGGATGTCAAAGTCCCTGTTAAAGCCTCAACAGGTTTTAGAATCATGCTTGTGTAATAGAATCATAGACAGAGAATTTAAATACTCAATACCTAGTTCTTTTGAAAATAGTAATTGACATCGTTTTCTTGATGAGAATGGATGGAAATGGAAGTTAAATGCCCAAAAGGTAGACCAAGTAGAATACAGTATAGTATAACCAAAATCTTTTTTGCAATAATCAACCACCAAATAGAGGGTTAATACAAGATATAATTCTATAGCTTGAACCTATCACTGATGTATCATGTTGTGATAGGTGAAGTAACTAAAATCCTCACTAAATGGATCTCATATGAATGTTTCCACATGTGTTTGTTAAACTACTTCCAATAAGAAACAATTAACTAAAAACTATTAGTGCCTATCAAACATCCAAAACATACATTCTGTACAGTGAATGCACACCCATCAGAACTTTTGGAGCCTTTGAAAAGCAAATGAAGAAAAGGAAGAATGCCACTGACTACTAATGTTGAGTATCTAGTCTATATGATACTATGACTACTAATGTTGAGCATTTAGTGTACATGATACTACACAAAGCCAACAACAATTTGCAATCTTTCTCACAAGGAAGAAAACTGAATATTTCCTTATTTAAGATCACAAGAACCATCAAATGTTCAAAACAATTCTGGTTACTCTCTTTGAGAAATTTCAATATAAAAAGGCCTTTCTTGGCACACCAATAAGAACACTTGCTTGTATATGTCCTTATAACACTTTTATCATGACATTTAGTATCAATTCAACAACATATACTCTAATTTATTTTTATTTAATTTAATTTAAAAATAGTTGTACCTCTTTAGAATACTTATTATGATGGTTAACTCTATGTGAGATATCCCAAATGATCCAAAAGAAAAAAGGAAAAAAAAACGTCATTCCCAGTTGGTGCAACCTTTAGACACCTAAAGCTCTGCCAATTCTCAAAATTTCTTTTGTGTGTGTTCTGCACCAGTATCTCAATCTGACCTCTTCTCTCTCATCAAAACTTTTTCCCTCTATTGCTATCTCAATCAAGATATCTCTCGTCAGAACTTCATTTCATATCTTTTGATATCTCTCACCAGAACCTCTCTCTCTTATTAGAACCTTGCTTGATATCTCTTAATATCTCTTAATATCTCTCATCAAAATCTCTCTCTCTCTCTCTCTCTCTCTCTCTCTCTCTCTATCTCTCTAATTCTTTATATCTCTCAATCGAGCCTTTCTTTTGAGTTTTTTTTTTGTTGAATCGCGCTACAGTCATTGTTCTCTTTGCTTGCCCATTGAAGGTATGTAATTGCATGTTGAAGTTTTTGTTGAGTAATTGCATGTGAAAGGTAAATGAATTATTTACTTCTTACACACTGAATACACCTACCACTCCTGATTTTGCCTTTTTTTTGTGATTATATAGGATATTTTAGTTATCTTTGAAGCCATTTATGAGTTGTATCAACAATGGTTTCTATATTGTGTTGAATTAAGACCGTTAAAGTTTAAAACCCTAAATTAAGACTAAGTATAATTAAACTATTTAACCATTTGGTAATTGAGTTCCACTTATTCACTTTTATGTATGCAATACCTATCAATTACTAGACTTTATATGAAATTTTTGTTGGTTTTCATTCTTTTATTGATTGGTTTTGTTTTATATTAATCTAGACATATAAAGAATATGCAATTTGGGTTAGTGTTGTTATGGTCAAAGTAATTAGTGAGTTAGTTACTATTTTTTGGATAAGACTTTGAGGGAGATTTGAAGAATCAGAAACAAATCACTTGCAAATTGAAAGGTATTACTTTGCTCTATTACTTTGCTTTTTCTTTTGTTGATAAGTCTTGCCAATTTTAAAAAAGAACAAAAAATTTGATTCCACTATTGTTCACTAATAAGGCAGTTTATGTGATGATGGGATAGGTAAGAATAAACACAAATTAATTGCAAAAGTTTTGTTTGCATTATGGTTTTTCATTCTTTGTGTGTTGATTTTGTTACCTAATTGGTAAACTTGCAATACCAAATTGACATAAACTATGTGAGAGCTTCTTGTGAAAACTTGAAATTAAACTAATATTATAGCTAGCAGTCAGCTATGCACGCCTTTATAATTCTAGTCATAAATTGGTGTAGAAATGACCAAATTGGATGTTGTTTATTACACATGAAATCAGATTCAATGAGCTTTCAAATGATATAAGAGTCATGCTTTGATTCTTTTTCTATTAATACTAGTAAATCTGCAAATTGGACTACAAATTGAGCTATGCAAATCTGAGAACCGTTGACAAAGAAACCTTAAAAATTGCATAGTTTACAAATTCTCAAGTACTAATTTGATCATTTGAGAGCCATCTATTCACATTACAGCTTAACTAGAATGACCCAAAAGATTTGTCAATTTTCAAGTGAAAAGTGTTTCAGGAAAAGATACAAAACATTTACCCCAATCCTCTCCAGTGCATATGACGATCCTCGTCCATAACTAAATAGAAAGAAAACAACCATCTATACAGTCATCGCAGCGAACATAAGCAACTTAATTTTAGCAAATTGCAACAAGAAATCATTCAAGATGCTTGAATTAAAAAAAGAATATAATTGCCTTTTACTACACAAAAACTTGAACCAAATTTACCAAAATTGAGAAATGAAAACTAGAAAGAATACAATACTTGGGCACTCGAGATTGAGACGAGGAAATGTTCTTTGCACCTTCAATGGTACTGGAACAGAAGATCCTTCTTATGGAGACTTCTCTTTGGGCCACCTCAATTAACAAAAGAGAAAGAAAAAGTAGATAAATTTACTTTTAAAGAGGTTTGTGAGTTTAAAAAAAATGCTTCAAAGTGGAGACCAAATTTGCTTTTTGAAATAGATTGAGGACTACTTTTATGCATGGATGATAGATTGGGACCAAAACTACAATTCTACCTTGAATATAATATGAAAATAGACATTCACAAACAAATAAAACTTGTAAATTATTTCATTCTCCTCCTATATTGCTTGCACCATCATATCCTTGACCTCTAAGATTTTGGAAATTAAGATTGTGCCTAGAAAGGACATCACATATCTCATTTTTTAGTGTTGCTACAGCTGCATCACATACATGAACTAAATAAAAAAAATGCTCCTTTACAAGACCTTTCTTATGGGCAAACCTTAAAATAATTTCCATTTGCTCCTATTTTTTTATTCATCTCGGGTTTCATCTACAATAAGTGAAAAATTTTGCGTCACCAATTTCTTTGCGGATATACCTTTGAACTTTTTCAACAAATATAGATAGGAATATAGGATTTCCTTTTGTATTATTGGTGAATCATATATTGCATTTTTTGATGCATTTTCAAAGATTGATTAAATCTCTTCATTTTATAAGGATATAAGTTCAAGCAATTCAAGAAAATTACCCCTATTTTTATATTATGAAGTTTCATCACGACTTCTCAATGAATAAGTTTGTAGAGTGAGCCACTTAATCACATCTAGAGAAGATTTTAGTTGCAAATGGTTTCGTGCAAGTTGTTGAGAATTTTGCTTCTCAATAGCTTTCTCAATATGTTGTAGAGAATTTTGCAAACAGTAATTGGGCAACAACATTCTTATATAAAGAGTTTGGATCTTTCCCAATCATGATTAAAAAAATAGCAATTTGCCCCATCATTAATTTTCTTCCAACTCTAAAATCTTTCAGCAATAAAAGTATTCTTTCTAGTACAATTAAACGGTTTATTAAAAACATGAGGGGCAAAATGCAGCATTTTTTATTGTGAGAATTCTAGTCAATCAGGAAAAGGTTTATACCAAGAAGGTAAAAATCGACAACCATTCTTATCAATTTTTGAATTTGAGGAATAGGCTGAAATGGGCCAACCTTGATATAAGCTCGTCAAATTTTATCATGTTCCTCAACCTTATAATCTCAAATTGATTTTCGCAATCCAGGATCACGTTGCAAAATTTCATTAAATTCTCTTGGTTGGAGTACCTGTGTTAGGTGGCTCTATATTAGGTTGTTCAGTAGTTCGTGACGATGATTGTAAACTAGACGACTTAATCGGAGGAGTTCCTTTAAAATGAGATATTGAATCTTCTAGAATTCCAATATTAGATACTGCCCCCGTCCCAATTTTTGGGATGTTTTTCAAGAGTTGCATTTTTTATACACGGTAAAATGATGGGCTGCACTTTTCAAATCCTTCCGGTCTTACCAATGTTTGAATATGGAAACCAGCCAGCCAACTAAAGGCAAAAAATCATAGGCCTTATGAAAGTGTGCATAGGATATGGTGGCTTCCGCAACGTTGCCAAAATTTGTCAGGTGTCAAACCAGCAAAAATAAAAATTATTACTCCAAAAAATATAGTTTTGAATATAGTGGTGAGTAAAGTCATATCTACAGGGATTTGATTATTTATTTTCTCAAAAGAAAATAATAAATAAAATGGAGGATTGCGAGAAATTAATCTAAAGAACTCAATTAAATAAAGACAATAATGTAACATTAAATAAAAATAAATCAATAAAAGACAAATCTCTAGTCAAAAGATTAATCTTTATTTTGGTTTAATTAATTGATCATTGATGCTAGGATAAAATTCACCTACTTATAATTAAATAAACTAATTATAATTATCAACAAACTCTAACAATTTGCCTCTTCTTACTGCCTCAATAATCATAATAAATTCTATGATTATTTTCCTTACCAATTAAGTAACCCTAAACAACCTCTTAAAATTTAATTTACTTAAAACATTAATTATTAGAGAAACTGACAAGTGTCCATTTTACCTAATAGTTTATGTATATTTTAGTTCATTTGTAGTTAATTTTGAGCCTCTAAAACAATGTGAATAATCATTTTGACACTATTTGATGCCTTTGAGTTATTTTGAGAAGACTTGTGAATTCGTTCTTTTTACTTATAAATGTTTACCATGTTTTGGTAAGGATAAAAGAGCAAGAACAATCTAGGACTGTTTACAAAATGTTATCACCAGATTAGATGAGAGTATACGGGATCGGATAGAAAATTTCGACTCAGATACCAAATCGAATACTTGTCAAAAGGTTTTGCAAGAGAAATGGTGTTGAACAGTATACAGTGTCAGATAGAGGGAGTCAAGCCAAATAACCACGCCAAATACTCGTCAGTGAGTCTTCCGAACAAGAGTTTTTAGTAGTATATGGCGCCAGATAGTGAAATTCATTTCAAATACCACGTCGTATATTTGACCGAAAAAAATCTGTAAATTGCGTAACTTGTACAACTTGCAGCCAGCCTTTCATCCTTCTTTTTTGTAGCATCTATGGCATTTTAACAGCTACTTTTTGAGTTCAAAACATCAATTGTTGTCAACTTTTGTCAACTTTTGACTCTTCAAGACAAAAGGGGCTTTTTGTGGAATATTGAAGGAACTTGAAGATTATAAATAGAGAAGCCTTTAGTCTTAGAGGGAGATTTTGAATTTTTAGTAGCTAATTAGTTTAAAAAGAGAAAGAGTTTTGGAGCAAAAGAAAGAAACAAAAGGGGGTTGTATCTTGCCCTTTGAAGCAACACACAAACTCACAACATTCGTAACTTTTCTATTTCTCTTAGTTTGTAGGATTAGTTTAGGTCTTGTGTTATGTATCCATTCTTGTAAAAGTTGAACAAAGAGGAAAATTGGAATGAAGAAGGGTTACAGTGGGAGGCTCTAATGACAAGGGTTATCCTCTTCCCCAAACTTTTTATCTTGTATTTAACTCTTTGTTTAGTCAATCTACTAGTTTGGATGCTATATTGTTGATGTTATTTTAAAGTTTATGTCTTGAGTACTTAGTCAAACTATCTATGATTGCTGTGTGTTGATTTCTTGATTATTTTGGGCTATTAACTTGATTAAGTTATTTAGCATTTTTATCTCAAAATCATGATTAATTGGCAATTGATTGTAATAATCTCAAGGTGTTAAATTTGCAACGAAAATTACAATTTGACACTAGTTCATGGAAGTGCTAAACTTAGAGAGTATACTCACAAAACTTGAGATACGCCTTTGTGACCTATTTTATAGTAATTTCATAGAAATAAATGAGCTTATAGTTGATTTCATAATCACGAAAGTAGGTATGATTTAACTATAGGTATAGTTGGTACACCGGCGAAAGCGGGTATCATGTATACAAGGAAATTACGCCATGGTTTAACCCAGGTTTTAGTACTCAATTAGTCGAGAAATTGCACTAGCACGAATAGATAGGGATTCCATTATTCGAAAAGTTTTCATTTGTATTTTTCTGCCCATTCGTAGTTTATATTTGTTTATTTTAATTTGTTGATAGTCTAAATAATAGAGAAACTTTAGTAGTGCTCATAGTTGTCCGTCTTCTCTGTGGGTTTGACTCTAATTACTCTATACTCGCTCACGACTCATATACTTGTGAAAAATTGCATGTAGGGTAGTTTAGAAAATTATAAATATAAAACTTGACTATGGATTGATATTTATTATTATATGCATGCCCCCACACATGTCAGAAACTACCAGTTCTAACCAACAAACTCACAAGTTCGATTCATTTAAATTAGATTTTTTTTGGCAAAAAAAACCCCTTCCTGGGGTGAGGGGCGCCACTTTCAATTTATTAATAATACCAAGCTACACTGATATAGTGAAAAGCATAAACCAGAGATCTACTCTCTCACAACTTGTGTTCGAACAAAAACAATTTTCCTACTATCTAAAAGTATAGTCGCTCTAACACCCTTCGAGAGTTGCTGGAATGCAGTACTGAAAAAATCATCCTGAGCCTCCATCATTGCTAACTTATCTGCCGCAGTATTTGTTTCACGGAATATGTGCGTAGCTGTAGTGCGTAAGCTCTAAAGCATGTCCTGAAATCTATCATAGCGAGTTACATAATGGCCATTTTGCCAGACTCCTGATTCCAGCAAATGAACTAACCCTGCCGAGTCCACTTCTACCAATAAATTCTGAACTCGAGCCCCTTTACACTGTAGTAGGCCATGCAATAGTGCCAAACTTTCGACAATCAGCATATCGACCTTCCCGAACTCCTTGTAGAATCCAAAGATCAATCTACCCTCATGGTCCCTTAGCAGCCCTCCTCCTGAGGCTTTCCCTTTTGAAACACTGCCGTATTCAACTTGACAGCACCCTGCGGAGGCGACTTCCAAGAGATCACCAACCGTCGCGTTACCAGCGGGCTCCTAGTAGCAAATGTTGCCCATGGGTCATCTGAGTCACCCTTGAAATGCACTAAGGAAAACATCTTTGCCTTGCCCAACTGCTCAACCAAACTTCCCATCGCTAAAATTACCTCTTGCATTTTTAACCGAACACCCTCAAACCATGACTTATTCCTCGCTTTCCATGGGCACCATAAAATTAAACATGGGATAACATACCTTATATGATTGACAAAAACCGATGAGGTTGATACAAACCAAGATAGACACTTTGTCGAGACTGATCGTGAGCTAATATAAAGGAAACCAAACCGTCTTCGAAAGAAGCACCAAACTTGCTTCGTTACTGCCCCCTCCAGGAATAGGTGGGTTGAGGATTTTTCATGCAAAGAGAAATAGATACACCGAAATGCTAGCATGATGCCCTGTTTTTTTAGATTTACATCTACTGGAACCATATTACGCATCACTTTCCAAACTAAGAAGGAGATTTTTAGCGGAAGGATGCTATGCCATAGGAACCTATCAACTAGGGATAAACTCCTTTTCTGCTACAGAGCCTCCCACCCATATTTAATTGAGAAGCTCTCCGATGAAGACCCCATCCAAACCATCTTATCTTCCTGATCTGGATACAAGTTAATCTCCTGAATTTGTCGAACCAACTCCATCGGTAACCAGGCCTTTAGCAACCCAGTGTTCCAGCCATCCGCTCCACAAAATTCTGCTACTAACAGATGAGACAGTTCAACCATGCAAATTTTCTCAGCTAAGGGCACCTCTAATAACCACCTGTCATACAAAAAATACACAAAATCTTTACCCAAACACCACCGAATCCTAGACTCCATAAATTCCCGAACTTGCTCAAGCCGTCGCCAGGTCACGGTGGGCCTACTTACTTGCACCTTAGATGGATGTCTACCGTTAATGTACTTTACATGCATGAATTCTGCCCAACTTGATCTATTCTTACATAATTGCCACCACATTTTACAAGCAAAAGCCGTACTCATATCCTCAAATGACCGCACTCCCAAACCACCCTCCGACATTGGGAAGCAATCTTATCCCAGGAAGTCCACTGAATGCCTTTTGAACCATCTGCTTTATCCCATAAGAAGGCTTACACATTCTCCCCAGTCTTTGTAAAACCGTTTTCGGAGGTCGAAGGACTTGTAGCATATACATTGAAATAGATGAAAGTACATGTCATGGTAGAATCAATTTATCCCCCGCCGAGAGCAGCCGTGAACTCCAATGATGCAACTGGCTTTACATCTTTGCCACAATGGGATCGAAGAGCATGCACGTCACCCTGCCGTTGGAAATAGGAGCTCCCAAATATAAGAATGGGAACGTTTGCTACTGAAATTGCAGCATCTCTTGCACCAGGACAATATTATCATCTCAAGCTCTCTTAGAAATTATAAAAGAACTCTTACACGCGTTGATCCGCTGCCTAGAGTAAACTTGATAGCGGGTGATAAAAGCAACCAGTGAATTTAAACAATCCTTTGAACAGCAAGTAAATATTAATATGCCATCAGCAAATGCAAGATATGGGACTCGAGACCCAGCTAACACATAATATCGACTCTTATTTTGCCAGAATAGGTGTTGTAACCCTCTCCCCAGGAATTCTGACACCAATAAAAACAGTGTTGGAGAAAGTGGATCCCCCTGGCGAACACCTCTAAAAGCCTTAGAGAACCTTCCTGGTGACCCATTGATTAAAACAGAAACCAATTGTTCAATGAAGTTCTAAACATTAGGTCGACTGTCCATTCCTGGAATCCAAACTGGCGAAGCATAAATATGAGAAAATTCCATTTCACCCTATCGTATGCTTTCTCCATATCAAGCTTCAGCATTAAATTGGGATGTTCCAATCTCTTATCTAAATCGAGAGCTAGCTCCTGCGCTAACATAATATTCTTTGTAACGTCCATTTTTGGGACGAAACCCGTTTGCCATGGCGAGATCAATTTTGGAAGCATAGACCTAAAGCGAATAGCCAAAATTTTGAAAATCACCTTCAAACTAACATTGCAGAGACTAATTGGCCAATAATCCTTCCATTGAGCCGCCCCTTGGACTTTTGGGACCAAAATAATGATCGCACTCAAGAAACCTCTCGGCTGCTGCACTCTTTTAAAAAACTCTTGAACTGCCTCCAACAAATCTTCTCCTATGATCTGCCAACATGTTTGATAGAAGTCTGCCCCAAAACCATTTAGACCAGGTGCATTCTCATGAGATAGCGAAAATACCACCTCTTTTAACTCTTCCAATGTGGGAAGGCTTTGTAGCTTAGCATTATCTTTTTGACTTAGTCATGAAAGTGGGAAGTCCAATAGGAGAGACAACCTATCCTGACGTTCAGACGTGAACAACTTCTGAAAAAACTGAGTGGCCGAGTTTTGAATGGCATCCTCCTCCACCACCCAATGGCCCATCTCATCCTTAATATGACCTATGAAATTCGTGTTCCTTCTCTGCATAACTACGGAGTGGAAGAATTTCGTATTTGCATCTCCTTCTTGAATCCACCTGATTGTCGATTTCTGCCGTCAAAACTCACATTTCACAACCAGTGCCCTCACGTAACTTGCTCGAGCTTCCCCTAATTTTCCTTTAGCCAACTTATCCTGTCTCGAATCAAACTCCTCTTCTCTCTTACTTAGCAACTCCTCTGTATCCTTAACAGCCTGAAAAATATTACGAAAGATTTACTTGCTCCATTGTCGTAATGTCGCCTTAGTGTTAAATAATTTTCGATGAAATCCCACCATACCACCAGCATTAATCGAATATTGTCATGCCTGTTGAACAACTGCCAAGAAACTCGAGTCCCTCTTCCAAACATTCAAATAGAGAAATGATGAGGTTCTATGGCTAAAATATCCACTCTTAATCAAGAACAGTGCATGATCTGAATGACCACGCATTAAGTGGGAGACTTTTGTAGTAGAAAATAAATCTGACTAAGCAGTGTTTATTAAGACTCTGTCCAATCGTTGCCAAAGCACACCATTTATCCAAGTAAATGTTGACCTACCCAAGTAAATAAATCCATCTCAGCTAGACTGTAATTGAAAATTATTTCATTAAATTTTTCCATGTGACGAGGATTTGGAGGAGCCCCCCCTGATCGCTCTTGGGCATTTGAAATGACATTAAAGTCACCCGCCATCATCCACAGACCCATATTATAACTATGAACTGACTCCATCACGTACCATATTTCCCGTCTCCCTACCCTTGTGCATTTAGCATATATTACAGAAAAAAGAAAGTGTACCCCCCAACTAATCTCCATGTTAGTCAATTGATCCCCTACCTCATGAAAATGAACCAATAAATCGCCCTTCCATAAAATTCATATTTTGCCTTCCAAAACTGAATGAGCCTTTGAAAAGTGCAGCATGTGACAAATTGAGAATAATTGAGACGCATTAATCATAGGCTTAATCAATGCAAGTAACCGTATATGATTATCAATACATAACTTATGAAGATACCTTTGAGAATCTTTACGAGAGATACCCTGTATATACCATACTAGAATATTAATGCGACTTATCATAAGAATGGATAGAAGACTTAGCTTGTGAGAAATACAATTGCAACTTCTTATTATAGTTTACGGGTCAACCCATTTTCCTTGCTAAGCCGTTCAGTAATTCAGCATCTCTTGCATCCCGCGGTACATGTACAGCTAGAAAGTTTGAATCTTTCAATCTATGGTCCATAATCTCCCTAAACTGCTTCAAGGCAAGAGCCGAACACCCCCCTTGGAGCTGCTTATCCACTGAGTGTGTTCGACGCAATGGCGATGCTCACGAAGAGGGTAAGGGAGATAGGACTCCAACCGAATGGCTCCCTCCCTTCTTTGGTCGAGAATTTATCAGCTCCAGCCCATCCTCCATATTCTCCAGTATCGTAAAAGGATTTGACATTATAACTGCTTCAATCTCATGGATTGGTTTCCTTCCACCCAAGCTACATTGCTGTCATCAGGAGGGTACGAATCTAAATGTCCCCAATCCTTTCAGCGAACTCGAGAGTCCTACCGTTGGATTATCTTGCTCTTCTGCCGCTCCCCATGCTGTCTGAAACTTTCTCTCTTTTCTTAAAATCCCAGAGGTAGATCCACATCTTGCCTCCTTATTGTCACTCCCGCACATACTGTGGGTAGTTCCTACCTCTCGATGGCATCATCAGAAATTTTCTCCTTCTCCTTATCTGCTTGCTGTTTTGGAACGTAAACTTGGCTGAGATTCTTTGACACCACATTCTCCTTTCTTGCTATTTAAGTTTCGGGTATAGCTGAAAGCATCCCTATTCCCCATGGCCTATTCTCTCACAATATCCACAAAAATATGGCCAATATTTGAACTCAACCTTCTGCCATTACCCATACTCTTCATCACCTAACAATATATGCTTTATTGGCGGTTTGGCCACATCTATCTCAATTAGTAGCCTGGCTACCAATGGTCTCTTCAGGCACGACGTTGTCATATCCACTTGCAATAGGTTTCCAATCAACAAGCCAATCTTCAACAGTAGCTTCTTGTTAAAGAATAGTAGAGGCAGCCCCGGCAAATTCACCCATATAGGGGCTATGGAACATTCTTGATTGGCTTTAAAATCAATCATTCATTTAGAGACTTGCATGGAAGAGTTCTGGATAAACCACGTTCACCTAACAAACAATCTCGTATAATCCTCCTTGAGTTCAGGCTGTATCAGCACATGTTTGGCGTCTAGCAATCCCACAGAGCATGAACCCTTCAGCCCCAATGCAACGAAAAATCATTTAATGACCTCCATTGATGGTCTATTAAAAGCAAATCTCCCTACTAGAACATTCTTATAGGGTTCAACTAGATCCAACATATCTTTACATGAAAGAACCAGTGTTGGTTCTCCCCTATGGGTACCCAATGTCCCAATTTCCGACACCACAAAAGCCTCCCTTCCTGCTACAATGTCTACGAAGGATTTTCGATGATAGTCAAAGTAGATCATTAAGGGTAGGGTTTGGCAGCCAAGGGGCCGCCATGGGCAGCTTAGCAGTAACCCTAACGAACTTGTCGGAATGGAATCCTTGGCTGATGGAAGATTTAATGATTCTCGCTACCCATTTTAATTAGATTATATATTCCTATGATATACATTCAAAAATTTATACTACAATCAAATTATATTACTTGTCACATGTACTAAAACTACCAAATAATTACAAATTTGATGTTTTATATGGCAATAAATTATTTTGACAATTAAATAGTGGCCAGTTATCTAATCATGTAAAATAATCATCTCGACAACAAATAGAAAATATTTAAATACTTATAAATAAATTAACAGTAAAAACAAATTAAATCTCACAGTATTGAATAAACCAAAACCTTGACTATTCGCTAACTAGAGTAGGAATTTAGCCACCTTTAATAATGGAATTGTAGCCAACAAAAAATTAGGATTTATTGTTAAAGAGAAAAAGATAAAATTAAAAGAAAGAAAACCCAAAGACAAATAATAAGCTATCCCCTTTTTGTTCACATGTGACTTGTCCTATAAATGAGTTACGACTCTTTTTGTTTCATAACTTTTCTAGTTCTAAAATTAATAAATTTCTTTTCTATTTCTTATTCTAGTTAGGATAATAACCTAGAAAAAATTAATAAACTAATCAATTTCTAAATTTGATATATCATTGCCCAAATCAATCAGGACATTGAGTTGGTAACTAACATAATGACTTAAACAATGATTGATACAATCTCGTGTCTCTCGAATTTCAGCATCCACTTGATCCTGTAAGACATGCTCACATTTTGCAAAATAAAGTCTTTTAAAAATTGCACTTTAAACTCTTTTTTATTTTCAAAAGTCCTACAAGTTATATCAAATGTGAAATATGAGTAGAATCGAATATTTAACACAATATTTGGTCATAATCAAAGGGAAATATTCACAAATAAAGCATATAATCAGCTCTCTAATAATATGCAACTGTTTATTGTTAATTGATGAAATCTTACCATTATTACTGAAGGGCATAAAAAAAAGTAGTGTTGAAAGTTATTTGACTTTGTAATGAGACTCTTATTTTGGGACAATAAAAATAAAAACATGACATTAGCAATAGGATGGATGGAGTATTTAAATACAACTATGATATAAATATTTACTATTTTAAAAATTATCTCTGAAAAAATACATGAATTCATATTGATTGACTGCTGCTTGGATTTTTGAAATCTAGGGGTTACCTTCCAAATCAACATGCATTCACTTATCTTTTAAGAGAAATTTTCAATTTCTATTTAGTATCTTTCTTGACGATAGGATATTAAAAAAGAACTATTTTGTGATATCTAAATATACAATAAAAGAAATACGTGTGATCCGGGATCCATAACCCTACTTATAAATAACTTTTCTATTATCTTTGGATATTTTTATTTCACCCTAACATAAAAATAGAAATTACCCTTAACTCTCTATATATTAAAGACCCATATCCCATTAAATATATTAAAATTCAAACTACAAATACATCGTTTTAATTGAATTTAATCTTATTTGATAGTTTGCAACACACAACTATTCATATATAAGTCCAACATTGAATTAAGGATCCAACAATCTCGCACTTGAACTATATATGTAACTTTATAATTATGTTTTACAAAATAATCATATAATCTCAACTTTTCTATCATTACTAAAATGTATTTACAATCAATTCAATCCATCAATTACACCAACATAGGATCAAAATAGCATTAATTACAATTTCGTAAGCCATCAATAGTCACGTGTGCTGATACAATGGAATAACATGAATCATGATATGGATGTTTATAACATGAAAATTTTATACAATGTAATTTAAGAAACCTACTTTCAACTAGTTAACATTAAGTTTTTGTAAGATCAAACCATACCAAAATCAGAGTATGAATAAATCAAAACTTTATTTTTACAGGACATATCCTTAAAACACAAATGACTAAAAAAATATCAAAGTCATCAAAGCATTTTGAATAATGAACTTCCACTAAAATTGAATATTACTCAGTGACATGACACCCATATGAGTAGTGTACTCATGAAATACTTTGGATTATAATCTCTTAGTAAGCGGATCTACAATCGTGAATTTTGTTTCAATATACTTTATAGATAATTGTCAACATTGAACTTTTTCTTCAAAAGCAAGGAACTTGATATCTGTATGTTTCAATTTTTCCGAGTTCCTGTTATTATTAGAATATTTAACTGCTAACTTATTGTTATAAAATAATTTAAGTGACCTTTAAATCCCTTCTATTACACGTAATCATGCGTCAAAATTTTGTTGTCAAATTCTATGATTGGACATCTCAGAATAAGTTATGAGTTCTACAACCATAGTAGAGGTTACAAAAGATTGTTTAATACTCTTCTAGAATATGGCATCCTTAGCCAACAATAGACGTAATTTGATTTTGATTTCATACTATCTTGACATCCAACATAATTGAAACTAGTATACCTAATAATTTGAGTTTATTTGACCTCCAATATGTGAGTATATAGTCCCTTATTCTCTATAAATACCACAAGAACTATTTGGTTGCTTTCCGATGGCTTAATTTTAGATTGTTTAAATATCTACCCAATAGTTTAATAATGTACACAATATCCAGACCTATATAAATCTAAACATACATTAGACTCTCCCTTGCTAACGAATAAAAAATCTTCTGCATTCTTTTCCTCAAAAACACTCTTAGAACACAAATGGAGACTAAATTTGTCTCTCTTGGCCACATGGGCATCACTTGATTTGCAATTTTACATATCATATTTTTTTAGAATCTTTTCGATATAACTTTTTTTGTGATAGTCCAAAAATACTCTAAAAGCTGTCTCTGTGTATCTGTATGTCTAGCAAAAAAAAGGCATTATTAAGATTTTTCATCTTAAAATTTTTAACTAGAAATCTCTTGCTTTCATGCAATGTGTCATATCCTTATTGGCAAGCAAAATATCATCAATATAATTTTAGAAAAATATACATACTCCCATAGAACTTATGGTATATGCAATTATCGACTAAATTTATCTCAAAACTGAATTAGATGATTACTTGATGAAACTTGAGATATTATTGTCGAGATGTTTACTTGAACCCATAGATAAATTTCTTAAATTTGTAAACTATATTTTTTGGATCTTCCGATACAGAGTTTTTTAACTGCACCATATAGATCGTCTCATCAATATTACGATTGAGAAGTGTTGTATTTACATACATTTAGTATAACTCAATATTGAAATGCATCATTAATGCCATTATAATTGTAAAAGATTCGTTTGAAGAAATAGGTGAAAAAATTTCTTTATAGTTGCCTTTTTTCTATGTAAAGTCTTTTAAGGAAAGATGAGATTTATGCCTCTCTACATTGCCTTTTGAATCCCTCTTAATTTTAAATATTCATTTACAATCAATAGATTTCACTCCTTTTGGCTATGGGATAACAGCTCATACGTCATTATTTTTTATGGACATAATATCTTCATTCATGGCATCAATCTACTCTTGAGAGTTAGAACTCTCCATAACTTGACGAAAGTTGATAGGATCATCTTTCATTAGAGAAAAATATTGTAATCATGTAGCACTGCACTTCTCCTTTCTCTTGTAGATTTTCTTAATGGCATTGGTTCTTAAGGTGGTAAAATATATTCTTTTAGAACAATTTCTTGAATAAAAGATTCTCTAACATTTTTTTGATCTTCAAGAATAGGATTCCAAACAAGTCCAAACAAAATCAATAACACACGTGAAAATATTAATATATTTCTCTTTAAAGACAAGGTTCCTAATTGTATCTCCTTCCCCAAACTCAACATCCTCAAAGAGTCAGGCATTTCTCATTTCAAAAATCGATTTAGCCATGGATCATAAAATTTTAACACTTCGATCATTCAGAGTATCCAACAAAGTAATAATTAATCATCCTTGAATTTAATTTCTTTCATTTAGCCTATAAGGCTTTGTTTGAGTTGGATATCGCTAAATATATAAATGTTTCAAAGTAGATTTCTTTCCAGTTTAAAACTCATAAAGGATTTTAGTAGTTGCCTTAGTTAGAATTTTGTTCAGGATATATATTACAGTTTTAAGTGCTTTTCTCCAAAGTGATATCAATAAGGTAGAATGACAAATCATACTCTTCACCATATTTTTAAATATCCTATTTCGTCTTTTAATAACACCAGTCATTGTGGGTGAACTTGACATAATGTATTGTGGGATGATACTGCATTCTTCTAAGTATTTAACAACAGCTCTGGACATTGTTCACTAACTGACAGGTATCGAATCTGTGCAATAATAATTACCTACTCAAGAGAAATACAAATTTTGTATATAGTGGTGTGTAAGGTCGAATCCATAGGGACTGGGGATAATTCGTTTCCTCTAAAGTTCAGAGCATGGGGGATTTTTTGGAAAATATAAAATAACTAATTAACTAACTAATGAAACAACTAATAGAAATAAACAAGAATTAATCAATAACCAATACGACTCTAGTCAAAGATGCAACTTTTCAGACACGGTCCATTCAACTGATCATTGATGCAAAAATAATTCAATTACTCATTACTAGATTGGTTATAGTTGTCATACATGCGATAAACAACCAACCTTTCCTTACTTTTTCGATAGTCAAGGTACGACCGTTAACTATTTCTCTAACCAAGAAATAACTCTAGGTACGACCTTAGGATTTAATTCCTCGATTGCATTAAGAATTAGAAAAGCCCAACCCTAACTAACAAACACGCTACGAGGGTTTGTTTAAGTTAGATCATACGTTTCCCTAACATGAAACCAATCACGCTGTCGCCACTGGTATTAATCAATAGAACAATTACGGATTCAATTAATTAATATGACAGTAGATTATTAGGTTAATTCGAATATCGGGCCCTTGACATTCAAATAACCAAACAATCGTAAGAAGTTAAACTAGAAAACGTACAAATACCAATGAATAAAAGAAATAAGTAAAATAATTCGATCTCACAGATATTTGGAACCGAGTCTTCAAATTGACCTTCGACTAGAAAATAAGAATGAGTTCTTCATGGAGGAAATCCCATGCGAAATTGCAGCAGTAATTATTGAAAACATTGTTCTCTCTTAAGATGATTCAATTCGTTGGAATCATCAAAGAAAAGCAAACTATATAAGATGACTAATTGTTCTAAAACAATTGAAAATGCATAAGACGGCCAAAGATGACCAAGTCCCGTCTCACCAAAAGTTGTCTCCTAATTGGGATTATATATTCCTCATACTATGGAAAGAAAAAAAGTAGGAATCAGCCGAGAAACTAGCTTTCTCCCTACTTTTTTTGCTTGTGGCGGCTGGCTCTCCCAAGGCTCCCCGGAGTCCTCCTCGCAATTGACCTCTATCTCCTCTTTGACCGCGGCCAACAAACTAGGAGATTTCCTAGTTGACACATTCCTTATTTGTGCTGAACTACCTTTGTCAGTTCAAATCATATTCGGTAATTTTTCACCTTTTTATCACATTTTGCTCCAAATTCCTGTAATCAGCACAAATACCAAAAGTGAATAGAATCTGACAATTAATCCACATTTGATAAGGTAATAGGGAAAATTAATTACAAAATAAATAGTAAAATTGTAATCTATCACTAACCTTCATATCTACCGTAGTACTCCCCACCATGATTAGATTTGATGCTTTTGATTTTTTTTTATTGAGTTGGTTTTCAATTTCAGCCTTAAAATTTTTGAACACATCAAGTGACTGTGACCTTTCATGAATGACATACATATAGCTATATTTCGAAAAATTGTCTGTTAATGTTATAAAATATTTTTAACTATTCCAAGTAGACATAGGGATGGTCCACAAATATTTATATGTATAAGTTCTAAAACATCCAAGATCCTATTAGTTTCAAATTTCCTTTACTGGCTTGTTTCCTCTTTATACAGTTAATACAATCATCAAAATATGCAAAATTCAAGTGGTTGAGAATTTCATTTGACACAACTCTTTCTATTTTTCGTCTAGAGATATGACCTAATCTCTTGTACCATAATGCAACTAAACTCTTAATAGTTCATTTCCTCTTTACACCTTTGGTACTCAAATGTAGGGAATTATTAGATAAGGCATAGGACCAATTAAATATAAATTATTATAATAAAATAATAAACCAAAACCAACCAATTTTGAAATCATGAAATAATATAAGCTTTCCATTTACAAATGAATAAAAATAATCGAATTTGTCCAAAACAGAAATAAAAATCAAATTTCATAAAAAAGATGGTGCAATAAATGTTTTATTAAGATTCAAATAAATTTTGATGTTTAACAATAAAAAAAACTCATGTTGTCTCAACTTGAACTATCTTGTTATAGCCTACGTAGGTACATCTTTCACTATCATTAGGCTTTCCGCAGTTTGGGCAACCTTTCATGTACACAATGATGTGAGTTGTTACACTCAAATCTATCCACCATATGTGTCTAGATATCAAAGTTATACTAATTTCAAAACAAACCAAATTAAGAATAGTACCTCTCTAAGCACATCTAGTGTAATAGTTGATGCAATACTTCTTCTTATACCGTTCAACTCCATAGAAGAAACAGTCTTTTTTTTTCTTGATTCACCCGATTTTTTTTATTGTTTCTTTTGTGGTGCAATATCTATAGCTTCCTTATCCATCTTCTTTTTGCATCCTCGCCTTTTATTATTAGTGGTTGATGCCAAGTGAACACACTCTCTCTCTTATCTTGTTTCAATCTTTCACCTTCCTTTACATAGTATGAGATGAACTCATTCAGAGACTAAATCTCTTTCTGACAGTTGTAACTCACCTTAAATTAGCCAAACTATGTAGGAAAGAACATCAAAACCAAATGCACTAGTAATTCTTTAGAGAATATTAGGTTAAGTGCACTCAATTTAGAAGCAAGATGAGACGTCTCCATGATGTACTCGATAATATTATCTTTATAACTTTATTTCATTGAAATTAGACTTGTCAAGAGTGTACTAGTTTCAATTTTTTCATTCTTAGCAAACCTTTTTTTAATGTCCTGGAGTAAGGTCTTAGTCGTAGTTGTCGTTTTAGACATTGTGCTTGTGAATGCTTCCGCAATGACCTTTTTTCATGATCATCATCCATATGTGATTTGATCTCTCTCACCTTTCTTTATCCCTATTTTCATTAGAGATACTCTAATATATAAAAGTGGAGGAGAATCATCACTTAACGTAAGGTTGAGATCCATGACTACCAAGAAGTTTTCTTTTTCAGAACTTGAAATTTGTATCATTTAGTATAGGAATATTGTTGATGTTGGTAGTTATACTTGCTGGATCATTCACAACTAAATAGAAAATACCAAATAATTAATAAATTCAAATAAAGATAACTCCATCTCAAGATACCGATGTTCCATTAATATTTTATCTTTGGCCAAAAAAATATTAACTCTTAAGTGATATCTTGACATAATAATAAACACTGATAATCAGAACATATCAAAAAATAAAATTTTCTTTAGGCCGATTTATAATTCATATGTAAAATTCAAATAATCATCATGTGTTAATTATCATAAGTGTACATGCAATTCTATAAAACATTGACCTCTCATTGGATCAGTCAATATTCACAAAATCACATGTACATAATTAGTTATATTATAAAACAAATTAATTTACATAAGAGATGTCACTTTGGAGACATATTGTTTCAATTCATTTATCCCAAAATATATATATTTATACCAATATTCAAATTTAAAATTACACAAAATTTTAGATCAAAGTTAACTTTGGTTAGTTCTAATCAAATTTGGTCAAAATAGTAAAACCAATCAAATTTGGTAAAATCAGATAATTGGATCAAGACTTATTAGATCAAAGATCCATATTTATAACTTGACCCAAAAGTTTATCATTTAAGTTTACAGCCTTCTTTAGTCCCAAAAATGCCTTATGAGACAATACACTTAGTGGGCCAATTGAACTTTTTAAGGTTCATATAACTATATTAGGATTCACTTAAATTGAAACCGTGATTTCCTTAATGTAAGGATATGCATATTGATTCTTAAACAAAGAAACACGTCAAACAATCCAAGTGTTAACCAAATTAATATTCCTGACCTTATAATTCAAAAGATATACCCAGAGTTTTAATTAATCAAGACATGAGATATACAATTCATGATTGAAGTAATGCATGAAAATGGTGTACATAAGACTTAAAACAAAAAACTGCACAAACATGCGGGTTCTTCTAGAATTAAACCATTAAAGCAATGCATGAAATACCGTGTATAGATTGAAGATCAAACTTCAGCTTAAGATTTAAACCACCATGTATATGGATTTAATTACTTCATCAAAAATCCAAAAATATTAGATCTAATGGATCCAATACAAATGAAGATGCTAGTAAAGCGAACATAATTGCAAACCTTATAATAACTCTAAAGATCACAAATTTTTAACTTTAAATAATAACGATTCAAAATCTAATACTTGCTCTATCACCACTTGTCAGATTTTTCAAGATTCTAATATCTTATATTTGAATACAACTATAATCTAAATACGTACCATTTTAAAAATAATCTCTAAAAAAGTCATCATTTGGATTCATATTGATTGATTACTACATGAATCATTGGACTTTTAAGGTGGCCTTTTAGATCAATACGTATTCGCTCATTCTTTGAGAGAACTTTTCAATTTTTCTCTAGTATCTTTCTTGACAATGGAATATCAAGAGAGGACTATTTTGTGATATCTATGTATATGAGAAAAGAAATACGTATGACTCAAGGACCATAATAAAAATAAAAATGATCCTTAAGTCTCTACACATTAAATGCTCACATCCTATTAAATATTAAAGCTCAAATTACAATAAATCACTATTAGATTTAATCTTATTTGACAGTTTGCAATATATACTTATTCACATATAAGTCCATTTTTCGGAAGTCAGGGGCAACAATCCTTGCTTGCCCCTCCCTTATGCTCATCGTTGCTCCTTTCTAAACACATCCAGTTTTTAAATCCAACTTTACCTTTTATATATGTGAGACGAGAAAAGGGGACCAAAGTTATTGTTCCTCAACCAACTCTCCCTTATATGAATAGATAATTTCATAAAACTCCGTTGGAGTGTTCATGACAATATTAGTTAATACTCTTGGACTTTGAAAAATATCATTGCTTTTTACTAATTCAAACGTTTTGTGACATTATCTACCCATGTCAAAAATTATGATTAAAAACTCATTTGGGTAGAAAGTGTGGACACCAAATTTTTCTCAATTTCAAGGCTTTTTTTATTTTTTTTATTTTTCATTTATGAATTGCTTGAATAATTATTTTAATTTTTGTTTTGTATGTTTGAGGGAAAAGAAAGAAAATCAAAAGAAGAATGAATGCTTAAAATTGGAAATTTTTGGTAGAGATTTTTTCTTGTGTTTTAAACCCCAAATAAAATCTATGCAAAAATCTACCCAAAAATCCAAACAAAAACCCAAGCCAAAACTCCACAAAAACTCAAGCAAAAAATTCCACAAAAATCCAAGCAAAAGCTTGGAAGCAAGGAGGCCCATTGGCCTAGTTTCTTTTTTCAAAAAAAGAAAAAGAGGGCAGCTTCACGCACGCATATGTTGTCATCTTCCTTCGTGAACCAAAACGACAGTACAAGAAGAACAGCTTTTTTTTCGCAATTCAAATTCACTTTTGCTTCTTATCTCTTTCCCCCCAAGATTAGTTCGTACCAAGACACTTCACTACCCAAATCCATCAAGAAACAGCTGCCAAAATGGATCCAAGGGACCGAATAAAGCGAACTGACCCTGGTTCCATCTCAGCCTTCATTCTTAGGGTTTTAGTTTGTTGGTTTCATTTAAAAGGGTTGAAAGTGAGTCTTTAGGGTTGGGGGAGAGGAAAAAAAAGTTGGCCAAGAACAAAAAATAGAAAAAGAAAAGAAACGGGGAGAGAGAAAAAAATTTTCAAAAAAAACTGTGAATAGGGCTGACGAATTAGCCCTGTTTCTCACCAAAATTTGACTTTGAGTCTAGCCCTTTAAGAAAGAACTTGATTTTTGCACAATCTATGATCCTCGGGGAACAACTTTCATTTTGAAAATTTGTAGAAAAAAATCTCAAAATCACTGGAATTAAGGCCTAAAGTCACGGGTTCATCAGCACTTGAAGGAACTTGTTTGCTATGTCTCAGAAACTTGCATGCATTTTTCTTGAGATTTCTCATGTTTGTTCAAGTTCACATGATACGAACCCAACCACAATTGGAGGAACTCGCATACCAACAAACAGGATCTAGACAATCGACTTCCAAGACTTGGATTTGCGGAACCCTAAACCCTTTAGAACCTTTTTTATGAGAACTAACAATAAATTCTTAACCCTCAAGAAGTGATTAAAGGAACTTTTGATATTTGGTAGACGGTGCCATAAACAAGTGTGATTCTTGTTTGATAAGCTAAGATGAACACTTAGAACCAATCTAAGATATTCAAAGGTTGTTTCAAAATCAAGAGAACTCTCTTTACGATCTCTAATTAATGAACTTGTCTTATTGAAATTCGGCCAAACCCCCTTATATGCATTACAAATCTGAATCCTAATTTGACTAGAACAATCTTATTTACTCGGGCTAAACCCTAGGTGACTTACTCAACCCTAATGAATGAAACTGGTCGATTAAGTGCTCAACATGAGCTAATTTGACTTTATTGTCCTAACTACTAATCAACTAACTAACTCCTAAGGCCCAACTAACTAGCAGCAAGCTGTCTGCGCTTCACCTATGGGTCCGTGGACTCCACGTTGGCTTGGATCGGGCTCACCATCGTGTTTCGAGCTTCTTGAATCAATCCTCCGCGAGATTGAACTATTTGTAGGAAAGCTTGAAGCGACTCTCGCAACTTCCATTAGTCCAAGATTCACCAATGGTGCATTTAAAACCTCACTCGAGCCACTTGAACAAACAACTTGAGCCCAGACTTGAGCTCTTATGGATTCTCATCAGTCCCCTCCTCTTGAGAAGAATTTATCCTCAAATCAAAGTCGTCACCTACATCAAAAGGGGACAAATCAGCAACATGAAATGTAGAATTGACGCTATACTAACCTGGAAGATCAAGTTGATATACATTGTTATTGACTTTGGCAAGGACTTGAAATGATCCATCTCCTTGAGGCATCAACTTGTTTCGCCTTTTCTCCGAAAAGCCTTTTTTGCGCGTGTGTAGCCATACCAAATCTTTGGGTTCAAATATCATTTGTCTATGACCCTTGTTTGCATGCTTGACAAACTGCTCTATGTGTTTCTCAATGGTCATCCGAACCTTCTCATGAAGGTTTCTCACAATCTCAACCTTTTTCTTACTATCAAGTCTAGCACGCTCACTCAAAGGTAAAGGTATAAAATCCAAGGGTATTAACGGGGTTGAAACCGTAAATAATCTCAAAAGGAGAAATTAAGTAGTAGAATGGGTAGAACAGTTATAAGCAAATTCAATGTTAAGCAAACATTCCTCCCAAGTTCTCAAACTGCGTTTAATTAAAGCACGTAACATGGTAGACACTGTCCTTTTAACCACCTCAGTTTGGTCATCGGTTTGAGAGTGACTAGTAGTTGAAAACAACACTTAGTACCTGACTTAGACCAAAGTGTTTTCTAAACATAACTCAAGAATTTAACATCACGATTAAAGACAATAGTACGGGGAATACCATGTAATCGTATTACTTCTCTAAAGAACAGATCAGCAATATATGGTGCATTATCAGTTTTATGACAGGGAATAAAGTGTGCTATTTTAGAGAACCTATCTACCACAACAAAGATAGAATCATGACATTTTTTGTCATAGTCAAACCAAGAATGAAGTCTATTCTTAGAAATATCAACCCACTGCTCACTAGGTACAGGCAAAGGCATATAGAGATCATGTGGGTTTACCTTGGATTTTCGATGGCATTGTATATACTTTGCAACCTCATGTTCGACATCCCTTTTCATGCCGACCAAAAGAAGTGTTCCTGTAAGAATGAAAGAGTTTTAGCTACCCCAAAGTGTTCCATTAGACCTCCACTATAAGACCCTTTAACTAGCAACTGTCGAATAGAACATTTAGGAACACATAGCTGATCTAAATAGTAAAGGAAACTATCGGCTATATAGAATTTTTCTTGACCAGACCGCTTACAAGCTTCAAACGCAAGCTTAAAGTCATCATCAGTAGCATATAAGTCCTTGATAAGCCCAAAACCGAGTAACTTAGCATCTAGAGTAGCAAGAAAGGTGTACCTTCGCGATAGTGCATCGGCTACTACATTGGACTTACCAGACTTGTATTTTATAACATATGGAAAAGTCTCAATGATTGATATTCACCTCACATGTCTCTTAGTTTGTTTTGAGACTTGAGAAACTTCAAAGATTTATGATCAGTATGGATAACAAACTCCTTGGGAAGAAGGTAGTATTGCCACACTTGTAATGCTCGAATCAAGGCATACAACTCTTTATCATAAGTGCTATAATTCAACATGACCCCATTCAACTTCTCACTGAAATAAATGACTGGGCGTCCTCCTTAGATCAACACGGCTCCTATGCCAATTTTTGATGCATCACATTCATTTTCAAACATTTTAGAGAAATCAGGTAAGGACAATATAAGTGCATGAGTGAGCGCATGTTTAAGAGATTTAAAAGATTTTTCCTGCTCTTCACTCCAATGGAACAATACATCCTTCTTAATGATTGAAGTCAAGGATGTAGCAATGGAACTAAAATCGCGCACAAACCTTCGATAGAAGCTCGCAAGGCCATGAAAACGTCTTACTTTTCCAATGGTTGTCGGCCTTGACCATTCTTGAATGGCTTTAATTTTACTTTCATCCACCTTGATGCCCTGTGAACTCACAACAAACCCTAGAAACACTAGTTGGTTAGTGCAAAAAGTGCACTTCTTTAGGTTAACATAAAAACGTTCCTTTCAAAACACATCCAATACAGGCTTAACATGCTGCAAGTGCTTATCTAGGTTTTTGCCATAAATGAGAATATCATCAAAATACACTACTACAAACTTGCCTAAGTACTCGCGCGAGACATGATTCATTAATCGCATAAAGGTATTTGGTGCATTAATAAGAAATGTTTTAAAACTCGGACCGTTAATTGAACCGATGAAGTGTTCAAATCAAGGTTTAACCGGTCGAACCGGGTTCAATGAATTTTTAAAAAAATAATTTATATAAATATATATATATGCACAAAATAAGACATGTAATGGACTAATTTAAAACTTTATATGATGAAAAGTTTACTATTTTTGAATAACTTGGATTTTCAAAAATAAATTTTTTTAAATTATAAGTTGAAACAAATAAATTTCATCTCAATTTCCATTATATCTACCAAAAAAATCTTAAATCCAACCCAAAAATATCACAATATTTTGAAATTATACAAAATTCACGTCTATGAGAATTTAGACATTGTGAACTTAAATTTTAATTTACGTTTTTGAGATTTAGAGATTGCAATTTAAAAAAGGAAGTTGGGAGTTTGAAGGAAGTCAAGAGAATCGAAAATAGAAATGAAAACTTGATAAGAAACAAAAAAGAGATAAAAGTGAGTGGTTGTGGCATTAAATAATTTGGGTTAAAGAAAAATAATTCTTCTTTAACTTTTTTTTCAATTTAATGAACAAAAACAAAATTAAAAGATGGAAGAAAACATCAATAAATTAAAACTAAAGAGATTTGATTAAAAAGAGAGTGACAAAAGAAAAGAGGAGAGAGAGAGATAGAGCGAGAGAGTTGAAAATTAAAAAGAAAGAATCATGAGAGAATGAAATTTTGTAAAAAAAATGAAAAAAAGAAATATGGATGTTTATTTTATATAAATAAGTTATCAAAAGAAACTAATAAAATGTGATAGTGCAATGATTACTACATTGGTTTTCTATTACAAAGGTCTTGAATTCGAATCTTGAAAAATCGAAAACCACCGAGTCAGCGGTTTTCACGGGTTTGACCGATTTTGATCGATTTTCTGACAAAATCAACTCTAACAGAGAATCAGACTACGAACCGGCCCGGTCCGATTTTCAAAACACTTTTAGTAAGACCAAGAGGCATGGCCAACCACTAATATAAACCATACTTAGTTTTAAATGTAGTTTTCCACTCGTCACCTTCCTTGATCCTAATTTGATTAAATCCGGATTTAAAGTCAATTTTTGTAAATATAACCGGCCTATTTAATTCGTCTAACATGTCATCAACTCTAGAGATGGAATTACGATACTTTACCGTTATGGTATTTATAGCCCTGCAATCGATGCACATCCTCCAAGACCCATCCTTCTTTGGTACAAGAATTATTGGAACAGCTCAAGGACTTAAGCTTTCTCGCGCCCAACCTTTGCCAAGAAACTCCTCCACTTGTCTTTGAATTTCTTTCGTTTTCTCTAGATTGCTCCTGTAAACTGGCCGGTTAGGTAGTAGTACTCCAGGTATGAGGTTAATTTGATGCTCAATACCTCTTATGAGTGGCAGTCCATTAGGCACTTCTTCTGGAAAGATATCGTTATACTCCTATAAAAGTCTAACAAAAGAACTAGGCAAAGAAGAATCAAGATCATTAGTAACAGTAAAAAATTCTTTGTCATAAAACAAGAGTAGTTTTCGGTCTTCAAGTAAGCCTTTCCTCATATCTTTGGATTTTGCAATCAACAATATTTTCCCCACTTTTGTTACCTTATGATCCGTCTCATTTATTGCCTTTTTCCTCTCATTTTGCACAGATCTTTTCCTCTCTTTTCTCTCGAGCTTTTCAATTTTTTTTCTCTCATCAGCTTTCTCATACTCTTGATGAATTTTCACTCTTAGGCGTAAGTGGTGCAAGTGTGATTTTTCTACCTCTATGTAAGAAAGTGTACATGTTGGTACGACCATCATATCTAGTATTTTTATCAAATTGCCATAGTCTACCAAGTAAAATATGACTAACTTACATAGGTACTACGTCACAAAGTAGTTCATCCTCATAAGTACCAATTTTAAAAGAGACTAGTACTTGAGACACTCGTATGTCTCCACAATTGTTCAACCACTATAGACGATATGCCTTGAGGTGCTCATGGGTTGGCAATCCTAATGCTTCCACCATTAATGAATTAGCAGCGTTGGTGCGGCTACCGAGATCTATCACCAAGTTACAGACTCTGCCATTTACGAGGCATCGGGTGTAGAAGATGTTTTCCCTTTGGATGCCCTCTTCTTTGACATGAGCTGCAAGTGCTTGCCTTGCAACTAGTCCCAATCCAATTGACGACTCCAATGGTTGCTGCACTACAGTTTCGGGTTCCTCCTCCTCAACAAGAGGTGGCATGTCCTTGTACTCCTCCTCATCTTCAGACAATATTTCCCCACTTGGGAGCACAATCATCGTTCTTAGGTTTGGACATCGACTAGCAATGTGATCAAACCCTTGACACCTCCAACATTTGGTGTCTTGGCTCCTTGCTCTAGGAGGTTCATTTGCTGGCCTTGAAGTGGATTACCCTTCTTCCCTGGATGGGGTTGACTTCAGTTTTGATGGGGTTGTATAGCTTTTCGAGGGTTTGAACTCCTTCCTTGGTGCACTAGTATGGGTATAGGATTGTGAAGGTGTAGAGGAAGTCCTTAGTTGACCCTTCTTTTTAAGCCTTCGCTCAATTTTTAATGCTTTCTCAAGCATGTTCTTCAACTCCACGTAATGATGTAGCCCAACTTCATCCACAATTTCTGGTCTTAAACCACTGAAAAACCTCGCCATGGTGGTGTCACGATCCTCTACTATATCCGTACGAAGCATAGCTATCTCCATCTCTTTGTAGTAATCTCCAAGGGCTCTGATACCAATTGATGAGAATCCACCAAGGGCTCAAGTCTGGGGCTCAAGTTGTTGGTTCAAGTGAGGTTTTAAATGCACCATTGGTAAAACTTGGACCAATGACCCCAGCAAGGGCAAGGAAGTTGCGAGAGTCGCTTCAAGCGTTCTTACAAATAGTTCAATCTCACGTAGGGTTGATTCAAGAAACTCAAAACACGATAGTGAACTTGATCCAAGCCAACATGGAGTCCACGAACCCATAGGTGAAGCGTGGATAGCTTGCTGCTAGTTAATTGGGTCTTAGGAGTTGGTTAGTAGATTAGTAGTTAGGTCAATAAGGTCGAATTAGCTCATGTTGAGCACTTAACCGACTAGTTTCGTTCATTAGGGTTGAGTAAGTCACCTAGGGTTTAGCCCGGCTAAGTAAGGTTGTTCTAGTCAAGTTAGGATTCGTATTTGTAATGCCTATAAGAAGGCTTGGCCGAATTTCAATAAGACAAGTTCATTATTCAGAAATCGTAGAGAGAGTTTTCTTAGTTTTGAAACAATCTTTGAATATATTAGATTGGTTCTAAGTGTTCATCTTGGCTTATCAAGCAAGAATCACACTTGTTTGTGGCGTCATCTACCAAATATCAAAAGTTCCTTTAATCACTTCTTGAGGGTTAAGAATTTACTCTTAGTTCTAATCAAAGGAGTTCTAAAGGGGTTTAAGGTTCTGCAAATCCAAGCCTTGGAAGTTGATTGTCTAGATCCTGTTTGTTGGTATACGAGTTCCTTCAATCGCGGTTGGGTTAGTATCATCTAGTAATTAGAGTTAGTTGATAATTTTCAGGTTGTATCCTTCTTGTTCTTCATGTTTCTTTGTGTTGTTCGTGATTCTAAAAAAAAGAGAGAAAAAAATTAGGGTTCTTGAAACTCTTGAACAATCTTGAAGAAGCTTGAATTTTTTGATCACCAATCTTGAATTCTTGCATTCTTGAAGCTTTACACTTACGTGATCAGCAAAATCTGGAAAAAAAAAAGAGAAAAAAAATTAGGATTCTTGAAACTCTTGAACAAGTTCATTATTCAGAAATCATAGAGAGAGTTCCCTTGGCTTTGAAACAACCTTTGAATATCTTAGATTGGTTCTAAGTGTTCATCTTGGTTTATCAAGCAAGAATCGCACTTGTTTGTGGCACCGTCTACCAAATACCAAAAGTTCCTTTAATCACTTCTTGAGGGTTAAGAATTTACTCTTAGTTCTCATCAAAGGGGCTCTAAAGGGGTTTAGGGTTCTGCAAATCCAAGCCTTGGAAGTCGATTGTCTAGATCTTGTTGGTTGGTATACGAGTTTCTCCAATCGCGGTTGGGTTCATATCATCACAAGCATCTGTAAGTAACTATAGCTCTTTCTCTTGGTTGATTTAACGCTTTCCATGAAGTTTTAAGCAATCATATGAGTTTTTCATGGGTTTAAATTTTAGATCTCATTTTTCTCATGATTTATCATGTTAAGGGACTTGTTTAGTGTTTAAATGAGTCCAAAGACTGTAGAAAACTTGTTTATGTTGAAATGCGGCCTTCAATACCCTTAAAAATGCCTTTCGACGAAGTTCTGACCACTTTGGCAGGAATTTTTCCAGATTCCTGCTGGTCATGTTCTTGATCCGCCAGAAACTTCATCAGCTTTTTCTTTTATTTTGCTTCCTTTGGTTTCTTTGTTTGTTTGTTATGTTTTGATCCTTTAAACCATTTGGGTTATTGTTTTTGGTGTTTATGGGTTAAGAATTGGACTAGAAAATTATTTTATTGTTGGGCTTATAGTTAAAACTATTGGGCTTATTTTTTTTGTATACGTGGATTTGTACTTGAATTTTGTTTGAGACCTCTATGTTTTTATATTGGATTCTTTGTTAATTTTGTTTGGATCAAGACCCCAAAAGCCCAAGTCTATGGTCCAGTTAAATGGGATGTGTTTTGTGAGCTAGGTTAAGAATTTTTGTATTTTATTTTCTCTTTCTTATCTTGTGTTTTATTGAGTGAATTTTAAACATTTTATGCATTTAATGGTGCTGGAAATCGACTGAACTCAATGGAATGTTATTTGCTGATTTGAGGCCATGAGAAAATATATTTGCAATTTGGCCCCCCATTTCGATATAATTATACAAAGGCTCATAAATTGTGGAAAAAATGGACAAATTCTTCCTTTTAAAGTCTTGATTTGTGTATGTTTTAAGTAAATTAATTCTAGTCTTTAGAGTATAAATGGGGTTTCGAATAAAGTTTGTTGGATTTAGATTACTTAATTAGACAATTTTAGGAATTTATGCAAATAATTTAGATAAGAAATGGGCTGATGTGTTATTTTTGTTGGGTTTATGGCATGAGTTTTGAGACTCAAACCCAATGTCTTTGTTAGCCTATCTTTGTTTTGAGGAATTCATCTTTTAAATAAGATGGATCTGCTTATTTTTCTTGGGCCGAAATGACATGGCCTAATGCATGAAAATGACCCAACATGTTTTTTCGTAATTAGAAATGAATTTTGCAATTTGTCCCCTAATCTTTTGATTAATTTTATTGTAGCCCTAACATTTTGGATTCTTTCACTTTGGTCCTTAGCCTAATTGCATTTTGATCCCCGAACTTTATTTTTACTTAAATTTGGCCCCTAATCTTTTTAAAATTTATAATTTTATCCCAAAAACTTTCTAATTTTTAATTTACAAATTTTTTCTTCTTTAATTACTAATTGTGCTTTATTTAAATGCATTTAATTTGTAAATTTTGATTGCTTTATGTTTATTTATATTTTTCACAATAAAAAGTGAAATTTAGTATATGTTTATATTCTCTTTTAAAATTGTCAATTAAATTGGTGCATTGACCCGTTTTGTTGATTTTGGAAAGTAGACACCTCTTCCTTTTCCTCATTTAACCGCTACTTGAAAAGAGAGGTATACCTATTACCCTTTAAATGCTTTTTATGTGCTCTTACGTGTTTATATGTTTATGCATTTTTGTCTTTCATTTATTTATTCTAAGGTTTTATTCATTTTTATGCTTATTTAATTGAAGTCTTGTGATTATTTGGAGGATATTTAAATGCCCAAACTGTAATAGACAAGCAATATTCTTTTGTGCAAGAAATGTAATTAGATAAACGATATAATAGATAGGTTCTATTTTTATAAGGAAATGTAAGTAGATAGATGAATGTAATAGATAGTTTAGATAGGGTTATTATCTTATATTAGATAGGGTTATTATCTTATATTTTCCTTTTAGATTGTAGTTAGGACTTCCAATGTAATAGTTAGGTTTTACGTGCTTATGTGGTTTATTCATTTTTTTTGGAGTTTTTGCATTTAGATATTATGTCTATGTGTTATGTGCTCTACATGCTCTATATATTTTATGTGTTTATTTATTTTAATTATGTTCTATATGCTTTATTTATTTATAATGAGTGCATGACGTCACTACACTAGTCCAACACTAGTTGTGACTTTTCTCCCTAATTTCTCACTAGTCCAACACTAGTGAGAACTTATAGAAATGAATTAGTCCAATGCTAAACCCTTTCAACATCAATGTGCTAGATTCATATTTTGGTATGATATTTATTATATCTCATGCATTTTTTCTATTTTTAGATTATTTTCATTTGTATGATATGTCATCTTATTCCTTTATCCCTATGTGTGCAAATCATATCATGTAGACTCACATTTCATTTAGATAGTTAAAAATTAGGGTAGTCCATTTGCTTGTCTACATAGTTAAAAAAAAGGTTAGAGTCATTCTTCAAATATAAGGGTGAGCAAATTCGATACATGCCGAATTCATACCCAAATTCAAATTCAATTTGGTAATTTGAAATCGGGTATTTGGTAATTTGGTACAAAAATGGTATTTACCGAATTCACCAAATTGTAATATGGTATAAAATAGGTAATGAGATTATAAATTTGGTAATAACCGATTTCAAATTCATATATGAAGAATTGGTTTAGTATTAGTATATACTACTAATATATTATTATATTATATAGGTAAATGCTATTAATAATAGTTAGTATATGGTATTATCATGTACTTATGATAATAATAACATATAATGATATATAATATACTATTTTAGTATTTGTTAATTGTTATATGACTATAATAATACAAATATACAACAATACATAACATAACTATAATACTTATTATTTTATACACGACTAAAATTAGATAATAATTAATAAGTATAGGTATAATACATAACTATATTTAAGTATAACTATAATACTTATTATTTTAATTAGGCTGGAAACTGCAATTAAAGGATTCATCAAATTTTTTTTAAATGAATTTGGCTAACCCGAATTCATAACCGTTTCCAAATTCAAATTCGGAATTGAATGAATTCGGGTATCTCCAATTCGAATTTGAAAGCGGTTTAGATTTCTGTAAGTCTAATAATCGAATTTACCTAATTCATATAACCGAATTACCGAATATGCACCGTTTGCTCACCCCTATTCAAATATGAAAAATGGGCGAATATAGATTTTTAGCCTTAGCATTGTGTTACGAATTTTAGTTTTCCATACCCGATATATTGAATTCTCCTTTTTTAGGTCATGTATATTTATCTATATACCATAATTTTGTTTTTTTGACTCTCATCTTTTGCATATTCATGACCTCTTCAAAAGATCATTCTTGGGCTTTACAATTAATACAATTTGCACCAATTAAATTTTAAAGAGACGTTTATTCCTTTCAATGCCCTCCTAGGTCCAAGTTAGTAGTTATATAGAAGCATCCAAATGTGTTAAGTTTTATAAGTTAGATTAGGAAATTTGTTGACTAAATCTTACAACTGGCCTTGGTTAGATTAAAAGGGTGCTTTAAATTTGAGTCGATCAATTATTTGCCTTTCCTTTCTTCAATCGTGACTCTCGAACTCTTTTCTCTCGAATTCAAAGATCTGGAGTCATCTAAAAGGGTTTTATTTATTTTTGCATTTAAAATATATTTTAGGTGATTTAGTACACCTAAACTCTTTCTAAAAGCCCTTTTTAAATTAATATTTTGGGGCCAAACCGTCGCATTATTTAAACTCTCATTTTAGGCCATTTTTTTTAAAATCAAAATACTCATTTTTAAACATCCACTTCCTTTTTATTTCAAAAAATGAGACGTGATAGAGAGAAGATAAATTTTATTTCAATATTGCCTTTTTCTTATGGCCTCTTAATTATCATAGCAAACTAATTCAATATCTTAACTTTTGAAAACTTGGTCAATGTGGTTCTTTAATGGCAAACTAAAAGCTATTAATAGGGTTGATCGGCCATTTAATAGTTTTCGTGTCATCAATTTGTATAAGAAATAATAAAAATTTTGAAAACTCAAAAAAATTTACAAAACACTTTACACAAAAAGAACTTTATTCACCTTGCAAACACGTTAAATAAGTTTTTAAACATAATTTTATGAATTTTTCTTTTATAGTTTTAAAGACATCAATTAGGAATTTAGGACCAAAAAATAGAAAATTCAAAAACTTCTAAAAATTTATAAAACTCTTTAAATTTACGTAAAAATTTAAAATAAAGAAAATATATTTTTTTAGCTTGAAAACACGTCAAATAGGGTTTTAAATGTAAATTGTTTACACCTTAAGTACACATGTGTATGGTTGCTGCCCTGTATTTGGTCCATCGTCACACTTTTTATCTTTGTTTCCAACCTTTTGTTGATACATTTGCAATTGGGGAAGGGATGAGTTGCGTGGTTCATAAGGAAGGGGATGCAAAATGAGAGATTCTAAGTTTGAACTCTCCCGTTAACAGTAAAAAAAAATACAATTGCAATTTTGCACTAAAAGAGTAAGAAAAGAAAAGGGAAATTTAGGAATGAAATTGTATGAATTTTTAATGGATAATTTTTTATACATTGTCAGTGTATAATTTTCTTTACACTAGTAGGTATAGATCATGTCACATAACATGGATCCACTTTTGAAATTTAAATTATGCACATGTATTATACACATGAACCCACTTTTCTTTACACTAATGTAAAAAAAAATACTACATTATTAGTATATAAAAAAAAGAAGAGATAGAACCTTGAATACTGAATAGGGGTTAGGGTTCGAATCTATTTCGTTTCTTGAGCGTGGTGGCTGCCATGGCAGCTTTCGAGTCGTCTGCCCTGCCTCCTCTAGGTGTGCAACCGACTGCTAATCTTTTGTAGAGGCTGTGGTCTCATCTTTTGTCTATCTAGAAGTGGCGGCAGACCTGAAATTAGGCAATTTATCGTCATATAGGGGTGAACCAGTGTTGAAGGTATCTCAACAAGAAATTGCGAGATTGGCTGAGCCGTATAGGAACATGCTAGTGGGAAGATTCTCTTTCATCCATCCTCCAATGAAGGTCATCCGCCGATTTTTTATTTCACTTGGGTTTAAGGGAGAGTGTTCAGTGGGTCTTTTCGATGACAATCACATCTTCATAAGGCCGAACCAAGAGGAAGATTACATGAGACTCTTCGTCCATCATACATGATATGTGCAAAGTTCACCAATGACAATTTCTAAATGGACACCAGACTTTAAACCCAGTCACGAAGTTTCCATTGTTCTTATTTGGGTTTTACTCCCATGTCTACTGTTATATCTCTATAATGTTAAATACATCATGAAATTGGCCAAGCTTTTGGGCAAGCCATTAAAGGTTGATTCTGTTACAGTAGGTGGCAAATGACCTTCAATGGCCAAGTTTTAGTTGAGATTGATGCAGCAAGACAACCAGTACGAAGGATTTGGATTGGAGACGATTCCTCAGGACATTGGCAATAGGTGGAGTATGAGGGGTGGCCAAATTTTTGTGGGCATTGTGCACAGGTTGGGCACTTAGAGTAAGAGTGCTTCAAGAAAAATTCAAAGTTACGTCCCAATACTGGGTTGAAACTGCCAATGAAATCAAAAAACAGAAACACAATGGCGCTGCAACTTATGTATGTTGCGAAGCAATAGGATGATAAGGGAAAGACAAAAGTAAGTGTGGCAAACGTGGGGAGTTTGAACCAGGGGAGTATACAAATTGTAGTGGAACCCTGTTGTAATCAAGAGGTAGTTGTGCAGACCCCGACAAGGAAAGGAATGACTGATCTTTTCGAATCACAACACCTTCCATTAGAGGTGGATAGAAGGTAGCTTTTGGTGGAGAATGAGTTGAGCTAGCAGGGGCACTTGAATGGCAAATGATACATACGATGGGAGATTTGGGAAGGCGTGGTAGTTTGGCAATAGCAGGTGTTGGAGTCGGTGAAGAAGAAGGAAAATGATTATGCTGTCAAATAGGTTTACAAAATTAGAAGATTGGGATCACGACCTAGATTTTAGGGTGAAGAAATGCAGGCAATCTCTACCCCAAATTCTCCCAGTCATCATCGAGAGAAGTGTGTCAATGGTAGACAGAAATCAACAGATTGGGATGGAGAACAGCGAAATGTGTCAATTAATAGGTTGAAGGACTTCCAGGCAAGGTTGGAGAACCGATTAAAAGAAGTGGATTTATATGAAGGTGAGTACCCTTATTTTGCATTGTTAGATGCTAAAGACATCCAGCTATTAAATAAACTGGCGAAGAAGGGGCGGCCACCAAATTATAACAATAAATTGTTAGAGTTTAAATCACAAATTTCATCTTTGGCTAGTTTACATGATTAAGTCAGTTAATTATTTTATGTGGAATATATAGAGTATCTCTCATAGGGACGGGCAATGACATTTGAAGCGACTTTATACACGTCACTGTATGTCGGTTGCTCATTTTGATAGAGCCGATGACGGATAGTTTTCAAATTATGAGTATTAGGATGCTTCTAGGTTTTGACAATGCTCAAACTTGTTTAGAGGAGAAAATTTGAATTTTCTGATTTAATGACATGCATATTGATTTTTTTGAGCATGCTGAGCAAATGGTACATATGCATGTTAATGCTCAATCAAGGCTCTCATTTTGGTTCTCTATGGTATATGCTAAGTGCATGCAGGTTTGTAGGCATAGTCTTTGGCAGGCTTTATAGCGTATTGGCAAGAGAGGGCATGGTCGGTCGGTGGTGACTTTAATGTGATATCTTCAACTAATGAATGCGTAGGGGGGAACCCAGCTAATACTAGGAACATGGAGGAGTTTAATGAGGCAGTGTTTGATTGCCATCTATCAGCAGTGGACTTTGATGGTCAGCCTTTTACTTGGACCAACGGATCGATTTGGTTATATGTGGGAGATCGGATCATGCGCCTCTACTGGTTATATGTGGAGAGCATAGTCACCAGCAAAATTCATTTCGTTTCTTACATATATGGAGTCGGCAACAGGCTTTTGAGCAGCTTGTTCAGTAGGTGTAAGAGGAGCCAGTAGAGGGTATGAGAATGGTCAGATTTGCCTTGAAATTGGGGAAGTTGAGGAGAAGATTGCGAGAGTGGAATCGTTGTTCTTTTGGAAACATATTTGCACGAGTGAAAGAAACTGAATTGGCATATCAAGCAAGAAAGACGGAGCATGATACTTTGAGAGATGATGTTTCCAAACAGAGGCTTAATGAAGCTAGAGCTTGATACACTAATGGGCTTGCCCTAGAATGCGGGTATTGGAAATAGAAAGCAGCGATTCGTTGGCTAAAAGAGAGATGCAAATTCTAAATTTTTTCATTCTGTTGTAAGGGAACGTAGGAGCATGAACTTCATATGTAGAATAAAAGCAAATTCGGGCCAGTGGTTGGAAGATGTGGAGAGCATTAAAGCATCTACTATCGTCCACTTTGTAGGTTTATTTGCTTCTAATGGAAAATCCTTAGGGCAGCCGTCTATCCCCTTTGATTTACCTTCACTTTCGGCGTAGAGAATGATTTGTTAGAAAAAGTGCTTTCTGGCGATGAGGTGAAGGAGATAGTATTTTCTTTGAATCCGGATAGTGCCTCTGGTCCTGACAGTTTTGGAGCTGAATTTTATTAACAATGTTGGGTGATTATCAATAATGATTTAGTGGAGGCGGTCACAAACTTTTTCAAGGGCGCCCAACAGCCGCATAGTTTTACTAGCTCAATGATAATACTGATTCCCAAAGTGGTTAGAGCTACTTCTTGGATGGAATTCAGACCGATCAGCTTATACAGCGTCTGCTCCAAAATTATTTCTAAAATTTTGACTAATAGAATCAATGGCTTTCTCCCTTATCTGGTCTCTCAATGGCAGACAGGTTTTGTTCTAGGCAGGAATATCTCGAATAATATCCTAATTGCTCAGGAACTGGCATTGGATATGGGAAGGAGGCTAAAACATCTAAACATGATGCTCAAGTTGGACACGGAAAAAACATATGACCGAGTGAAGTGGTTGTTCCTAATCTTTATGCTTTGTTGGTTTGGATTAAAGAATTGAGAATTGATTTATTATTTCTCACTCTGTTGAATTCCTGGTTTCTAGTGCTAACTAATGGTGAGCCTGCCAATTTTTTCCGATCATCACGTGGGGTACGTCAAGGAGATCCATTATCTCCAACCTTTTTTTTTGTTAGTTGCGGAGTATTTGGGGAGAAATATTCATGATGTATTTCTTCAAAAAGAGCGGAGATTTTATGGAGCTGCAGGTATCCATGCACCTTACCTCGCATTTGCGGATGATATGTTAGTATTCGCTAGGTGTTCCAATGATTGTCTAGAGGCGTTGCACAAGGTATTTCAAACATATTAGGTGCTTTCTAGTTAGAAAATAAATGTGTAGAAGAGTTCATTTATTGTTTCGAAGTACGTAACGGAGGAGTAAATTTTGCTAGTGTCATCTATATTAGGGTGTCAACAACTGTTTTTTCCTATTACGTATTTGGGGGCTCCAATCACATGAGGTAGGTACCTCTGTGTGTATTATGATAAAATTATAAACTAAATGAAGGCTAGGATGCATCATTGAAGTGCGAGGTTTCTTTCGGCAGGAGGTAAATGAATGTTGATTCATCATGTACTATCATCAATCCTAATGTGTTTGTTGTAGGTACTGAAGCCTCCGAAGGCTATTTTGGTGAGAATTGGGAGGATGTGCAATGCCTTTTTATGGGATAAGAATATGGTAGAACAGCGAATACATTGGACAACATGGGATAAGGTGTGCTCTAGTGGCGAAAGGGGGTTTAGGAATGAGACGTCTTGTGGATATGGTCACCGCTTCCTCATGTAAGCTATGGTGGCAACAGCGACAAAAAAAGTCATTGTGGGTCTCGTTTATGCATGCTAAGTTTGTTAAAGGGCACCATCCTTTGATGGTCTCAGTTGATAGGCCTTCGACGTTATGGAGGCGATTGATGGAGGTTAGAGATTTTGTTGAGATGCGAATAAGATGGTGCATAGGGGGGATTTGTGAATTTTTGGCACAATCGTTGGCTCTTTGATTCACCAATAGCGGTCATGGTTCATATGTCCAATCCTCCACACATGCTTCTTGCGGAATTTTATGGAGAAAATGGTTGAGATGTAGGGAAACTAAAGAGCCTTCTTCCAATAGACTTGGTAAACAAGATATTGGATCTAAAACTAGAGGCATTGCTAGAGGATTATATGGTTTGGGCATCTTCTTCCAGTGGCGTCTTTTCGATTAAAACGACATGGGAGCAATCGAGGAAGCGAAGAATATCTCAGTGGTTAATAAAATTGTTTGGTGTCCCACTCTTCCCTTGAAAGTGTCATTTTTTTTTCTTGACGTCTACTACATCACTTCATATCATTGGAGACGATTGTCCGCCAGTGAGGTGTTCAAATGGCATCGAGATATAGGTGCTACTTCAAGGTCGAGGAGATGGTAAACCATGTATTCTTGCAAGGTCCGGTGGTGAGCTTAGTCTGGGCACATTTTCAAAGAAAATTTAGGATAACTGGGGCAATGTTAGCAGCCCTATCTTCTAAAGTGATGTCGTGGTACCTCTTAGTGCATGTAGGGTCCATAACTCATCATTGAATGATGTTGCCTATAGTTATCTGCGGGTGTATTTGGAAGCAACGAAACTTGGAGTGCTTCAAGAGGCATCCTTTTCTGCTCGTGACATTATTTGGATGGTGGGAAAAAATTTTGACCAGCTTAGGCGAGTAAAAACATTGCTAATTTCCCATTGCTAGGGGGGGTGTAGATTGTATATAGAGTTCTGTCAGTCACCCAATCAGGACTTGCAGACATGTACCTATTGTTTAGGCTAAACCTCTTCAGGGTTCCTTAAAACTTAACACAGATGCGAGTGTCAAGGGTGGTAGAGCTTCAGGGGGAGTCTAGTCCGGGATCATGAAGGCAAGTTGATTTTTGCCTTTCATAAAGGAATAGGGGAGATGAAAGTTCTGATGGCAGAAGTGTATGCTCTACGTTATGACTTACAATTATGCGTTGACAGAGCAATTTCGAAGTTGGTGATTGAGGTTGACTTGGAGGTGCTAGCGCATCTTGTATTGAGGAATTCTGTAACTGGGTAGCGATTGTGTAATGTGGTTCGGGATATTCTACTTTTGTTGGAGAGTCATGGGATGACTGTTAGTCATGTTTACAAAAAGGTGAACTCTTTGGTAGATAAGTTGGCAAGTCTACAAGTGATAGACAATTTGTATTAAGGATTTCCGCAGCTTCTCTGGGAGGTTAAAAAGTCTGTTATAGCGGATGGTATGGGGTGGCCGGCAATTCGCACTTGTGTAAAGTAACAATTTTAAGGGACATGTTTTTTTTATATTGTGGTCAAGCTTTGGCCCTTCATTAACTTCTTGTAGTTTGTTTCTTCTGCCTTTAATAAAATAAGGGGCTTGCAAAAATAAAATTTAATCATTTTTTAATTTATAATTTCAGATGGATTGTTACCCAAAAAAAAAGTTCAACTTGGAGGGTCTTTTATAATTTTAGATGGATTGTTACAAAAAAAAAGTTAAAATGGGAGGGCCTTAGCGAGATTCTTCAAAGTTCAGGGGTGCTAATATATGTCGGAAACCTCTGGAATTTTTCCCTATGTAGGAATTAAGATGGATTTGCTTTTCTCGAATTCGGATACAAACCGAAAGACGAAATTGAGAGCCAATTGTAACTAAATTCAAATGGAGGACAAGGCGGGTACCGCCGGCGTCGTTGCTGTCGCCGGCAAAACCATCCAAGAACTCGCAGTGGAAGGCCAAAAGCATTTAGAAGAGACTATCGAATCCGCATTTCAAATCCTATCCTCCATGAACGACGAGCTCTGTAACCCTAATCTTTGGTCAACAAATCCCAATCCAAATTCGTCCACAGCCGGCGCCGCAGCTTCTGTAGCTATTACTAACGGTAGCGTTAATAATGGCAGCACTAGTGCTATGAGCAACGGGCACCACACAGCATCTAACGGCGACGTTTCGTCAGATTCTTCCTCTTCGTCTTCGCATCAGTTGGATATCGGTGTTGGGGTTGGCGCCCTAGAAGACGCTCGCATGCGGTACAAATCCTCCGTGGCTTCTCTGCGCTCTGTCCTCACTGCTATTTCCAACTCCCAGAAGGTAATTAATTTTTAAGAGGGTTACTTTAAACCCTTTGCTTATACCCTAGTTTTGGTGCCGAAGGTTAAAGGCCGTATGGATCGAACATTCTTCGTGGAATCTGATAACTTTGATCGCAATTTTGCTATCTGATTAGTTTTCCTGATGCTTTGTTCAAAATTTATTTGTTCATCTATTGGTAGGAAATGTTTTTGGTTTCTTTGGTTTTTCAGAATATTTTTGTTTTTGGGATTGAAAGTATTCATGCTCTTTATTTTATTTTTATATGATAAATTGGGGGAAAACATGGTTGGAACACAGCTTATCCTAATTAGCAGCAAGGATGCCACCACTGGACTACTGCAAAGACTGGCTTTTTGAAATTCAAGTGGCTGACTTTTTTCCTAAATGCACTCATGCTTTTGATTTGGGTCATTTGTTATGGGATATTTCTTGTTAGGAAACGAAAAGTAGGGGATAAGATGTGCAAAGCTCTGGTAGTTTTTGCGTGTACCCACAATTTTTGGTGAAGAATCTGGTGTATCATATTTCTTTAGGTTTGTAATTTTGATTCAAAAGTGAAAAAGGAGGATAAAAGAGTAGCCATGTTCGTGTTGGTACTCGGTGTCCTTTGCTTATTATTTATCTGATCTGATATTGGTGGCCTTATTTCTATTTCTTTGCTGCCTTAAAGGAGTTCCTTTATTCTTCATCATCAGAAGTCAAAAATAATTGATTATGACATGTTACATTGTTCAGTATTTAATTTGGAATTGAGATCAAGAGTGCCCTAGAAGAGCGAGTAGTGAGACTTAGGAGCATTAGTTCGTGAAGAATATATAGATTCTTCATTAGAAGAACAACCTATGTTTCAATGACTAATCTAATTTGGCTCTTTCAGAGTAGAGCTGGTGGTACAAGTACTTCTGTAACAGGTCATGAGTATGAATACTATCCTATTAAGCCAATAAATTTGACAAAGGTAGCATTTGATGAAATCTCGCTTTGGTCACGCTTTTGCTGTCATATTTTGTTTTCCTAGTTCTTCATTCAACATTTATGTGGTCATATATTTGTAGGAATTTTCTTGGTTTTCATACATTTTTAGAGCATTTTTTGCTTTTGCATTCAAGATTCTCATTGCTATTTCCTTTTTCTTTTCCGAACATTGGGGAAAGAGGTTGTGGGGTTCAATGGTGCTCACTGTATACAGCAGCAAAGGATGCTAGACTACTAGGAAGGTGGCTTTATGGGATTCAAGTTGGTGACTTTTTTTCCCCCCCGTGAATGCACCTAATGCTTGGAATTCACGTGTTGTTTGTAATGGAAAATGTTTCTTAGTTAGGAAAGGAAAAGTGGGGTATAAAATGTGCAAAACCTTGGTAGTTTCTGTTGTATCCTGCAATTTTTGGTTAATAATCTGGTGTTCTATAGTTTTCTTAGGTTTATAAGTTTGATTAAAGAGTGGGAAAAGAATAGAGAGTGCAGGGTTGGATTATGCAGGAGTAAATATTGAATGTAGTGAGAAATTGGTACAAAAGATTAGCCATGTTCTTTTTCGTTATTCTGTTTTCTTTCCCTACTTCTCTCTCCATCCAATATATTTTTTGCTGTCTGAAAAGAATTTTTTTTTCCATCATCAAGTCATTAATGAAATCCTATGACATATCCAACCCCCCCCTCCAAACACACAAACCCCCGACAAAAAAAAAAGGGGAATCTGATTAGCGTGATGGTTATTTTGGTGCTTGTTGGCAAAAGTCTCAAGGGTTAGATACAAGAAAATTTACTTCTTTTTAATTGAGGTCAAAGAGGCTAGGAGCGACGAGAAGAATGGAGTTCTCCTTGAAGGTCTTTGGGTTCTTTGTGAGTGATTAATAGTATTGGACATTTATCTGCTTGGGCTACTAGCAACTTACTGAATTGTACTTATCTTCTTTTATTTGTTGACTTTTCTATTTCCCTGCGAGAATCCTTCAAGTTCTAAGCACAGACAGGTAGTATTCTCACAGGTATAGCTTAATATGATTATGGCACATTTGAGAATTTAACAACTGGCAGCTGTAACATTTAATGTTCTTATGTTTATTTTTCTTACTAGAATGCACTTCCATGGACATGTAAAAAATAAACAAGACATGGATTGCAGGACTGATGGCTAAATTTCAAGTGCTTTATCCTTATGGTCACTATTTTAGTTTCTTCGGTGTTTCCTTAAATTATTATCCTTGAAGAGGACACTGGATGATGATATAATTAAGGGTAAAATACAGTAAAATCACCCTGTGATTTACGTAAAGGACATGGATATCATTCAAAAACACCCAAATAAACTCCTTGTACTTTGGACTAATGTGGACTTTGGATGGAAATCATCCAAATTGACAGAGCGTGGATTACACGCGCTTGACAAACGAGTGTAAATGGTAGTGTAGGAAGGTATTTTGGTAATTGTACTTCTCTTCTTAGTTTCTTTCCCTTTTTTTTAACTGTTCTTTCGTTTTAATCTTTTTACTATGTTTTCTTTTTTCTACTTTTTTCTATTTTTTGCTTCTTCTCCCAGCTCCCACACATCAAGTTATGAACCCAGAAGCCATTTGTTTCCCTTATTTCTTTTTTCATTTTTTATGTTTATTTTCCTTCTCATTCACCTGGTGCAGCAAACCAGAACCACCAATACCAGCTGCCATTGTCACCACTAGATGCCACCCCTGTTGATGAGCACTGTGATTAGCAGAATCTGGTGAGATTCACATACCAAACATCGCTTTTTCCAGAGATCACAATTTTAATGTTGGATTTGGCCAAAAAGAATCAGAGAGTAACAAAATGGCCATGAAAGTGATGGAATTTTTGCAACAAATTATTGTTCCTTCCTTCTGCTTCCATGGCTTACACCACACCACCAGTCGCCATCCCCTCTCACCACCCCCAACACTCCTTCCCTCTCCTCGTTCTTCTCTTTTTCCTCGTCCTCCATATCAATCAAGCATATCTCACCCAATTTAGGTTCAACACCATCAATTATTACTTAGCTTTCATGAATTTTACACCACTGAACTCCATTAAAAAATATAGCTAGCAAACAAGCCAGCCCCATTCAAGGAAATTATCCTTGATGATTTACTCGAATGGAACGAAGCACCAGAGAGAGAGTACAATGGTAATAGTACAGATCTGCAAAAGTATTTGATGAGTATTTGATGAGCAGAGACAAGAAAATCTCAAGAGGATCTGATGAATAATTTTTGCAGATCTGCAAACTAATCTAATCCCCAAACCCATAACAAAAGAATAATTCAAAAAGGTTTTTTTTTCTTTGTTACCTTGGTGATGAAAATGGCAACCACGGTGAAGGCGATGATGTAAGTGGCAGCAGTTGGTATTAGCTGGATTGAAGAAAGGAAGAAAAGAGAAGGAAATGGAGGAGAAAAGAAAAAAAGAAAGGGACAAAAAACAGAAAAGAGCGAAGTATTCTAATGTAGATGATGGTTGGAGAAGAGGATGTCCTTTTTTTTAAAATTCAATTTGACCACTCAAATTCCTTTTTTACTGGAATAAAGTAAGAAAGTTTTTAAAATTTCAATTGAGCCTTGAATAAACTAATGGTACAGCTTGCAACTGGGGATAGTATAGGAATTTTTATCCTTCTGTCAATTCGGATGATTTCCATCTCCACATCAGTCCAAAGCACAAGGAATTTATTTGGGTGTTTTTGAATGATATGGGGGTTCCATGTCCTTTTCGTAAATCACAGGGGTGTTTACTGTATTCTACCCTATAATTAGTGGTCCATATACTTCAGGCAGGAGAGTGAGAATTAGCTTATTGAAGATGTATTCCATGAATGGAAGGTGAGATTGTTATTGAATTTCAAAATGAGATCAGGAATGCCCCAGAAGGGAGAGAAAGTTAGACTCAGGAATTATTGTACTTTAGTCATGAGTATACATATCTTTTTGACATGGAAAATATGGTAAATGCTTACTTATACATCTGATCATATTTGATCAAATCCCGGTAGTGTAGCCATTATCTCATTTCCATTTCCAAGCATTTTTTTGATAGCTTTCGTAAGTGTCAATTCCAGAAGTGGTAGAAGAAATGGCGAAGAAGTGCAATCTATGTTTCAATTTACTAATCTAATTTGGTGCTTCCAAAATAGAGCTGGTACTTACATGCAAGTACTTCTTTAGTAGGTCATAAGGTTCAATAGTATCGTAACAAGCCAATACATTTGACCAAGGTAGTGTTTGAGTAAATCTCGCTTTGACAGGTGGGTGATGTAATGGAGGGCCTATTCTGATCAAGAATCATGCTCCTAGACTGCAGGGCAGGGTAGCTCAAGGATCATGAGAAGGTGCATGGAAGTCTTCATGCCTGTATTGCCATATCTCAGGACTGCAGTTTGATCAAGTTTCAAGTTGATTGATTATTCAGTTGGTATTTTCCTTGGGACAAACAGGTCCAGATTTCCCATGTGAAAGCTACTAGTTTACTATTCTGGTTGGTTAAGATTGAGGTTTGAAGTCATGTTGTGGGGCAATGGCAAGTATTGGTTAATGCTTGGTGGCTACCATGTAGATGAGAAAATCTTTGTAAAGGCCATTCCCTGCGAAGATATGTTCTTGTGACAGGCAATGGGCAGGTAACACCATAATGTAAATGGCACTCCAAAGTAAGGACTTACATCTGTAGTGAGAGCCTTAGTAGCCACAGGTTGGATGATGCTGGGTTTTATGTGTTGTCCCTGTGATTGCCCTTTTGCAAACTGAGATTTTATTTTTTGTGTGCATGGAACAACTATGGAAGACCATTATCTCATCTTTTGGTGGACTTTTGTTAGAAATTGAAGTTGCTTTATTGTTAATTAGGGAAGACCTGAGTACAGTCTCATCTTAAATTTGTGAAGGCATCTGAATTGAGTTTGTTAGTCACGCTCTTAAATTAGGTAAAATGCATGCATTTTATCTTCCTAGGGCTGATATTTAGAGCACTATATGTTGCTCAGATGATCATTTTTATGTTATCTGCATCTTATTCCATTTTTTTTGTCTGTTATATTTATTCTGCTTGCTGGAAGTAATTGCTTCCTATTTTCAATAAGCTCACTGTTTCTATCATTAGATTTTCATTGCCAATATTATCCCATTTTTGAGAATGACGAACAGATGAAATCTACAGTTTTAAAGGTGGTCAATTCCTGTTAAACAGGTAAAAGCTTCTGAAATGGATTCAACAAGTGGTTCAGGTTCTCCCACTGATCAAGCTGATATTGAGAAGCTGGAAGAGCAGGCTTCTGCCTTGAGAAAGGTATTTCCAGATTGTTTCATTTTCTGATTGGCAATTGTGTTTCCTTGTTTTTGCATCTGGTGGCTGTAAGCGTGCAGAGTTGTTCCATAGGTTTTTTCTGTCACGTCTTTAGTTTTACCAACAAAGTTGTGTATAAGAGTAACTTTTTTGTTTTATTTCTCTGTATTCCTTTCCTAGAGTGAGAGGGTCTTGTAATATATAGTGACATTTCATGGTTTTTGCCCTCCCGTGTTAGAATATAGACTGATACAGTAGGATGGATTTCAATTTAACGAATTTCTGAACTGTTGTGGTAATCTTCCTAAATTCTTGTGATGGATTTGTCTTCCAAATTTTTAGGCACTGGTCGAAAGAAACAAGCATCTCAAACTTCTGATCGATCAACAACGAGATCTAATAAGTGATATATGTACATGGCAGAGTCCTTGTTCTGTATGAGTTGATATTGGCACTTCTACAGCATAACACAACTCAATGGAAGGGAGGCATTTTCTGGGGGTTCATCAGAATATCTTCCTTCGCTTGATGAGGCTACCAATTGTAAAAGCTCATCAAATGAAGGGCAAATGAGGAGCCAAAATTTTTGAAGGTTGTGGTATGACTTAACATCTAAAAGCCTCCAATATGCTGGTCTTTAAATCTTCAGCCAATCAACCATGGCTCACTTTAGTTAAATTGTGAAGCAAACTAGAGAAGATTTAGCACTAGGCAGACTGAATTTGCCTCATTTTCTCAGCCAACGGATTTGCTCTACTTTCAGAGAAAATTTCCCTTTTCCTGGTTCCTTTCGTTGGTCAGTATTGTAATATAATGGGAAACTTGTTCTTGTTGAGGTAGCTTTTGTAAAGTTCTCTGTAGACATGCCACTTCGTATTTGTTCTCGTCAATTTGCAACAAAAGCAAGACACAAAATTCATTTATTGGCCAAGTTTGGTAAGCATCGTTTCTTTAAGTAGGCAGGTTCGTTAAAATTGGTCAAGTTATTGGATGCTGAGATGAAGGGGGGAGGGGGGGGGGTGTTAAATTCTCCTCTTTTAACGATTTGTGTTGGATTACGAGTAAAAAAACAGGATTAACCATGAACTTTGACATCAATACTGATGATGCCTCACCTTCTTGATTTGACATGCTCAAAAATTAAAATAAAAAGCTGCAGCCGCTTCAATTATTATTCATCTACAGAATGGTAAATTCTATTCTTTGTAGAGGTTCGGTTTTTTGAGTTACTCAAGGAGATTTAAGATGTAAATTCAGAGAGAATGGTTCATTTTCCGCCGTGCTTATGATATGTACAATGTTCCCCAGCATTTCAGCCCTAGAGTCATCTCTCATATCCATAGATCTTGTATAATGCCGATTCGTATGAAGAATGTTCGAGACAAAGGCCATAATATTGTTCATTGGAACTTGGAAGGTCGTCCAATTCTAATAGAATCAATACCCTTAGCAATGGACGGTATGAGAGAGACTGTGGAATGGGCATGCCAACAAGCTCCGTCCAAACATGGAAAAGAATATGTAAACACGTCTGAAAAATCAAAGAGGGATCTATTTCTGTACATTGAGAATAAATAATAGACCAGAAATTACAATGAACTAAGCTGCCGCATTTCCACCATCATTAAAATAGGAGGAATATGGTGAGTTTGTCTCTGTTTGTTCATCATCAGGCAGTCAAGCAGAACTATATAAATGGTCAGAACCCATAGCTCAATGCAAATGGCTGCATAGCTGCACTCTGTCTCTACTTGTTCATCATCAGGCAGTCAAGCAGAACAATGTAAATGGTCATAACTCATCATTCAATGCAAATGGCTGCATAGCTGAACCTTTCTCTGCTTCAGTCCTTCAGGAGCATAGCCTTCTACAGTAGAGAGTAAACTTGCAGCACTATCTCATTCTTTGCTTTCATGGCCTCGAATTACCGGGCCACATAATCTTTCAGCCAATCTAGCAACATCCAGCTATGGGGACAAATCTGTCTGCGCGAGGTGACATTGGGAGGCAGCTCACATCCTCACTGCTTTTATGGTATAGAACTTTCTGCACATAGTATAAAAGGTAGCACTGCGAGGCCCTAACAACCTCTTCATCAACTTTAGTTATCCAAGCATCATCACATTTAAACCATTGGTTTCTCAACCGCAAATAGGTAACATAATGACCAGACTCTAACATCCCTGAATGGGTGACCACAGCAAAAACCTCAAATTCTGTGTTACTATCTGATTCATCACCCTCAAAAGCAAACATTCTGTTTCCAAATTTTTTCCTCACAACTGAAGAAGATAAATATGGTTTCATGTCTAAGGAAAAAGGGAACTGCAAATGCCGATCGATTTTTCTTGACAACCTTTTAATTGGAGAATGTTCAAAGCGTTTTATATGCAAACATAGAACCAAAGGTAGCTTTTTGATTGACAATTGCTTTAAAGCATCCTGTTTCTCTTGACAGTTTTCACAGTACAATTTTTGATCTGATCCTAGCTTCTCTAGTCTTGTAAAGAGGTCCAAGCAGCCCACAAGAGTAGAAGTACCTGCGCTCTCATTTAGTTTGCTTGGCTTACCAACATTTATAGGATAAGATATGTGTGTATCTAAATCGAGAGAAATATCCACACAAGGATCATAAGTTGAGGAAGTGAACCCACAAGATGCACAGGTGACATCTGACCGCACTAGCCCCGAGAAAGCTCTATGAATAATACACTGGCAATCTCCATAATCTGTGCAAGAGAAATGCTTTACGTCAGTGAAAAGAAGGCAGAGAAAAAGATTCAGTTTTTTTTTTTTAAACAGTTGAAGTCTCGTCCTTATCCCCTTGTTGAATATTGATCAAATCATCATGATACTTGGCGGTACCAATAAAATCAAAACTTAGTGACAACATTTACGCCATGGCATGAAACTTGTCATCCCTCGGCTAAGCAATGCAGCCAAATTTTATCAGTTACAGACCCTGATAACCACAGATCTGCTGCATCACTCATGGAACACCGAGCCACAGATGGTTCCTTGTAAACCAGAACTGACTAGTATCCCAAACTGATAGGAAGCTAAGAAAGACCTATCCTGGCATTCGATTACCTCTGATTGCATGGCTTGCCTTCCCTTCTTTCTCATGGATCCTATCCAACATTGAGATGAAGAACTCATGGGCATCCTGCTGCTCATAATTAGCAAGATTTTCTGAGTGCTGCCACCAACTGCAGACAATTATCATCCTTACATTTAGTTCACCAAATTGCTAAAAAACATCAATACATATATATCAAGAAAATAAGCCCTGATTAGAGCTGTGGCAGGTGAGCAACATAGGAAAATTAGTTGAGGGGCATTATAGAGAAAGTATTGTTTAATATAATCAACTCCACAAATTATACTACTCTAACTGAAGCTTTTAAACAGTAAATGACTCCAGTTCAGATTAAAACATCCTATAAGGTAAACCTTTGTCCCTCCCATCCCTAGCTTACAACTGCGATTCAGCCTGAACTTAATCACTGCAATGCAGCTATATCAACCACTAAGTAATACAGCATATCCATTGGTTCAGATTCGTACAACAATACCCAGAATATACTTTAGTAAGAGATCATTGAAACAAATTGCATAACTTGCATCTCTAGCGCAGAAATAGAATAAGAAGGAAATAAAAAATAACAAACCCAAGTACTTAAAATGTGATCAATTGTATAAAATCAGCAAACCTGTAAAGGAACTGAGCTGGACTATAGGGTGTCCGATCGCCTGAAAACACAGCTGAGAAAATAACATCAATGTCACAAGGCAAACACAGTCTATCATTGGATCTCTTACGGCACATTTCACGGTTGTGCCTTCCACTAAGATAGTAATTCCTCAAAGGGGGAGCATGAAGCAATGCTTGCAACACAGAATTCATAAAACAAGTATTCCCCAAATTGTTCAAACCCCTCAGACCCAAAGGAAAACATGACTTAGACCATTGATCCCTTAATGAAACCAATCTTTTCACATTCCTCAAATCCAAATCTATCCCAAAATTCAATCTTTTCCTCTTACATAACCTCAAATCCCCATTTTCACTCCTTGGCAATTCCATCATGTGTTTACACATCACAACCTTATCAAAATCTGGATCATACACCTGATCGCAGCATACACTACAATAAAGCTCAGCCCTTTCCAAGTCTACTGCAATCTCATGCCCATCAAAAGACTGGCTATGCAAAAGGGTATGGTCTGATCCAGGTGACAAGCAACAAGTTACTGATGAACAGATCAGACACAAGTAAAGTCTACCCTGGTAACCAGAGCAAAAACTGCATCTGGGCAGCTCCAATTTGGATTTATCAATCATTGTTCGACCAAAAGGGTTGGTTTTAACAAATTCTTGGATCAAATAGTAGCCATCAAGGCCATGTTTCTGCTTGTACTTTGTCAAGTGGTTGCACTCTTTCGGGGTTGAGTATGAAGGGTTTCTTGATGACATATTAACTAATCTAATCAAGATTAGAAACAGAATTTAAAGAAAGAATCTTTCCTTACGGCAGAAAAAGAATAACAAATAGATCAATTATCTATCAATACCAATCAGAATCAATTAGAGAGAAAAAAAAAGAATATGGAAAATCTCAAGGAAAAAGAAATGGGCGTGATTTGTGATTTCGGATCAGATTTGGAATCTTTCGTTCATAAAATCAAATGGGTTTCAACTGAATTTTAATGGATGTTGAAGGATTGGATTGACTGAGAAGAAGAGTCTAGGGAACGACTTGGGGGAAAAGGACGAGGAAGGGGGAGGCGCTTTCCTTCAGCGGACCGACTCATGTATTCCTCTGTGGGCCAGAGCACTGAGATAATTCTAAGTTACAGCTTCCTGATTATGTTGGGAAGAATCAAGGCCATTGACATCGTCTAATCAAAGGTAGAGTGTAGAAAATGGGCCTAGACTGCTCGATCAAAATCATTGATATGTTGTACCTCTGTGGATACTTTAACGGGTCGGATCCAGACTACGGATGAATGCAAATCCAAATTCAACTAATATTTGTTAAGGCTCTATTTGATAATTTAATTCAACACTTAAATTTAATAATTTCAGAACTTAACATATTCAAACGTGTTTGAATTGCCTGAACAAGACTTATTTCAAAAAATAAGTGGTAAATTATTCATTAATCACTTCATATACAAATACTTTCAAATGTTAGGATTGCATCATTTAATGATGGAAAAATTACTCAAGTGGTCCTGTACATGTTGCAGATGTGAAAATTTAGTCTCTTAGAATGAAAAGGAGTTATCTCAATCCTTAACTAATAAAAAATTATCAATTTTAGTTCCTAGGCACTTTTCCGTTTGAATTCTTGACGGAATTAGTTATGTGCGCACCATGTTACTAATTTTTAAAGGGTAAATAAGACATCAATGGGGTGTTGACTGAAAATGTGAGGGATCAAAAGACTTCATGTACAGCTGAAAACCCAAGGAAGAAGTTCCATCGCCGTGCATATTATGAAGTAAAATCTTTCATTTTCCTTGGAGTTCTATGGCTGTGCATTGTTTGTTTGGGTTGTGAATTAGGTGCCTCGAATGTAGTGTAGTTAGTTTTTGGTTTTAGTGAATATAATGCAGTTAAAGAGAATTGACTGTACTACTGTCTGATAATTGCTCCTAGGAATTTCGAATCTGGAATGCTGTATTAATTGTTTCACAGCTGATTTTTTTTTATTGAGATTCAATCATGCAGAAAAGGCTACCTTGGAGACGACATTGAAATTCTGATCATAGACATGAAACAATGAAGTATTAAGAGCATCGATTTTATTACTCCAAAAGCAACAACAACAACAAGAGCATCAATCCTTATTATGATTCAAATACACATACGTAAGCTGGGATATTGATGTTATACTCTTCATTCATTGCCCTAGTTGGGCTCTCCAACAAATTCTACCTTCAATCAACGATTTCCCTCGGCTTGATTACAGTCCGCACTACGATTTTTCAATTTTAGATTTTGCGATTTTTACGATGTGATGTATTTAAGAAAATAAAAGTTATTAAGAAAATAAAAGATTGATTGAAAATTATAATTGTAATGCAAGCAAAATAATATTTATAAAAAATATTGGAGAAAATCGTTCAAAACGCCCCTCACATTTTGTAAAATAACTTTTTTCGTCCCTTACTTTTAAAAATGTAATTTTACGTCCCTTACAAATTCACATTGGTCAAATTTGGTCCCTACTTAGGTTTCCAAGTAGTTTTGGTCGGAATTCACCGCGTGCCTTGCACGTGATCATATTTTAAGGGCAAAATTGTCAAATCAAATTTTATATAATTCGATTCATAATCCCTCACATTTTATAAAATAAATTTTTTCGTCCCTTACATTTCACAAATGAATTTTTTCATCCTTCACATTTTTCAAAATAATTTTTTTCATCTTTTATTGATCATGTGTATGAATAATTTTTTTTGAATCTATGCATATATCTATTTGATTTCACCCGAACAGTACGAATAGCATGTGAAATCAAATAGAGGTATATTACATACTATTCATATTGCTCAAATGAAATCAAATAGATATATACATGGGTTTAAAAAATTTGTTAGTTTTTCACTTATATTCATTTTCTTTTACTCAAAATTTGAAAATAAAGAAGATATTTAATCCTAAATATTATCGAGTGTTTATATCGAATTACATTTGGACAGAAAAAATAAACAAAAGAAAAGTATGACAAAAAGAAATAAGTGATTGGCATTTTCAAATTTTAAGACAATCACAAGGCAAGTAATTCAACTGTTGGTTTTAAAAGTGTCGAGTAGAAATTTCATATTTAAACTGAAATTTGTTAACACAATTATAGAATTCGAGTTAGGACCCATTAATTAGATGACCTTATTATACAATTCAATAAATAAATTATTACCAAAAGAGAAATGTCACAAATATTGAATAGGTTCAAATAGTGAAATCATATAAATATATACATGAGTTTCAAACAAAATTATTAGTTTTAAACTCCTATATATATTTATTGAATAATATGTGTATAACTACGATTAGCATGTTTAGATGAAATTCAATAGAGATAAATTACATGTTATTCGTACTGTTCAGATAAAATCAAATAGACATATACGTGGGTTTATAGAAAAAAAGCTATTCATACACATGATCAATGAGGGATGAAAAAATTCATTTTGAAAAATGTGAGGGATGGAAAAATTCATTTTTTGAAATGTGAGGAACGAAACAATTCATTTTGTAAAATGTTAGGGACGAAAAAATTCATTTTGTGAAATGTGAGGGACTATGAATCAGATTATGTAAAAATTTGATTTGACAATTTTGCCCTTAAAAAATGATCACATGCAAGTCACGTGGTGAATTCCGGCCAAAAACTAGTCAGAAACCTAGGTAAGGACCAAATTTGGTTAATGTGAATTTATAAGGGACGTAAAATTACACTTTTAAAAGTGAGGGACGAAAAAAATCATCTTGTAAAATATGAGGGACGTTTTGAACGATTTTCCCAAAATATTGCTATCCAACCACACTCTGGGTACACATGAGTAAGATAAATTTCTACTTTCTATTACTTTAATTTGACATGCAAAATGCAAAAACCTCACCACAAATGATCGTGGAATATTTAGTGAACTATCAAATACAAGAATTCAAAATCTCTAAGCCATAAATAGAAATTCAAGTAGTATATCATAAAAAATAGTTTGGCAATAACTCAGAAAAATTTGAATATATTATGAAACAACTAAAAATATGAATGTCCAATTTATTTCCCGAACAAGATTGATGCATGTATTCCCCTACAAGATTTATCTGGTTCACTTATCACTTCATGGAACAACTAAATTTATCATCCTGAAATTCTAAATTCATATATAATCATTAATAGTAGTTCATGTACCAAGGTTCTTGTATTGCCTATAAATAGAGGTAGACTAAACTCTCTTATAACAACTTTTGAACATTTGAGTAAATAATAGAATATTCTCTATTCTTTTTACTTCTTATTTTTATTCTACTATTTCAATCTCTACTTTTAATAGTTTATTTCATTATTTCACAACACATTATCAATATGAGTCTCTATTTTTGAACAAAGGTGAAACACTCGACTCTATCATTGGAGCATACAATTGCAAGACCGAGCATTGGATTAATTGATGTGTATGTATTTGTACTTTTTGGTGAACTTTTGAGGCAACATTTCTCTTTCCTAATTCATTTCACTTTTTTATGGCTAATGATAGGTTGCATTTTTGTTATTAAATTTATGATTATTCTCCCCTTGATTTTAGCCAAATATTGTGTTAATTGATAAATTCTATTTATATTTGGTATTTGGTGTTGATTGTAGAGAAGCGGAGTAAAAAGTGGTTCAAGGAGCAATTTTTTTAGAAGATTATGAACTAGTTTGATGTGGACGCGGTCAAAAATTACTATCAAGTCTCGGAGGCTCGAGATTTTCCTATGCATAGAAGTTTCCTAATCCAAATCAGATTTCAAGCAAGACATTTGGCTGAAAATTAAAAGATTTCTTTCTTATTAGATGGATTATTTTATTGGATTAATCTTGTATACACTGTCAGTGTATACACTATCACCGTTAGATGAATGACATATATGTAAAATCTGAATTTGAAATTCAAATTTTGCTCATGTGTCATTCATCTAACGGTGATAGTGTATATAAGATTTACTCTGTTTTATTTAGGAAACAATTAACATTATCTTTTGAGATTTTCCCTTTCCAAGTAGGAAGTTTATTTTATGTTAAAGACTAAAAAGTAGGAAATCACACTAATTAGGTCTGCCAGTTTCTGAGTGATTAATACTTCCGAAAGAAATGAATGTTTGGTGACGAGAGACTTGAGAAAGGAAAGAAACAAAAAGGCTCCGTTCTTTTTCCTCTTGAAAAGATGACGGCCTCGGTTCTTCTTTTGGTCTTCTCCTAAGCCGCATGTATCCAGCAACTCATCAAACCTTTGTGTTGGGATTTTTCTCATCCATGAGTAGTTAAATTTCTTTTTCTAGTTAAGAACCAACGGAGGATTTGGTTCATCTAAAATTGTGAGATCGAATTAATTACATTTATTTATTTTATTTACTGGTATTCTTATGTTTTTTGATTTAATTCTTATGGTTATTGTGTTATTTGAATAGATTAATCTAATAATCTAAAATCAATTAGAGCACTTAAATCCATAATTGTTTAATTACTTTAAACTAGTGGTGACTGGCATGATTGGGTTTGCATCAGAGGGACGTATGGCTAATTTAAAATAACGCTCGTAGTGTGTTATTTGGTTAGAACAGAACTTCTTTAATTCTTAAGACAATTGAAAAATTGAACTCTAAGGTCGTAGTTAGAGTTATTTCTTGATTAGGACAGTGGTTAATGATTGTACCTTAATCACCAATACAATAAGGAGAAATTGATTGTCATCACTTGTTTGACAGTTATAACTTATTTATCAACGAGTAAATGAAATTATTATTGCATCGATGATCAATTAAGTGAACCGTTTCCGAAGTTATTTCTTGGTTAGAGTTTATTTATTATTGTTTCATTTTTAATCAATTATCAGTTAGGCCTTTTTATTTGAGTTGTTTAATTATTCTGATTTTTTAATAAAAATTTCCTTTTCTCTGGGCTCTAGAAGAAACAAATTTTCTCTAGTCCCTGTGAATTTAACCCTACTCACCACTATATACAAAATTTGTATTTTTATTGGAGTAGGTATTTATTATTGTACAGGATCAACACCTGTCAACTAACTTTACCAAACAAAAATTTGTACCCCTTAATAATTTCTAAAAAGAATTACTTATTATGGACACTGTATGTGAAAATTCATCTTGAGGAAATGGCCAATTGGTCTTGAAAATACTGTTATTGAAAATAATGATAGTTCAAACCAATACCAGGCCAAGGCTATGGTATTCCTTCATTATCATCTGGATAAAGGATTGAAACTGAATATTTAACTGTGAAAGACTCACTTGTTTTGTGGAATAATTTGAAAGAAAGGTTTGACGACCTGAAGTCGGTCTTTCTTCCAAAAGGCGAGTATGATTGGCTCAATCTATGACTGCAAGATTTCAAAACTGTTGGTGAGTATAATTCAACCATGTTTAGAATTACTTCTCAATTGAAATTGTGTGCCGAAGATATAATTGATGAAGACATGATAGAAAAAATTATTTCCTACCTTTCACGTCTCCAATATGCTTTTGCTATGACAATATGGTGGAAAGGCTTTTAAGAAGCATTCTAAATTTATTGCATGTTTTTTTTGGGTTGAACAAAACAATGAACTATTGTTGAAAAATCTTGAGTCTTGACTAACTAATATTAGTCCATTATTTGAAATGAATGCAACTTAGTCTTATAATTTTGATTGTAATTGTGGACATGGATGTGGCCATGGAGGAGGTTGAGAAGGTGGCCATAGTCGTGAACGTAGTCATGATAGATATGTGCCTTGTAATGATCCTAAACGTGGCAAGAAACATGATAACCCCAATAATGGGTCAATAGTGATAAAAAAAATATGAAGAAAAAAATAATAATAAGGATAAATGCTATCAATGTAACATGAAAAAGGTCATTGATCGCGTACTCATCTTATGGCACACCACCTTGTTGAATTTTGTCAAGCATCACTAAAAAGGAAAGACGAAGATGCTAAGATACATTTTATTGATCAAAAGAATATCGATGATGATTGTGATACTGATGGAACACTGATGACATAGCTGATTTCCTTGAGCAGCTAGAAGATGAAAAATGATCAGATGTCAAATACCCAATATTTACTTGGAATTTTTGCATCTTTGTATAAGTTCCTTTATGAGTTATGTCATTTATGGACTTTCCTAATATTTACTTTTATTTGTAATTTTCTTTGTTATTTCTTCTTGAAGAAGAAATAGATGTCAACTATTTGGGATCAAAGAATTATGGTGATGATGACATATGTCTCATTAATAGTGTTACTACGCATACTATATTCTTATTTGGAAATAAGAGAGACAAACAGAATCAATGGTAGTGCTAAATTGATTGAAAATTTGGAAGAGCCACTACTGTATTTCTTTGCAAAGAAGAAAAGATTGTTACCTATAAATAAGAGTAAATCTTATATACACTGACAGTGCATACACTATCACTATTAGATTTATGACACATGTGCGAAAATTGAATTTCAAATTTAAATTTTGTATAGTTGTCATTCATCCAATGTTGATGGTGTATATACCGTCAGTGTAAGAAATATTAATCCTATAAATAAAGCACTACTCTCTACCAAGTCTCGAAGAATTTATTGAATTTTAAAGATATCCGCTAAAATGGTCATCATATCAAGGTACTAAATGAGACAATAATAGATATCATGTTTAGAGATCAAGTGAGATAAAAGTTGATTATATCACAAAAAACATTCAAGGTGCAAATAGTTATTGATATAGGTGTCTTCATTCTCATTTGATTTATAATTAATTCAAAATTATCACCTATGCCAAACCAGAAACTTATTGATCCTGATGAATTTATGATTTGACAAAAAGTAAGGATTTGTATGACTTTAAGAGCCAAGTAGTTCTTAACCATACCCCTTTTGTATTATATATGGCTCCAACAGAAATTTGAAAATTTGTGTCAGGTATGAATCACCATTTACGATTAGACATTGTGACATAATGATGGGTAATCTATTTATTGATATTGTGATGAACTACAATTCCTGATATTAGGGGAGAGAAAATGATCAACAAAAGAAAATCATTTGAAAAATGCTATTGGATTTCCTCATCCTCAAAATAATGTGAATTGGAAGTTTAAAATATTATTTGTTTGCAAAAAATTGTAAATCAATTATCAAATATATTTATAATATGTTCCAATTTACCTTTAGAAATGAGGCAGAACAGAAGCAAGTTCTGAATGGTTGGCCATGGATTTTTGATGGGCAACCTCTTGTGCTGCAACTATGGAGGGAAGGAATTGAAGACGACTCAGAGGCCTTTCAATCAACTTGATTTGGGTGCACATTTGGAATTGACCGATTCACTGGCTCACAAAGGAAGCAGGCAAGAAAATAGGTCAGGTTTTCTCTGCAGTCAAAGAGGTTGTTATCCCTAACACAGGAAGCAGAAATGGTAGACATATGAAAATCCTGGCTGAAATTGATTTAACACAACCAATTGTCAGGGGAACTATGGTTGACATGAATGGAATGACTAAATGGATTGCTTTCAAATATGAAAGATGCCCTGATTTTGATAGAGCAATTATTGGGCACATTTTGCACTGTTATTTGGTCATGATTTTGGTTACTTATGGTGCAAAATGTTGAGATTTTGCTCATATTTAGTGTTTGTGTAAAATGTAGGTGGTTGGTGTAAAAAGTGCTCCCGCGAGGCAAATTTTCAGAAGACTCTCTATTTCATGGCGTGCCCACGCCAGAAACTCTAGAAGGATACCCAAAATCCGGACCCACGGGATTGGTAGCAGCAGGGCCAATTAGGAAATCAGGTCCACGTGAACCGCGAAGATGCATGGGATTAAAACCCCTAGACAAAGTCCTGCTCCCTGATGTTTTTCCTTTTGCTGGCGGCCAATAGAAACGAAGCCAGATTCACGTCTAATAAGGAGATTAGCTTTTTCTTTGCTCTGGGACGTTTCTTCCTTTCTTTTCGGCGGCTGTTGTGAGTGAATTGGCTAAAAAAGCCAGATTCACGTGGGATTGAATAGTTTAGCTTTTAGTTTTTCTTGTCAGACGGACTTTTGTTTACTTTGGCTTTGGTTCTGTACAATTTTGGGGGTAACTTTCGTTTTACTATCCTTGGGGAGAATGGCCGCTGCAATAAACTCCAATATTTCGCACATGACTTTTTCCATGGAGATGAACTAAGCTTTCCTAGTCGAAGGTCAATTTGAGGACTCGGTTTAAAACATCTGTGAGATCGAATTAATTTTATTTATTTCTTTTATTCATTGGTATTTGTACGTTTCTTGATTTAATTGTTTAAGCTTGTTATGTTATTTGAATGTCAAGGGCCCGATATTCGAATTAACCTAATGATCCAATGTCAAAGTAATTGATTGAATCCGTAATTGTTCAATCGATTAATACCAGTGGCGATTAGCGTGATTGGTTTCATGTTAGGGAAACGTATGATCTAATTTAAACAAACCCTCGTAGCGTGTTTGTTGGTTAGAGTTGGGCTTTTCTAATTATTAATGCAATCGAGGAATTAAATCCTACGGTCGTACCTAGGGTTGTTTCTTGGTTAGAGAAATAGTCAACGGTCGTACCTTGGCTATCGATAGAGTAAGGAAAAGTTGGTTATCAGAGTTTGTTGATGGCTATAACCAATCTAGTAATGAGTAATTGAATTATCTTTGCATCGATGATCAGTTGAATGGACCGTGTCTGAAAGTTGCACCTTTGGCTAGAGTCGTATTGGCTATTGATTAATTCTTGTTTAATTCTATTAGTAGTTTCATTAGTTAGTTAATTAATTATTTTATATTCTCCAAAAATCCCCCATACTTCGGATTCTGGAAGAAACAAATTATCCCTAGTCCCTGTGGATTCGACCCTACTCACCGCTATATACAAAATTTGTAATTTTCTTGAGTAGGTAATTATTATTGCACAGGCTCGACACCTGTCAATTTTTGGCGCCGCTGCCGGGGATTGGTGCCTGATTAATTTGTTTCTTTTTGAGTTCATCTTGCTTTCTTTTTTTTATTATTTTTCTCTTATTTTTTTTATATATATAGTTTATGGCTGCTAACATTCCGTATTTTGGTAATAAACTGGATTTTATTTCTAGAAGGGGTTATGAGACTCATGATTTTTCTAATGATCAATGGGTTGTTGCAAATTGTGGAACTTATTTTGCCTCAAATCATTCAACCGATATATGCCCTGCATTTCAAGATGGTCTAAGTGCTCCAATCGATACTTTTAGAAAATTTTCATCTCAATATCAAACGTTGTATGACCCTTATTCAAACGGGTATGATCAAGAATGGTGGGATGATTCCAATTTTAATTATGCGACCAGGCCAATGAGTTTTCAATAACAAGAGTCTCAAGAAACGTCATCTACGTTAGGTATGTCTCTTGAAGAAATAATTGAATCATTAGCTACTAACACATATCTATTTCAACAGGAGACACATCAATTCCAACAGGAGACACAAAGGATGATTAAAGAGATGGAAGAAGGAAGACGTGAATTGGCATCTACAATTAGTGAATTGATTTCTCCAATTTGTGAAGAATTGCCCTCACAAACCATCAATGACCTTAAAGAAGATGAGAATACAATTATCCTGACAAATGACATGGAACTGCAAGAGTCTCAAGAAGAAGAATCTAAAGATGCAGTTGAAAAGGGAATTGAAGTGCAAGAAAGGGGACCCCAATATCAAATGGTTCAAGTGAATGAATCCAGTGAACAATCTCCAAATACGGTGACATCTCCTCCATTCCTTAATCAATATTCTTCTGACTTTTATTCTTTAATTCCTGTTGGTGAGATTGAATTTATTATGCCAGACGATTTTGAGTTTCATGACAGGAATAAGTTAAGAGTCACGATGGCAAAATATCTCAAACCAATAAGTGCTTGTGATGGAGGAGTAAGTGAAGAATTAAGATTCTTGTTGACTTGTTTGGCGCCATCTACTAATCCATGGAGAATCGTAGCTCGTGTGCTCAAGGATTACTCTATTTACGAGGGATACCAGGATTACATGGAAAATGAAGCACTGAAACGAGCTACACGGTTTTATCCTCCGTGAATAAACAGGGCAATGTCTAGCCAAAGACGTTAAAGAAAGGCGCCACTTGGAAGGCAATCCAAGAATTTTAATTGTGTTTTCTTTCATATTCGTGTGTTCAAGATTAGTGGGTTTAGATTCCTATTGACAAACAATCCTTTATTGTAAGGTCATGGATGTTTCTGTGCAGTTTTATTCTGGATTAGGGGCAAAGATTTGTGGGCAGAAGATTTCATGTTACAAAAGCGTGCCCGCGCCTTGTACTACACTGCACATGGTCATTTGTAAAATTTGGTGAAACAGAAGACCTCGACCTCCAAGGCGTGCCCACGCCTTCCAACCTTGCGACAACGAAAATAAAAAAAAATTGACCAGGACCCTCTCTAACCCCACTTTTCTACTTTTCTTCTTTCTGTCTTGTCTGGTCTTTTCAATTTCCTTTGTCTTAGTTTCTACTTTTCAATTTCCTTTGTTTTGTCTTAGTTTCAGTTTCTTCTTTTCCTCTTTTCTTGTTAGTCTGTCGCGCACAACGCACCGCTGTGGCACAACTCCTCCTACCATGCTCCTCCTGTTGGGAATTCCCAATACCGTGCCCTCCAAGATTCTATCAGTGAATCAGGTGTTGGACTGGATGACCGTTTTGCAGCGCTGCAGGTTTACGCCTGTATTCAGACAGAGAATCAGGCAGCTTTCTTTGCTCATATTGGATTCCAGCCGCCTCATCCGCCTCTTCCTCAGTGGTTTGCTGCATCGTGTCGGCTGTCAGGGAAGTTTCGCCCCTTTATACTTACAATCTATTTGTCTTTGCTACATTGAGAACAATGTAGGTTTTAGGTGTGGGGGGGATGGTTTCTATTATTTCTTTTTGCTCGAAAAAAAAGAGGAAAAATGAAAACACACAGAAAACTAAAAAAAAATGAAAAACAAAAGAAAAAATTGTAGTTAGTGCCTTTCTTTTTATCTCTACATTTGTTAACTACTATGATAGATTGCACAATCAGGGTGCACGGGTATGTGGTCATATATGCTAGTTATACATTTTGGTTTTCCTTGACAATATCGTTGAATGTTGAATATGCTGGACTTGACCCAATTCTTGAAACTTTTGGGAGCTTTTGAGCCATGCACGAGCACGTTATTCTTGTTTGCTTCGTTTAGGTTTGTTGAGTGGGTATCAAATATGGTATTGGCATTCTAGAACTTGCTATTTTATACATGTCGAGACCACATTTTGTTGAACTGAATGCATTTGAAATGATAAGGGCATTTAGGATTTAACCTTCTTTAACTTTCTACAAACCATGCCTTCATCTTGTCTCCCAATAGTGAACCGATTTGAGCTTTTATCTTTTTCTTTGTGTGTTAGCCGTGTTTGATAACCAAGAACCTTTTTAGACTTTCTTGTTCAAACCTTGTGTCGCTAAGAGATGTCTAAATTTCATTGTTTGTGCAAGGCAAATAAAACCTAGGGTCGCAAGTGTTGTTAGAATAAAACTTGTATGGTGTTGGTCCTGAGCATCTGAGATCGAAAAGAAAAAGAAAAAAAAGAGAGAAAAGAGACAAGAAAAAAAAGAAAAAAGAAAAGAAAGAGAAAAAAAATAAAAAAAGAAGAAGAAGAAGCTATTGACAAGCTGGTGAACAGAAGACTCTGGCTTACAGGACGTGCCCACGCCTTGCAAGCTGCCTGTCAAAAAAAAAAAAGAGGAGAGTTTTGACACTTGCGCAGTGGGAGTAGCAAATGGAGACGCCTTGCTTGTGAAATCTCCCCGGTAAAGCGTTGTGATTATGTAGTGGATATCAGACATTCTTTTGACACATTACACCCTGTTTTTACCTTCTTATCCCGCCTTTTACCTAATCCTCATTACAACCCTATTAAAGTCCCTTTGATTTGTGTATTTAGTTCACTTTTGAGTGGTGGAGATGTGATAAATGTGCAAGTCTATGGTAATGTCATTCTGTGATGCTGATTTGAGCGTTCCTTATATCCTTACATTCTCTTGAAGGTGGCGTGTATTATTGTTCATATTTTTTGGATAACCACCTGTCTGGTATGTTCTAATTTTGGCGATATTGTCGGGCATGCAGGATGTTTGTGTTAGTATAGATGACTATGAAATCGTTGCTATCTTGATTGTACTTCTGAGTTTCGAAATGCTTGAGGGCAAGCATTGTCTAGGTGTGGGGGGATTTGATAGAGAAATTATTGGGCACATTTTGCACTGTTATTTGGTCATGATTTTGATTACTTATGGTGCGAAGTGTTGAGATTTTGCTCATATTTAGTGTTTGTGTAAAATGTAGATGGTTGGTGTAAAAAGTGCTCCCGCGAGGCAAATTTCCAGAAGACTCTCTATTTCATGGCATGTCCACGCCAGAAACTCTAGAAGAATACCCAAAAGTCGGACTCGCGGAATTGGTAGCAGCAGGGCCAATTAGGAAATCAGCTCCACGTGAACCGCAAAGATGCATGGGATTAAAACCCCTAGACAAAGTCCTGCTCCATGATGTTTTTCCTTTTGCTGGCGGCCAATAGAAACGAAGCCAGATTCACGTCTAATAAGGAGATTAGCTTTTGCTTTGCTCTGGGACGTTTCTTCCTTTCTTTTCGGTGGCTCTTGTGAGTGAATTGGCTAAAAAAGCCAGATTCACGTGGGATTGAATAGTTTAGCTTTTAGTTTTTCTTGTCAGACGGACTTTTGTTTACTTTGGCTTTGGTTCTGTACAATTTTGGGGGTAACTTTCGTTTTACTATCCCTGGGGAGAATGGCCGCGGCAATAAGCTCCAATATTTCGCACATGACTTTTTTCATGGAGATGAACTAAGGTTTCCTAGTCGAAGGTCAATTTGAGGACTCGGTTTAAAACATCTGTGAGATCGAATTAATTTTATTTATTTCTTTTATTCATTGGTATTTGTACGTTTCTTGATTTAATTGCTTAAGCTTGTTATGTTATTTGAATGTCAAGGGCCCGATATTCGAATTAACCTAATGATCCAATGTCAAATTAATTGATTGAATCCGTAATTGTTCAATCGATTAATACCAGTGGCGACTAGCGTGATTGGTTTCATGTTGGGGAAACGTATGATCTAATTTAAACAAACCCTCGTAGCGTGTTTGTTGGTTAGGGTTGGGCTTTTCTAATTATTAATACAATCGAGAAATTAAATCATACGGTCGTACCTAAGGTTGTTTCTTGGTTAGAGAAATAGTCAACGGTCGTACCTTGGCTATCGATAGAGTAAGGAAAAGTTGGTTATCAGAGTTTGTTGATGGCTATAACCAATCTAGTAATGAATAATTGAATTATCTTTGCATCGATGATCAGTTGAATGGACCGTGTCTGAAAGTTGCACCCTTGACTAGAGTCGTATTGGCTATTGATTAATTCTTGTTTAATTCTATTAGTAGTTTCATTAGTTAGTTAATTAATTATTTTATATTCTCCAAAAATCCCCCCATACTTCGGATTCTGGAAGAAACAAATTATCCCTAGTCCCTGTGGATTCGACCCTACTCACCGCTATATACAAAATTTATAATTTTCTTGAGTAGATAATTATTATTGTACAGGCTCGACACCTGTCAGATTTCTATTTTAATTGTGGAATAATTGGACATAATGAGAAGAACTGCAAATGGAAGGGAGAAAACCTTGATAAATCACCACAATATGGTAATTGGCTCAGAGCCAGTTTCCCTAGAAGTCCTCAAAAAAAGTCACACAATGCCAGAACTACCAGCAGTCCACAGAGGAAGGAAGAGGTTGCACAGTACAAGGCCGAAGTTAACAAAGAGAATGAAAAGTTGCTCCTGACTTATGGCAATATCAACAGAGATGGTAATGGGGTGAATGAGGAAGAAAGTGCGCAGGAGATAGGTGTAGAGAACGCTAGCTGTAATGGCGAAGTATATAGGGACAAGAAGGAGCAGGGAAGGAGGAAGACAAGTGGTACCAAACTAGAAGTGAAGGGACATAGGGTTATGGATAGTATAAATAGGAAGTCAATGGAGAATGTTAAGACAATGCTACCCGTGAATGTGGAGCTAGTAAAAGGACTGGAAGGCTGTAGCGGAAAAGAGAGGGTTCAGGTATTAAAGATTGGGGAATAGTCTCTAGGAAGGAGGGAGTGTGAAACACAAGAAACGGGCCAGCTCTGGGATTGTATGTGGATAGATGGTGACGAAATTTGTACCACCCCAAAACCAGTTAAACAAAATGAAATCCTCACTTAAAAAAGGACAGTAAAATGATACTAGGGAAAGAAAACAGCAGTGGGACCACAAGAAGGAGAAGAGGAGGATGCTGGAAAAGAATTGTTCAAGAGGTAGGCAGGAGGAAGCCCCTAAGAGAGCTAAAGACTAGATAGGAGCCGGACGTGGGACCAGAAAAAGGAACTTCTCTCTAGTAGATGGAAACGGTACGACTGATGAGGACACAAACCAGAAGAAAAAAGGTAAAATTATAGAACACCATGATATCAATCTCTCTCTGATACAAGTGGAGGAGCCCAACCTAAAAGAGGCTCCAATGATCCTATGAGAGCCCTGGTGTGGAATTGTCGAGAAGCAGGGAGCCCTTTGACAGTTCCCCAACTTAAGGAGGCAGTGTTCCTCCACTCCCCTCAACTTATTTTTCTGTCTAAAACTAAAAACAAAAAAGTGTTTATGAATAAAATCAAGATGCAAATAAAGTTTGATAAACTGTTTGTTGTTGATCCTGTGGGTAGATCTGGGGGCATGACTGTTTTCTGGAGGGATGATTTGAAGATTGATAAAATTCTTTACACAGACTTTACCATTGAATTGCTGATCGTTGACACTGATAGAAAGTTTAGCTGGTGGTGTGTATGTGTTTATGCAAATGCTGATGACACCATTAGGGTCAGTGGGACACTATAACACAAAGGAAGCAAATTTGGGGTATGAATTGGATACTTGTAGAGGATATGAACGACAAAACCTCTAACAAGGAGAAATGGGGCGGTAATAGTAGACCAGAAAGTAACTTTAGAGTGTTTAGGAATTTCATTAATAAGAACCAGCTGATTGATTTGTGGTTTGAGGGAGTACCTTGGACCTGGTGTAACAATTAGAGTCCTGACAATGTAGTAAGGGAAAGATTAGATAGAGTTTTATGCAATAAAAGTTGGGTGGGTTTATATGATCAAGCAAAGTGTAGGCACTTATTCAAGGAAGCATCTGATCATTGCTTACTCCTGCTTGATACACAGCCAGCACTGAAGAAGTGGAAAAAATGGTTTCAGTTTGATAGGAGATGGACCGAGCATATAGGTATAAAGAAAGTCATCAGTCAAGCATGGAAGGGGGAACATGAGGGGTCCAGATTATACAAGTTATAACAGAAGATAAAAAATTGCAGGCTGGCATTATTGGAATGGAGCAGGAAACTCAAAACAAATACCAAAAAAGAAATTCAGAGGATACAGAAGAAGATAAAGGAGGTCCAAGACAGTAACATGGAAAACAGAAAGGAGGAACTTGCCCAATTAAAAAAGAATCTTGAGGAAACCTACAAGAGAGAGGAAATCTATTGGAGTCAGAAAGCTAGAGTCAAGTGGCTAAAGGAAGGAGATAAAAACTCTTCATACTTCCATGCGAGTGTAGCTGCTAGAAGGAAGAAAAATAATATAACTACATTCCAGAGAGAATATGGGAGCTGGTGTGAATCTGAGGGGGAGGTGCAAGGAGAGATAACGGAGTACTTCAGGAATATCTTCACTACTTCAAATCCAAGGGGAGAGGGTGAGCTTTTGAGAAACGTTCCACAGACTATCTCTAACCAGATGAATAGGAGACTGATCAGACCAATATCTGAAGCTGAGATAAAGGAAGCAGTGTTCTCCATGCATCCAAATAAAGCACCAAGACTTGACGATATGTCCCCTTTCTTTTTCCAAAGATTTTGGAATATCATTAAAAATGATGTGATAAGAGCTGTCCCGAGTTTCTTTCACTCTGGTAAAATTCTGAAAGCTTTTAATGAAACCCTCATTTCCCTGATCCCTAAGGTAGAGCACCCAATTTTTGTGTCTCAATTTAGGCCTATTAGCCTGTGCAATGTGTTCTATAAGATCATCAGTAAGATACTAGTTAATAGACTAAAGCCTATACTGGGACTGTGTATAAGCCAAAATCAATCAGCTTTTGTGCCTGGACGACAAATCATTGACAATGTCCTCATGGCTCATGAATACATTCACTGGTTAAACAGAAAAAGAAATGGAAAAGAATCTTACATGGCAATAAAATTGGACATGTCAAAAGCCTATGATCATGTAGAATGGGGCTTCTTAGCCAAGATCATGGAAAAATGGGTTTTTGTATGCAGTGGATCAAATGGATTATGGAATGCATAACTACTGTTTCGTATAGTGTGAACATAAATGGGGAGAAAAGAGGCTAGATTAGACCCACCAGAAGAATAAGACAAGGAGACCCCCTATCCCCATACCTCTTTTTAATTTGTGCAGAAGGTTTTACTAGTCTCCTACATCGGGCAAAGGATAAACACCAAATTTCGGGTATGAAAATTGCTCAAAAAGGCCCTACTTTAACCCATTTCTTCTTTGCAGATGACTCTCTAATTTTTTGTAAAGTAAGTGTGCAGGAAGCAAAAGCAGCAGCACAAGTGATAGAGGATTATGGAAAGGGTTCTGGCCAAGTGATCAATGCTGATAAATCCTCAATCTTTTTTAGCAAGAATATGAGGGAGGAAGTAAGACAGCAGATCCTACAAGTAATGGGTGGAATAAAACAGGTAAAGAAGAGTCAATACTTGGGATTGCCTGTGGTGATTGGGAGATCAAAGAGTGCAGTCTTCAAATATATCAAGGAAAAGATCGCAAGAAAACTGAACCACTGAAAGAAAAGGCTGCTCAGTCCAGCAGGGAAATAAGTGCTACTCAAGTTAGTAGCAATAGCCATGCCGACTTATGCAATGAACTGCTGCAAGCTACCAAAGGGGTTATGTAGAGAGATTAGTAGTGAAATGGCAAAATTTTGGTGGGGTGAGGGAGACAAAGGTAAGAAGGTACATTGGGTTAGTTGGGGGAAACTATCAGAGGTAAAAGGGAAAGGGGGACTGGGATTTAGAGACATAGAGAGTTTTAATGATGCTATGCTAGCCAAACAGCTCTGGAGGATAATGTCACAGCCAAATCTGCTAGTAAGTAGGATTTTGAAATCCAAGTACTACAAAGGGAAATCTTTATGGGAAATGGAATCCAAGCTATCAGATTCTTGGATGTGGAGAAGTTTACTCAGTTCCAAGTATGTACTAAAGTCAGGAATGAGGAAAGGGATTGGTGATTGGAAGGCTGTTAACATCCGAAACGACAGATGGCTGCCAGAGGGAAGGAATGGAAAGGTCAGGACAATAAGGACGGGAGAGAGTAGAGTGCAGAAGGTAAGTGAGCTTATAAAAAATGGGGAATGGGACCAAGGATTGCTACAAGAGATATTTCAGGAAAGAGATGCCAATGAGATCATGACAATTCCCAAGTAAAACAGGGAGGAGGGATAATTTGTACTATATAGGGAATGAAAAAGGAGTTTATAGTGTAAAATTTGGGTACATGTGGGTGAAATAGATGCACACGCAAAGGAGAAAGCAACAAGGGGGTGAAGCAAACCAGAGTAAGAATATGCAGGGATCTAGAGTTTGGAAGTAATTAAGGGGGCTCAATATGAAGCGCAAACTAAAACATTTCATATGGAAGTGCTTACGAAGGGTACTACCTGTCAATGAAGTAGTGCTGAGAATAACTGGTAACGGAAGTCCTATGTGCAATAGATGTGGAGAAGTTGTGGAGACTATAGAACATATGTTGTTCATGTGTGATAAGGCTGCTTTGACTTGGAAAGCTGCACCATTACAGTGGGATGGACTAGAGGGGTTTAGACATTCCTTCTGGCATTGGTGGGAAGAATTGATGCAAGCAACAAAGAGAGAGGATGGGCGAGACCATATTGTTTTGAGATCAAACCTGCTGTGGCAGATTTGGAAAGTAAGGAACGAGAGGCATTTTAATGGGGCGGAAGGGGACCCCTTCCTTCCAGTTAACAAAACTGTTGAAGAGTGGAAGGAATACCAAGAAGCAACAAGGAGCCAGGGGGAGGAAGAAGGGAGGAGGACTAGAGAAAGGACTAATTGTGAAACATGGAAACCCCCAGAACAAGGGAGCATCAAGCTCAACACTAATGCAGCTTTCAACAGAAATGTGATGAAGGCAGGATGGGGAATTGTTGCAAGAGATAACAGAGGAAGGTTACTAGCAATGTGGGCAGTCCTAAGATTGTGTAGTAGGAATGTCAAGATGGAGGAAGCCATGGCTATAAGGAGAGCAGTGGAATTAGCTACACTAGAAGGCTGGGAAAGGGTGCAGATTGAATCAGATAGCAAGGAGATTGTCGAAAAACTAACGAAGAAAGACTGGAACGATAAGTGGATCAGTATGATACTGGAAGACATCTCTAGGATGAGTTGTTTCTTTGAGAAATGTTGTTTTTCTTTTGTCAAAAGGAATTGCAACTTTGTTAGTCACTCTTTGGCACATTTTGCCATTAATTGTTGTGAGAAAACCTCTTGGAGGACTCCTTCCCTGCCTGGTTAATGCATGCAACCAGGGAAGATTTTGAGAGCAGTTGCTCACTCTTTTGCACTTAAAATTTTGTTTGAATAAAATACATCTGCCGCTTTTGGAAAAAAAATTATCAAATATATTTATTGATTCCAAAAGCATTATTAAATCAAATATTCCTGCTAGAAATACTCTAGTTAAAAGTGATGTCTCTGAAGGATACATATAAGTGTTATGAATGAATTTAAAGTCGGCCTAACTAAATAAGATATAAAATTAATTTCAAATATCTTCGGAGATGAAATAAATGTGATGACAAAACTCAACCTCTTGAAGAGCCAATTCCTGAACAATTTACTCTTGAAGAGAATAAAATTATAGAAAATTTAAAGTTGAATCCTAAATGAATAGAAATAAATATGTTTATACTTAGTGTAGCACTTGACATTATGAAAGCAAATAAGGATCTTGAAAATATATCGGTTGATGAATGTCGATATTGAAATGATTGGCCAAAGGAAAAGATGGGATTCCATTAGCATCAAATTCATTAGCACAATGACAAGTCTTTGGACTTGTATCCCAAAATACCCAAAAGGGTGTAAAGCCAGTCGAATATAAATGTTCGTATTATATATGTTAATAATCTCAATCTAATTGAAACTCTTGAAGAGTTACTAAAAGTTGCAGAATATTTTTTAAAAGCATTTGAAATCAAAGGGTTTGGAAGAACAAAATTTTGCGTTGGTTTATAAATTGAGTATACAGAAAATGAGATTTTTATCCACTAAGTTGATTATACGTGGAAGGTATTAAAGCAGATTTTATATGGATAAAATACATTCGTTAAGCATCCTGGTGAAAATCCTTTTAGACTATAAGAGGGAAATAAAGAGATTCATGGTCTTGAAATACCTTAATTTAGTGCAATTGTTGTGCTTAATTTATGTTGCTAATTACACACAATCTGATATATATAATGTTATTAGCAAGATTTAGTTTCTCTTTTTAACGATGACATTAGAAAGTGAAAATCTAACAGACCTATTTACCAAGATGACTGACAATTTCTTGCAAGTACACAGGGTCGATCGTAGTAATAAATTATCTGGAGTATTTTAGGGTCAAACTCACAGGGGTGAGTTAATTTCTCTACTTTAATTATTATGAAAAATAACAAAATTTAAATTCAAAGGGATTGTAATACCTAACTAAGAAATAAAAATAAATGACCAAATCAAATTATATATAGTTGAGAAAACAATTGGCAGTAAATTAAGATTTTAGATTTTTCTAAAGTTTAAATTATTCACCCAGTTATTTTCTTAACAAGTCAAGAACGTATCACGCAAAGGTACTTTAGATTATCTCTCAATACATCTAAATTATACCTAATTAAATCTCACGTCTCTCTTGAGATCATAAGTATTTAATTAAACCCTTTAAAATTTTAAGCGATATAATTATGTCATACAAACCCTAACCTACTTTTGTGATTAGACTAAGTATATTTGTCTATTTAATACATGGTTGTATATTCCTTCCCAATTCGATATAAATCCTAAGAGCATGTCTACTGGTGGCCAATCACAATCATATAATTAAGTTAACATAAATAAATCAAGGCAAAAGTCAATAATTTAACTGGAATAAATAATCAAATCTCTTTCACAAAAGTCTTACCTTAGGCGCAATTTAATTCAACATAATCATTGATAAATCCAAGAATTCAATGAAAAGATACAAATAAGAAGATAAAAGTAAAGAAAACTTCTCAATTTTCTCTACTCCAATCTCTGTATTGATCTTTCTCTTTGATTCTTCCACGCTTCTTTCTTGATCTCTCAAGGAAAATATGTAAAATGGATGAACTAAACCTTAGCCTAATGTTTTTCTTCTCTAAAAATGACCCAGAACACTCCTATTTATAATTTCTTAAAATAGTATCACAAACACGGTAGGATTGGACTTATTGGACCTGAAACACACCATTTTTGCACATTTTTCCAATGAAGTCAAGCCTAATTCCAGTGCCGGTCATTGGGTCAAGTAGGAAACAAATAAGACCAGTGCAACATCCCTAAATACGACATGACGAATTCACATATGGATCTACAAGGGTTCACATGTGGATCTTTGAAGCCAAATTACACTATGACAGATGCCGAATCAGCTTTTGCATAAACATAAAATTGTAACCCTTTGAATTAACTTTCTAAAGCCATAAGAATCATGTCATTTGGAGTTTTGAATGCTGAGATGCACCCAAAATACTAAGAACTAGTTAGAAGAGCATTACAGCGAAACTATACTTCAGTAATTTGGACTTTTGGCTATGAAAACGTGAGAATTGGACTTTGATGTCTCATAGAAATTGTAAAACATTCTCTTGACTTCAAAATGAATCAATAATCATCTCAATTCAATTTTGTAGCTCAAGTCATCTTCAAAATACTGGTATATGTCATTCCTGCCAATCCCTTTCCTCTTCATTTCTTCTTCTTCTATTGCTTCTTCGTGCCACGCTTTTTTGTCGATTTTCTCTCTAATTTAGCACTTCACTTATTAGAACAATATAAGAACAAAAAAGTAGTTTTCACTCAAAATAAAGCTCAAATAACATAGTTAACTAGCAACTTATTTATATAAACTGTATTACAAATTACACCCTATCACAAGGCATTACCAATAGCAACATACGAGAAATTAGTGAAAAAATTAGAATGTATCGGTTAAAAGATCTCAAATAATGTTTGTATCAAGGGGAGAAATTAATACACAAAGAACAGTGTACTCTTTTTCCTTCACTAAGGTTTTTTTCCCATTAAGTTTTTTCTTAGTAAAGTTTTAACGAAATATATTCTTTGTGTAATGGACATTCAAGGGAGAGTGTTATGAAACAATTAAGAATATGGATGTCCATTTGTTTTCCCTAGAAGATTGATACATATATTTTTCTACAAGATTATTTGGTTCATTTATCACTTCATGGAACAACTAAATTTATCATCTTATGATTCTAAATCCATGTATAATCATTGATGCTATTCATGTACTGAGGTTCTTGTATTGCTTATAAATAGAAGTGGCCTAACCTCTCTTGTAATAATATTTGAACATTTGAATAAATAATAGAATAATCCTCTATTATCCCTACTTCTTGTTTCTACTCTATTATCTCAATCTCTACTTTTAGTAGTTATTTCATTAGTTTCACAACAGAGTCGAACTATATGTACAATCACATGCTTACTAGTCGATCACTTTCTTCACCTTTTCTTGGTTTGGTAAGAGGAGTGAAGATGGGCGTATAGGCAGAGAAACTTGAGACCTCGCTACTCTTGCTTATGACTCGTGAGGTTGGTTGTTATAGAGGGGAAAATGATAATAATTCATTCAAGTGATGACACATCAATTGGGAGCAGATTAAATGGTGAAAATGCTGGAAAAACAAAGTTGTAGAGAGACCAAAACGGCTTCTAGTGAAACCATTTCTTAACACAATCAGAATTCCACTTATGCCTATCTCTAGCAATTGTCAAATTCTAAAAATGCCCACCTACTCCAGGTGCTGAAAAAGGCCCAATAGGACTATTCACAACCTCAACTCCTACTTTTTATATGACAACTAGAGGTACCTTGGCTCTGCAAGGCACAGCCTGCGCCCCCTAGAACATTAGTTGAATACATAATAACAAATGTTTTTGGTACATAATGAATAGATATATAGGAGAAGATTTGAGTTAAAAACAATTAAATTTTGTTGTGAAAATAAATTTCATCTATGAAGTTAGCCCCAATTTATTGTGATTTGGATAAAAAATTTTAACCAAATTATGTGTACATAATGATGCCAAAAAAGAAAAGAAAAAAATCCATTATGAGTGCATTATCGATTTAATAGCAGCATAGTTTTAGTTGTAACTAATCAAAAAGTAGTCAGAATGTTTCTAACAGTTTAATAATTAGAAAAAGTTTAGAAAGCCACCAAAACCTGTCACAATCTTCAACATCAATAAAAACATACAAACTTGCATATTTTTCTTTATTTTTTGAGAGCAAGAGCAAATTAATCCATCCATTTAAATAATGCCCAATAGCATTATAAACAGATGAGAACATTATCTCACTAAACAGTTCTAGAATACAAATAGCAAATTAAAATAAAAACATGAATTGCCATGTTTCTAGATCTACATATGCAAATTCGAATCCAACAATTTGTTTGATTGCAAAAATGTTTTCTTAATCAAAATAGAATTTTCTAGTAATATTTTGTTGAGTGACACTCTAAGCTAAAAGCCTCAATGCTAACTTCCACGACCAAATGCATTCCTTTGACAACTGCAATCATTTTAGCTAGTCAAATTGACAAAATATTACCAACTCCTTCAGCCAAATAGTAATGATATGTCCAATTCCACGCCTAACAATCACCTGAAACTCTAATTACATTATCTATTATTATGGACAATAAAAAGGGATAAGAGTACAAAGTCATGTAGAACCAGTTTAAGTAAAAGATTTTGAAATCTAATTTTACACTTTTATTCTCAGGCTATCATTTGCTAAAATTAAAACCATGAAAATAAACTACTTGTCATGGATACAAGCTTGTAATTCAAAATGTTGAATGAAGAGATACAAAATATTATCTTCACATTCTAAATTGTTGTCCCCAATAATTATTTTACACGTCATCCACCTTATCCAGTAAATAAGGACTTTTCACCATTAATAAACTTTATATAAATCAAAATATCAAAATATAATTACCTATCCACAAATTAAGAGACTCTGATTAATTTTTAATTCAATAGGCCTCATTATTTTCTTCTTGATCATCATTTACTTTGGACTTTCATTTGTCAGGTTCTTTCTCGTCTACTCTAGCACTATCACCCTATTATCAAATAACAATTTTAATAAGTAAAAAATCAAAATTAGAATGAATATGTATAATGGTGTTATTTATTTTATGGGGGGAAAGTAGTTACAATTCTTTCATTGTTAACCTAAATATTTTTCATGTAATCACCACTCGTCTTCTTGTCAGCCTTAGGGAATTTTTTTCCATAAATAAAAAAGGGCAAAAAATAGTTTCAGAATAACTAAAATTTTAAAAACTGAAAAAAAAGGTTTCTTTAGATTTGGGGAAAAAATATTCATAGCATCACATACCTCTTTAAAGACAGAAAAAAAAGTCAGATGAAGAAGGAAGCGATGAGAAAAGCAACAAGTACAGGTTTCTGAAAAGAACGCAAAAAATGACAAACAAATATTAAATAGTACATACCAAAGAAAGACAGTAAAGTAGAAGATCATGAATCATCATTATTCAACTATGGAAGAAAGGAAATATCAAACCCATTCTTGATCTCCGATAATGAAACCATTCATTTAGTTAATTATATATGGACAAAAATGAAAGCAAATGCATCAACTAATCCAATAGAGAAAAAAATAAAATAAATGATTAGGATGAGGGACAAAAGGAAAAGGTGTACAGAGTGGAAACTAAATAAGAAACCTACAGTGTATATGAGGATTTGTTTAATTGTTTTTAGCCAAAAAGGAGAAAGGAAATAAGGTGAACAAAAGAAAAAAAAAAGCAAAATGAAGAAAAGAAAAGGAATGCACCGCAAGTCAAAATGAGGGAGATCTACTTGACAATTATTGGGGTTGCTATAGTAACTCCGCTTTCTTCTTATATAATAGGTAGAGATACTTTGTATGCCTGTGCACATGTACACGCATATTATGTCAAGTGCTAAATAAGATGATAAAATAAATTCCATGTAAATTATTCATTCCATTCTTCCCATTTTAAAAATGTTTATTTTGTATGACACTTAAATGGATGAAAAATCATCCCTTACATTTAAAAGAACTTATCAATTTTGTCTCCAAACTTAATTCAAATCCACTTTTTGGTTGAGAATTACACACCCCAGCCACATGCATATTATATCCCAAGCTAGTACTCAACCAAATCATAAAAACAATAGTGAATGACAAAGTAAATCTCATTGGTTCACTAATAAATACATGTTTAATTTTTAGAACAAAATTGTAATGCATCTCCAATAAAATTCAAAAGTTCAGTTGTGAATCTGTTGATGAGGTAAAAGATAAAACCTTGATAAAAATAGGACAAAAAATCAAAGATTTTGAATATAGTTCAATCCTTGTTGTTGATGGTTTAATTGTTGTTATTTTTTTGTTTTATTAACTGTTATTTCAATAGGTTCATAGATGAAGATGTTCTTGTTGTAGGAGATGCAGTAGTATATTTCCTTCAAATAATCCTTTTTTCATAAGTTGCTTTAAATAAGCAAATATGTCTTAATTAGTAAGCCAATGAGTTTTATCTTCCTGCCTGCTTTGATTTTCATCATTTGATTGCTTAATAGTCCTTTAAATACTATGCTCCTAGCTAAGGCATGCTCAGCTAGAAACATGATTGGAATTTTGTTATGGGATGAAACTGGCACACTTTGAAAAATTATGAAGGTTGATGTTGCATCAATTTTATGTAGGGGATCAAAAAATATTATTTGAAATGTGAAAGACGAAATTGGTCATTTGTCCTCTTAATTTTGGAGGGAAAGATATTTTACCTTCTTATGTAGCCCATGAAATAATATGTATGTAGTTGAGGCATGCAACTCTCAATTTGAAAAATGATCAGAATTAGATTTTGAGATGAAATTGGAAAGTTCTTGAAGTTTCGGCCCAAAAAGGTCCATTGAGCCTAAACTTTAATTAGGTTGGGTTGGGTGGAGTTTGGAGTTAAATATTATGTCCGAACTAAATGTGAATTGGGCTTGGGACATGCTAGGCATAGGCCTAATTAAAGCCCAACCCATATATGAGTATAATTATATATATATATATGTATATATAAAATATAAAATTATATAATATATATTTTATAATTATGAATTACTATAAATTTATATATAATTTATAATTCATTTGACCTAAAAGCTTAAGCTGTTAGGGACGGCCCAGGTTACCATACTTATAGTACCGAGGAGCGGTCACACTGAGACGGTTGCCAAGGTTCCAACCGGGCGTACAAGGTTGCCAAGGTTCGATCCCCAGACCCTCCTTTCCCCACTTTTTGGCTCTGATACCATTTGACCTAAAAGCTTAAGCTGTTAGGGACGGCCCAGATTACCATACTTATAGTACCGAGGAGCGGTCACACTGAGACGGTTGCCAAGGTTCCAACCGGGCGTACGAGGTTGCCAAGGATCGATCCCCAGACCCTTCCCCCTCGTCCCGTCTGGTATCAGAGCCAGAGGGGGAAGTGGGGAGATGGCTATCTTTCTTTACTTATTATGATGTTGTTAGTGTAGATCTACAAGTTTATATCTTCCTGATGAAATTGTTTAACTTTGTGATTACCATCTTTATTTATTTATGATCTTGCTAGTGTAGATCTACAAGTTTAGATCTGTCTGGTGAGACTGGTTAACTTCGTGATTACCATCTAATGTATTCAAACTTATTATAATTTTGCTAGTATTGATTACATGGCTTTGGGTCTGTCTAAAGGGCATGGAACTTGTAATTGCTAGCATCCGGTCCAGGTAAGACCATGGGATTTGGCACTGTAAGGATGTTAAGGTTCTTGGGATGTTATGCTCCAGGACGGGGAAGTGCCAAGAGGACAGATCTAGAGTTAATGGATTTTTACTAATGATCTTATGATTTGTTTGGAAAAATGGTCGTCATGTATAGTTAATCTTTCTCAAAGGATTTAGATCTATTCTTGTAACTTTATTACTATCTTTATTATGATGGAAATATGGTCGTCATGTATAGTTAATCTTTTTCAAAAAGATTAGATCTTTCCTTGTAGTTTTCACACTATCCTTTATAATCTGTTTTAGAAAAATGGTTATCCTCCATGGATCCCGAAGGATTCTGTGCCAAAGGGAAGAGGATTATAAGTTGTTTAAATCTTTTACGTGTTTAAATATTTATTTATTTACTTGTTTTTACTAATGGCTTCACCTGTTAAAGCATATTTTTATTTCTCCTAGTTCTTCTTTAAACAACAAACCTTTAAATGATCTTCAAACTAGAATTGCTCGGATAGAGCAATCAATCTTTATTCAAAGAAAACTGGAAAACAAGTCTTCTGAATTCCAGATTGACGAAAATAAATTCATATTTGAATTCTATGCAAACCACAACCAATTTAAAAGAAAACAATTTTTTGACAAATATCAGGGAGAAACCCGACAAAATATACAAGAAAACTTTTATAACTTTTTGACAAAAACAAAACAAAATATTCACTTTTTTGACTGGTATGAGTCTCAAACATCTAAGGTGTCCACACCAAAACTTGAGAAACCAGTCCAAAATATTTCTAAACCTACATCCACTATGTCAAAAACTGTACAAACTCAGGTTTTTACACCAGGTCCTATAGATCCGGTCCAAACTAAATTAGAACCTTTAGATCCCTCCATAGATCTATCCCAAACAACTTATATACAAGAATCTTCTCATAAACTTTCAAACCCAATAGATTTACCAAACCAAGAGTCTATTGAAACTTCAAATATTCAGATTTTTGGTCAACCAAAAAACAATTTTAATACTACTAGTCTTGATGAAAGAAAAGACATTGGAAACTCCTTAGACATAGGATATTCCACAATAAACGTCTTATCTAAAACTCAACCTAGTATTAAACCTGTAATTTCCAGAAATCTTCAAGTAGAAATTACTGAGGATGAAATTCAATCAATCATTCCTTATCAACCTTTTACTAAAACTATGGATTTTAAAGATTCACAAACAAATGTTATTTTTAAACAAGAAAATCAGTTAGTTGAAAGCCAATCAACTAAAGGTATATTTCAGAATTCTTTACATATATCTATTTCAAACTTGTCTCATGATTTTTCCTGTAGCAAACTCGTTTCTTGGAAAAATTCAAAAGGAAATTCTGCAAACAATAATCAGGAAGAAATTGCTGAATTATCTATATATTCTTTCATAACTTACAAACAGTTGCAGCTTGATAAGCTAAAGGTACTTAATATCGAGTACCCAAGCCTCAAGGTGGAATCTTATACAGAGGAAACATGGTTATCCAGCAAATACAAGAGACAAACTGAGGAGACATGGATCTTCAACAAATTAAAGAGACAGTCTCAAATACAAGGAATATCTGAAAAATCAGATCTATCAAAACTGGCTAGATCTCGAATCGGTATTCCAAGATCAATCAGACCCATCAAATGGAGTCAGAAAAATCAAGTATTCAAGAAGAAATACATCCAATCTTCATATTCCTGGAAAGATGAGATTGATCATCCCTCCACTGATAATACAAAGCAAGCCATCAGACGTATCCGGCGGAAAGCTAGATGTATCCGGCAAAAAGCTCAGACAAAATCTTCTCTGACAAAATCAGTCACCAAACAAGAGATTCAGGCAGTATCCGCTTCAACAAAATTGGTCATTCATGAAGTTGAGATCAAGATTGACCAAGAAGCAGCCTATACTCATATTTCTACAATCTTTCCACAAACATCTGGAAAAGATTTCTTCAAAATCTTTACCCAGTTTATCCATAAAACTCCTCTTCTGAATACCTACTTTTCAAACTCACCTTTCAAACCTTTAAATCAATCAGAAAATCAAAAGGTTAGGATTGGACAATCCTTTCTTATTCCATTACTCAAACCAAAGTTGAAAATCCAAAATTCTCCAATTCCTTTACCTAAACAAGAGTTTGAAATCCCAAGAACCTCCTTGGTCAAAACCATACAAATATTTCAAGGGTCTTTTACCCTAGACAAATTATATTCAAACTCTTTTCATACTCCCAATCGAAAAAACATTCAAAAACTATACCACCCTCAAATGATTCATTCTGATATTTTCAGAACAATACCCAATACCCTTCAACATTCATACAATAAGGAAGACATCTATGATTGGAGTATAGATGGAATATTCAGATACAATCTTATGGCTTTTCAACTGAGAACAACCACAGTTATGAGTAATCAAACATCACATGGCCACAATCAGTTGAATACTCATATCCTATTCATAGGATTCATTGAGCAATTTCAAGAATGGTGGGGAGAACACCATTCTTCCAAACGGCTTTGATACCTAAAAGGAACGAGGAAAGTATGAACACCATTCCAGACGGGACGAGGGGTTAGCCCCTTAAACCAGGAAAGTAAAGAAAGCAGAGGGAAATGAAAGCATAAAAGTTAGGAAGTGGGTCGCAGTCGGACTGCCACTAGTTAGTATAGGCGGTTAAACTAGCCATGTATAAACAGAAAGTAAATAACAGAATTTAAATGTTAGAAAGTTAGTTCAGGCGATAATACCAGCCATGGATTGTTAGAATAATAAAAACGAATAAAAGAAGAATAAGTAAATGGATATAAGGCGGCTCAACCGACCATTTGATTGAATAAAATTGAATATGAAAAATGAAAGAGAACTTACAAGAATATGAAGCTTGTACAAGCTCCTTTGTTTGATCCTAAAAACTAAAATATAAAACTAAGAAATTGTTTGTAAAGAGAGAGAGAGTTTCTTCAAGTCTAGAGAGAAGGAAGAGCTTGAAGAAGTAGTGTAAGAATTGTGTGTGGAATGTGTTGGGTTTGAGGGGTATTTATAGCAAAATTCCCGTAGTGCTACAGTACCCGCTACAGTGAATTTTTTACTGTTGCTACAGTGCCGCTACAGTATTGCTACAGTGTGCGCTACAGTGCATTGTTTGTCTTTTGTTGCTGTGTTTGCACAGTAACTTGCCGGACTGCTACAGTGCTTCCGGTACTACAGTGCAAATGATTTTCTTGAATTTTGCTCCGTTTGAACCAGCTTGAATGTATTTTTAGCAGATTGTTGCAGATAACTCTTGTTTTGTTTCCTGAATCATTTTGTCAAATTCAAGTGCTTGTTCTCCCCATTGGGATTTAATCCAATGTTTGTGCATGATTAATCTCTGAATTTTTCTTCGTCTCATGAAGCTCTGATCCTTCAGGCTACGAACTGTATTATTTGTAAATTTTGATGCAATGTTGTCATATTGGTGCCGAAGATGCGGAGGAATGCGTTGTCCAGTTTCGGTGTTGTAAAATACAACATCAAAATACCGGATTCTGTCTTCTCTGCATTGTTGTTTGTAAGAATAATAATCTTTAGCAACAGGATTATTTATAAGGTTGCGAGGTATCCAGTTGTTGACTGATGTTGAGTCTGTCATTTTCCCTGTAAAACAGAATTTGTTAGTTTTAAAGGTTTGGAAAAAGGTAAAAGGGCATTAGGATCAAGAAATTGAGGTATTATGCCCTCATTTGTTGTAAGGTAAGGAATAAGTTTGTGAATAAAGGGTATTCCAAGAATAACATTGTTGGTTAGTTTTTTGGCTAGAAAAAAGGTATCTGGAATGGACAAGGAAGAAAACTGGATTTGAACATCTGTTAGTTTGAAACTGACTTCAAGTTTAGATCCATTGGCTCCCCTAAGTCCTTCTTTGTTTTGTTCAAAGAATTGGGGTGGAATAAGGTTTTCAAGAATACAACTTTGGTCGGCCCCAGTATCAAATAGGGCTTCAGTTTCGATTACATAATTATTGTTAATTAGTAATCGAATCTGGACCAAATGATCTTTGTCTTCCTTGGGTTTTTTGGATAACTGTTTTAGGAATTCAGTGTCTTCTTGGTTGATGGGTTTCTCAATTGGTGCTAGGTCTTGAAGAACAAGGTTGTTGAGATCTTGTTTGGCTTTGATTGCCCTAACCTCATTTTTAAGAATATCAATTTCTGTTTGGAGGTGTTGAAAAGTCAAAGGTTTAATAGGTTTGGAGGGAACCTATCAAGAATATCTGTGAGATTATAGGTTTTAAAAATTCTAGGGTCTTTGGCTAAAGGATTTGAAGAATTTGTGGTTTGGTTTAAGGATTCTTTGAATTTGTTTAAATAGAGCTGTCTCTTCTCTATTTCAGGAGTGTCTTCAATGATTTCTATAAAAAGGTTTTGATCCTTTGTCAAGACATTGATAGTAGGACCTCCTTCTTCTTTATCACTGGTGGTTTGGGAGGAAGAAGAAGTTGAAATATTATCTTCTAGTTGATTGATATAATCTTCTTCTCTTTCAGAATCAGTTTCTGATTCGATTAGAAGATTTGATATTTGGGTTTTAATTTGGTCTTCCAACCCCAGAGTACTAATCCTTTGGTTGAGTTTACAGTATCGGGCTATATGTCCGGATTTATGGCATTTGTGACAAATAATTGGAGATGGTCCTGTGATTTGAGGAGGTTGTATGGGCGAAGGCTGTTTGGGCTGGTATTTCTTTTTGTAAAAGGGGTTTTTGTCAAGATGTTTAGTGGACTTGGGTCGTTTGGTTTTTGTAACAACTAGGTAGCCCAAACTGTTCACAAAAGGATCCAAGGTCTTTTCTCCTTTGGGCTCGATCCTTTGCAAGTTGTCTGAGCATCTTGTCTTGACGGCACACCTTGAGTGCCACTTGTTGAATCTGGCTGGTTAACTGTCCATAGGTTATTGCCTCCCATGGTACAGTTTCATTGTATTGATTCCTCAATTCTTCACGAACGAGGTCTCGTAGTGATTTTGGAAGGCTATCAAGGAATTTTTCCTTCCAATAGGCTTTGTTGCCGTCTATTCTTGAGTATATCCTGGTTAAGAATGTGTCCTTGTACCATCGGAAGTCTGAGAGACTCTTGCATTTGAGATTGTTTAATAACTCTGATGATTTTTCTCTGAATATTTCTGGATCACCAACGAATGTTTTCGCAATAGTGAATATTAAGGTTGCCACCGCATCTGAGATGGTGTCTCCATCTTGAAGAATTGGCTCACCATTAGTAACCACTTTGATGGAATTGAGAATGTTATCTTTGTCTTCTGAGGTGAGGTGTTCATCCCACCATCCTTTTAGTTGTCCAGTAAATCCTGTTATTAGGATATGAGCAGCTAATTGGTCAGTACAGCCATGTGATGTTCGATAGGCTGTTGCCACCATTGTCATTTGTTGAAGGATTGTAAGAATGTTGTATTCAGAAATTCCATCTATGCTCCATTCATATATATTGTTAGCATTATATGAATTTTGCAAGATATTGGGTTTTTCTTCAAGAAGGATGTCTGGATATGTGGCTCTGGAATAGTACAATTTTTGTGGATTTTTCCAATTGGTAATCTGGTTTTGTGAAGAAGAAGAGGGTTGGTGTAATTTGTTTAGGGTCAAGGATTCTTGAGGTTCCTCTTTGGTTATTGTGCAAGCCGTTTGACTAACACTTGCGGAACCTTGGTTATTTGACCCTTGTTTGGATAATGGGATTGAGAAGGATTGTTCTATTTTGGCTATTCGTTTTTCTAATTGGGTTAAGGGTTTATTTTGAAGTTCTTTCTGAAATTTGGTTGGTATTTCATGAGGTTTGAAAATTGGGTTTGATGAAGAGGTGGTTACGGAAGGAGTTTTTGGAATAGATTGGGTTAAGAGATATTCTCCAAGTGTTTGGAGATACTTGTTGGTATAGTTGTTTTGCTCATAAATTCCTTGGATGTCCTTGCTATTGTTGGCTCCTTTATCCTGGGCATTTTTGAGCTTGAATGGTTTGGCATTGATCTCCGTTGATTTGTATGAGAAGGTGATTGACTTTGATGGTGGAAGCTCTGTTTGGATTTCTCCCTCAACTGTCTGCCACCTTTTTACCACATTTGTTTTTTGCGAAAAAGGATAATCAATCCCGTTTCTTTGTGAATATACTTCGAACCAATCGAAGAACTGAATATGTTGTTTTGTTCTTCTGAGAAACCCATAGAATTCTCCTTGTATTTTTTGTCGATGTTGTCCCTTGTATTTGCCAAAGAACCATATCCTCTTTGAATAATTGTTGTCTGCATAAAATTCTGTACTGAGATTTTGTTTGTCCATAGAAATCACCCTTAACTTATCAAGTTGAGGACGATTGTCTGTTATTGAAGAATATGTAGGAGATCTAGGAAGTCCTTCTTGTTCCACATCATCAGAGGATTCATCTTGGACCTCTGACGGGGTAGATTTGCTGGCTGCATACCTTGCCTGCGGAATTTTAGAAGAAAGATCTAGATCTTGTAGTCTGGTTGAGATAGAAGAAGCCAGTGGCCTGTCTGAAACTGATCTTCTTCCTGTTGAGAATCTAGGCATATCTATACCAGTTGTTGATGAAGATGATGCCCTGAAACTCATAGATCTGTCAAATTTGATTTGAACAGCTCCAGAAGCAAATTGTTGGATGCTAGAAATCGTTGTATTTTGTATAGGATCTGCTGGAGCAACTTCTGGAAGAACCCAGCTTTTCGGTAGTGAGATCTGATTCCAGGTGATAGATCTTGGAACTGTAATCCTAGATCTAGCCAGATCTGTTTGGAATAGGACTGTTTCTCCTTTTTGCAATGTTCTTAGGGCTCCTGTTCTGAATGCTGAATTCATAACTTTGTATTGAATTCTATAAATAATAGCTACAGGAAGAGTCCCAGTTTTGACTCTATAATTAGCAGTTTTTATGTTTAATGTTAGAGTATCTAGAATATTTTTGTCTTTTAAAGAGACTGTAAAGTTTGGAAAACAATCAAAGTATACTGGTTCTCCACAAAGGCTAGTTTCTGCCATACCTAGGAGGGAATCATTGAATTCTAAGAATCTGCTATCTCTAAGACAAAGGAGTAGGGATGTATCTAGTCCTTCTCTTGTCAAAGGTTTAGCTGCTATTTGTACTAATCCAAAATGAATATAGTTGTATTTTTCTTTATGTTTTTCTATTGTTCTTTTTGATAATAGTTTGATTTCTTCATGATCAGCATCTAAAGCTATAGTTTGTTCTACCGTTTTAATTGTATAATCTGAAGTAGAAAACATCCACTTTCTATCTCTTTCATATATATCAGTTTGAGTATATTTAGGAATTTTCCAGTTGTCTATATCTTGATTAATGTCTTGTATATGAATTTCTTCTTTTAGTTTGTTGTTTGAAGAAGAACTAGAAGAGGTAGAGTTGGTTCTAAAAAAGGAAGTCATGAGTAAAACAAAGTAATTAAACAAATAAGCGTAAATAAATAAATCAACTTTATATTCCTCTTCCCTATGGCACAGAATCCTTCGGGATCCATGGAGGATAACCATTTTTCTAAACAGATTATAAAGGATAGTGTGAAATTTACAAGGAAAGATCTAACCTTTTGAAAAAGATTAACTATACATGACGACCATATTTCCATCATAATAAAGATAGTAATAAAGCTACAAGAATAGATCTAAATCCTTTGAGAAAGATTAACTATACATGACGACCATTTTTCCAAACAAATCATAAGATCGATAGTAAAAATCCATTAACTCTAGATCTGTCCTCTTGGCACTTCCCCGTCCTGGAGCATAACACCCCAAGAACCTTAACATCCCTACAGTGCCAAATCCCATGGTCTTACCTGGACCGGATGCTAGCAATTACAAGTTCCATGCCCTTTAGACAGACCCAAAACCATGTAATCAATACTAGCAAAATTATAATGAGTTTGAATACATTAGATGGTAATCACGAAGTTAACCAGTCTCACCAGACAGATCTAAACTTGTAGATCTACACTAGTAAGATCATAACTAAAGAAAGATGGTAATCACAAAGTTAAACAATTTCATCAGAAAGATATAAACTTGTAGATCTACACTAACAACATCATAATAAGTAAAGAAAGATAGCCATCTCCCCACTTCCCCCTCTGGCTCTGATACCATTTGACCTAAAAGCTTAAGCTGTTAGGGACGGCCCAGGTTACCATACTTATAGTACCGAGGAGCGGTCACACTGAGACGGTTGCCAAGGTTCCAACCGGGCGTACGAGGTTGCCAAGGTTCGATCCCCAGACCCTCCTTTCCCCACTTTTTGGCTCTGATACCAGACGGGACGAGGGGTTAGCTCCTTAAACCAGGAAAGTAAATAAAGCAGAGGGAATTGAAAGCATAAATGTTAGGAAGTGGGTCGCAGTCGGACTGCCACTAGTTAGTATAGGCGGTTAAATCAGCCATGTATAAACAGAAAGTAAATAACAGAATTTAAATGTTAGAAAGTTAGTTCAGGCGGTAATACCAGCCATGGATTGTTAGAATAATAAAAATGAATAAAAGAAGAATAAGTTAAATGGATATAAGGCGGCTCAGCCGACCATTTGATTGAATAAGATTGAATATGAAAAATAAAAGAGAACTTACAAGGACATGAAGCTTGTACAAACTCCTTTGTTTGATCCTAAAAACTAAAATATAAAACTAAGAAGTTGTTTGTAGAGAGAGAGAGAGTTTCTTCAAGTCTAGAGAGAAGGAAGAGCTTGAAGAAGTAGTGTAAGAATTGTGTTGGGTTTGAGGGGTATTTATAGCAAAATTCCCGTAGTGCTACAGTACCCGCTACAGTGAATTTTTTACTGTTGCTACAGTACCGCTACAGTTTTGCTACAGTCGCGCTACAGTGCATTGTTTGTTTTATGTTGCCGTGCACGCACAGTAACTTGCCGGACTGCTACAGTACTTCCGGTGCTACAGTAAAATGGTTTTTTCTGAATTTTATTCCGATTGAGCCAGTTTGAATGTTTTTAGAAGCATTTGTTCAGCAAATCATTGCTGATAATTCCTCTAATGCTTCTTTGATCCATTGTTTGTAATGTTGTGTATTTACTCCTCGTTTTTCGAGTAAATACTTGTTGAGAGCCATTCTTTGTATATACCTCCTTTGCAGGAAGCATTGTTCCTTCAAAGTTTGTACGGAGTAGTTTGAATCTTTTACTCCGATGTGATTGTATTTGTGTATATGGTAGATAGGAATTCTTTCACCGGTGTCTTGGTTAAAGAATATACTATCAAAATTTCTGATTCTGGACTCCTTGTGCTCGTTTTCAGAGTAGTGATATTCTGTCCAGAGTCGTGAGAATGCATCGTCTCGAAGTTTGATCTGAAAGGATTGAGTAAGATCCTCGGGAACTAGAAATGGATTTTCATCTTTTTCAGTTTCCTGGATCCAGTCTATTGTTGAAATTTCATCAATTGCTTGGAATTGGTTTGAGATTGTTTCATTGGGTACCCAATTTGAAGTAGACCCTGTAGATATCCAGTTTGAGGATGATTCCTCAGGAATCCACTCCCAATTAGCTTGATTCTGATTGGATGATGTTTGGCACTCATCAATTTGATCGCTGGATATTTCTCCGTGGGAGGTTTGTTGCCAAGTAAGATATCCATCGAAGAGATAGTTTTTCTCTTCTGGATTGTATGATGATGAACTTCCTTCACCTGCCATGTTTCTGCAAAAAGAATTAGTTAGTTTAAAGAGTTGGGATATTATCCCTCTATAGATAATTTGGAAATGAGCCAATTGTTTGAGAAATGATGCTCCTAAAATAATATGGTTAGTCAAATACTCAGTCAAAAAGAAAGTATCTGAGAATGGGTTTTGTATATTTGAAAAATTGAATCTAATATCAAGTTTAGAATTATTGGTTATTCTAAAAAGTTGGATTGGGATAAGGTTTTCAAGAATATAGTTTTGGTTTGACCCTGTATCTATTAGGGCTTTTGTTTTAATCAGTAATCGTATTTGGATAAAATATTTCTGAAATAACTGGGAATTGTTATTCAGGTTCTCAAGGTTGGTTTGAGGATTCTGAATGGGAGATTTGTCAAGAATTTCTTGGAAACCATGAGTTTTTGGTTTACAAGAGTTTTGTCTGGGAATTTTTTCTGAAATGTCAAAGAGAAAAGGATCTAGAATTTGGTTCAGGTATGGTTGTTTTGTTTCAAGAATTTCTTCAATGATGTTGAAAAGAAGGTTCTGATTTCTAATCATATGTCCTTCTTTTTCATCTTCATCACTGATAGGAGAGTTTGAAGTATAATCTTTCTTTTGTCCAGATTTGTTAATATCTGAATCGATCAGAGGATTTGGTAGTTGGGTTATTTGTTCTGGTTCATAGGTCTTGAGAATGAATAGGGCTAGTTGTTTTATAGAAGGAAAAGGGTTTTTGAAACTCATAAGTTTGGACTGTTTATTGGGCCTTGTATGGTGGTTCAATGACCCAAATTGTTTGTAAAAGGGTCCAAGATATTTTTCTTGGGACTGATCTTCCGTTGGTTTGGGAGACCAGGTTGCTTGTTGGTCTTGTTCACTAGTGGTTTCTTCCCAGGGCTTGTTCTCCTTGCATTGTGATCCAAGAAGACCTTTGAAGAAACTGTCTGGCCTTGTCAAGAATATTTGTTGGTGTCTACTGGAATTTGGGAATAACTTTGATGAATCCTCTTGGGCTATTCCAGAATCAGGTGTGAATATATCTAAAATATATCCAATTAATGTGATACTGAATAACATTGTTTCCAGGAGGACGTTCCTGTCTTGTAGGTCAGATTCTTCCTTGTCGGTTGTGACTAGAATATTGTGAATAATATTTTTGTCTCCAATGATGAGGTGTTATAAATTATATATAAATTTATAGTAATTCATAATTATAAAATATATATTATATATAATTCGGTGTATACATAGTTGGGTGGTTCTTGGGGGAGAGGGTGTAAGTGAGAGACCTTGTGTTCGACTTCGATTCCTTTTACTTACACTGTAAGAAAATGTATTTAGTTATGAGTTTGGGTCAAACCCAATTTGAGTACGAAACTCATATAATAGTGTAAATTGAGTTTGAATCTTTTAATTTAAGACCAAAACCCAAGAATCAACATAATTTGTGAGTTGAGTCTGGCTTGCCAAAACCCAACTCAAAAAACCCAATTGACACCCCAAAGTTTTGAAAATGGTTTTTTATAATTCTAAATGCGAGGAATTGTTTTTTTAAGATGCATGACGAAATCGATCATTTTCTCCAAAGTTTCAAAATTTCAATAAAATTTGTATTTTGTTGTAATTACCACATAATTTACTTTCTAGCTATTGTATATGCCTGAATTATGCAGTAGAATGCAAGTTATATAAATCACCTATAAATCATATAAGTAATCTTTTACTGATTGTTGAAAGCTTCAATTGAAAATGAAAAAACAAAGGAAAAAGTGAAAAAGAATAACCTCTCCATTTTACCCTTCTTTCAATTTTTAAAAAGTGCATTAAAGTCGTGTCTTAAAATTAATTGCTCTAACTATCCATTTTATAATTCAAAAATTTAAAAGCAAATAACAAAATTTGAATTTAAATGAAGGGTATTTATGGAAAGAGTTATCACTGATTGGTCAAACAACAAAAGGCTTAAATTGTGTGCAAAGTTGACCATGAAAGTAAATTGAATTTAAATGAACAGGTAGTCATGAAAAGAGTTATCACTGATTGGTCAAACAATAGAAGTTTTAAACTTTGTGCAAAGTTGATCATGACAAGTAAATTGAGAACGAGGATGTATCAAAGACAACGCAACAGACGCATATGTTAACCAGCAGCATCATTTGCCAGCCCAAATAGCAAACCTTTTCTGTTCAAATATTATAATGTTACATACTTTAACACTAAATTTCCTGCAATCACAAGATATCATTTCCGATTTTATAGCCATCAATCGGATGGAACATGGATTTTTGTCAGCAGGCGCAACTCTTTTTCCTTATTGCTGAAGCACCAAACTTCTCAGTCATGTGATCCCTCCAGGCAGTTTCCCGTCAAAGTGGTAAGAGTAAATGGGCAAGCAGAAGCTCTATATTGGCTACACCAAAGTTTATTCCTAGACACGTCCTTTTTCCAGCACCAAATGGTATGAGCTTGAAACAGTTTCCAGTAAAATCAATTATTGCTCAATCTCTCCGGCTCAAACTTCTCAGGCTTATTCTAGTACTCGGGATCTCTTCCAATTGTCCACGCATTTACCAGAGTTACTGTTTTAACTGGTATAGTATAACCTGCAATTTGACATTGTTCTCTGCTTTCTCTTGGGGCCAACAGAGGTCCTGGAGGGTGCAACCTGAGAGTTTCTTTTATTACCATTTTAGATACTTCAATTCCTGGAGATCGTTTCCTCTGATTCTCTTCTTTCCCTTGACAACTTGTCTAACTTCATCTTGAGCCTTGGCCGTAAGTTTTGGATTCTTCATCACTTCGGACATTGCCCATTCTAGCATGACTGGCAAGGTTATAGTCCCACCCATGGACAATTCCTGTTCAGTGAAATAATTCACTAGACCACATGTTATATACTTTAATGCAAGTATACTATAGTAAAGGAAAATGAACAAAAATTCTCATTCTGGAATGGAAATTTGAATGTGAATAATTAAATAAATATAGAGAAGAATAAGAGATGATGTATGGTTCCAGCATTCTTACAAAAATGATGGCTTTGATATTTTTTGATTGTGATAGGGAATTGAAAGGCATTACTCTGTTTAAGCCTTAACAGAACATCAAGAATATCTTCCTCTGTGATGTTTTCATTGTCGGCTTTGCTACAGAGCTTTTTCATTTCATGGTCACTGATGTATATCCTCCAAGATATCATCAAGTCTTTTACACAGTTTTTCCAGTTTTGGCTTTACTCCACTGACAAATCAAAAAATCCTCCAGGCAGCTTCTTTGGTTTTCATTATCAGCTCCTCTTTTTCTTGGCAAGTTCTCCCAACTGTAGCTCTGCTTGTGGTTGTATTCAAGTACTGTAAGACCAATTAGCCAAGAACAATTGGCTTCCCTGAAAGGGACTCAATTGAACTGGGCAAACTGGACATTTCGTCCTCCATAATGCTGAAAAGTGATTGAACACTTTTGGTGTTTAGGAGTTCCATTATGAATACGGTGCATCTGTTTCCAGTATTGATGTGAGAGCGGAAGCAAAAGCCTAGACCGTAGAGGACCACGTTGCAAATTGACGGAGTCGAACCCAAACTTGGACCATTCAAGAACGGATTCAACGGTAGAGGACGTCACAATCAAGTGTGTGTGCTTGATTGATAAGTCTAGGAAACCACCTAGGATCAACTCTAGGGAATTCAAACTAGCGAGACCCTCGAATAGCTCAGCGGAGGTTGACTAACTAATTAATTAACTAAAGTACTATTGGACCTAAGGCCTACATGGCCGACACTAGGCTCAACATAAGCTACTTAATTGCGGCCCAATCCGCTGTTTGGAGTTGAACACTTGCATTTTCAATTGCAAGCAACACTTTAGTAGTCTTGCAAGGATTTTTCAACTCAATCTCTTCAATGGGCAGTTTCTCTTGGGTTTGGACGGCATGAACCAAGACTTAACGACTCCTAGAATCTCTTAACTTGTGCTCGTGTCACTGGGTCTTGGGACACCTTCACAGGTTTATTTGAGCACTATGGGCCTCGTGCTCAATAGCATCAAGTATTCCCCGTACAGTGAAAAGGTAACTCCATATCCTTGTAGTATAGGTACTTTAACAATTAATTACACTTTATGACTCTTTCCATTAAGCATGGAGTTAGTATAGAAAGGAACTTAAGATAATTGAGAAGATGACAAATGTATGAGGTCCTGTTTGAACTATCTGGAAACTATTTTGCGACAAAAAGTACGCTAACGGTTGAGACATTGTAGATGTGTTGTTGATGAGTCATATTTGTCACACTCCGATTAGTGTTTGAAAATTGTGGCTAATTCTTGTCACAGATATCAGTTCATACTTTTCTTCAGTTGATCGATCATGTTTTATGAGTAGAGGTGTTAAAATAGGTGTTTTGGGAGTCATAATTTGGTAATAGGTATAGTTGAGTAAATCCATATTCTCATTTAATAAATGAGTCATAATGGACAATTTATAAATGAGTATGAGTATATCCAATTATCAATTTATGCCCGGTTAAAAATTCTATTTATTTTGCTTACTTGGTGGGAGGGTTAAAATTTCTTTTTTTAGAATGCTATTTGACAAGGACATTTTATTTTGATAAAAAACTTACAGACATTTCAAGCTAGTAAATAAATTTTTTTACCCAAATAAAAACAATAAAAAATCAATACATATTGTGCATAACACAAAATAGTGATCATGATAGATTTTACATAGCATCATATTACAAGTGCTGAAAATGTTGTAGGTATTAATACAGAAAATTAATTAACACAATCATTGAAGAGTCTACTTGAATTTTGCAATGAGGAAAAAATAGAAAATAAACTAAAATAAAAATAACATAAAGTATATTTGACAAACTTGAAGGAATTATCACTGAATTGTTTAGAAATTCAAATTCATCCACTTAACACTTTATATATACTGGAAGGCCCCAAACCCATGGTAAATACGCATCTTATATTTGATCATTTACATCATTCAAGTGTAGATGAAGATTCTTAACCCACAATTACTTGTCAAACCTGCACATCAATGGAAGATTACATTGCATGATTTTTCTTTTTTACTTGGCAAGGCCTTAGTTGAAGAACGTGCCATCTATTATCCAATTTCATACAAAATTTTTGCAACGAACTAAGACAAAAAGGAACATGCCTTTTGTATCCCCTCGTTTTTACAACAAATGAAGACAAAGGAAATTCTAATATCCATGAATATTCTGGAAAACCCAAGGACATGCCTGATACTTTAATGATATGAGAAATTAAAAAGAAAAATCCATCAACACATAAGCAAGGCCTCAATAAATCTCAAACTTGTAGAACCGCAAAATTTCACTTTCTAAGAAGTTGAAGAAGTTGAGACCTTATTTCTCCTATTAGATTTCATTTGAAATTTCTAAACTTTGAGCTGCAGAATGGGTATGATACTGATGATCTCCTTTTCCTTTATTCGCTAATTTTTTTCCCCGCTCTATAAAGGGCAATGAGTTCTCCAAACCTGGTCTTGTTATTAGTCCGCAATTTCCATTTTTATTTCTCCAATACATAGCGTATTGTTGACCCCACTAAAAGCATGGTCGCGGCTCAATCTTGAATCTCCCATTGCCACAATTTAATCTTGACCGTGAAATTGCCGAAAATGGAAAGTGCCTCAAATTGTGAGGCCCCGATTCCTGGTTCTGGCCCTTTGGAAAGCCAAACACCATTAGAAAGAATTTCTTGAAAACACACTTCTGAAAAGATCGAATCATCCAGCAAAGGGAGCATAGACAGCCAGATAATGGACAAGTTTCCCTCAACTCCGTTGCTTTCTTCCTTTTCCTAGCCTTTGCTCTAACTTTAGTCCAAAAATGGTTGAGATCCAGAGGATTGACATCAATCAAGATGTTGCCACCAGGGCCGCGGAAGCTACCTTACATTGGAAACATCCATCATTTGATATGCTTCCTACCTTATTATGCACTCTGAAATTTAGCATAGAAACATGGAGCTCTAATGCACCTTCAACTAGGTGAAACTTCTGCGTTTGTTGTCTCATCACCTCGTTTAGCTAAAGAGATTTTGAAAACTCATGATCTTGCCTTTGTGAATAGGCTAGAGTTGCTAGTGGGCAAAATCCGATCTTTTGACAGTTCAGATATTGTCTTCTCTCTGTATGAGAATGTTGGAGACAAATGCGATAGAAATGCACCTCGAAACTCCTTGTTGCCAGAAGTGTTTAATGAATTGACTCTATTTGTATGGATATGAGGCTTTACATCTGATTGCTCCTATTCAGTCTCTGGCTCCTGATAGAAAGCCAATAAATTCAACAATAGAAATTTCCACGGTATATAGAGCAGCATTTGGTGAAGCATGTTGTGATGACCAAAATAAATTTATATAGCTTATGAAAGAAGCGGTTCTCCTAACAGGTGGCTTTAATATTTCAAATCTGTTTCCATCGCGAAAGATTCTTCATCGACTTAGTCCTTTGAAGCATAAATTATTGAAGATGCACTGTAAGTTTGATATAATTTTGGACAACATGATTAATCAACATATTGAGTTTCAAAGTTGCCATTGTAGCCGTCATTGTTCCATACCAGTCTCGATATATTGGTCACGGTCTCGGTGAGATACATATTTGAAGCATCTAATAATCTAAAAATTGTGAAAACGTGCTAAAAATAATTTGAAAACTAAGATAAACAAAAATAACAAAAAAACAAGTGAAAGAAAATGATTTCCGAAGCTACATTTATGAGGCGAGAAGGTCAAAGTTTTATCCTCAAGTACCCCCACACCTAGTGAACCGGTTGCGAGTTTAACTTTATTCTTCTAATTTTAAGGCCAAAAAATTAGTTGATTTAAACTAAATACATAACATACATTTTAAATAATTAAAGTAGAATAAAAAAACCTAAGCATAGCATGATAAATAAAATAATAATAAAAATAAGATGATTAATTGCGAAGCTTCAATTGGAAAAGCCATGAAATAACACACTTACGGATATATTTGATAACAATCAAAAGTAATTAATAGAAAAATAAAAAAAAAGAAAGGAAAAATAAAAATAAAAATGCAATAACTAAAATGCTAAGGAACTAATTAAAAACATTAAGCAAAAGTTTTGGGGTCAAATTATAAATTACAAAAGGAGCATAAATTAAAAGTTGGAGAAACTAAGTGGACTAATGCTGCAATATCTAAAACTGAGTCATCTTGTCCACACAAAACAACTCCACGCTGCCACATAGGTTCCTTCTTCAATAACGAAGTCGCCGGAAGCTGAAAATCATTAACTCCAATGTAATGAAGTCAGCAGTTAGTAGTACAAGGAGGAGAGAAGGCATGAAGGAAGGATAAGGGAAGGCGTGGTATAGGCGGAATAACAGTAAGGGGAGGCGTGGTTTAATAAAGTCAGCAGTTAGCAGTGCAAGGAGGAGAGAAGGCGTGAAGGAAGGAAAAGGGAAGGCGTGGTGACAGTAAGGGAAGGCGTGGCCAAGAAACCACGCCTTTGCTGGGTTCATGCTGTTCTTGCTAAAGATGGGGACCAGACTAGCTAGAAGATTCTTTCATACACGTGTTAATCACTCATTCGCTATTTGAAGAAGTTAGTTAGAGTAGCAGTCTATAAAATGATAGGATCATGCAATTGTTAGCAAGCTTTTTGTTAAGATTTTGTCATTGTAATCAGAGAGGGAATATCCTCTCTATTTGTCTTCTTCTTCAAGTTTCCTACTTTCTATTTCCCCTTCTCCTCTTTTCCTGCCAAATCCTTTTTTGTAACCATAACTATGAAATTCATCAATGAAATGGAGATGTTTTTTTGAATTCAATCAAATTTGAGTGTTGTTAAATCTTTGCTTAAGTTCATTTTCCATTCCTGCAATATTTCTGGTTCTGTACCACAACAGTGGTATCAGAGCTGGTCTTACAAGCCATAGGGATGACAAAAAATTAGGACAAAATGCTGAGAATAGATGTGGTAGAGCTGGGTAGTGTGGTCAGAACTAGGGGTACAAACGAATCGAGCGGCTCGATGAATATCGAGCTCAAGTCGAGTTCGATCAATATCGAGCTCGAATTGGTCGAGTCAAAGTCGAGCTCAAGTCGAGTTCGATCAATATCGAGCTCGAATTGGTCGAGTCAAAGTCGAGCTCGAACTCGAGCTTATATATATATATAATTTTTATTTTAATAGTAAAATTACATAAATATCCTTAATATTTTATTATTTATTAAGAAAAAAAATATTATTTTATTTATTTATTTAAAAATAAAATAATTATTTTTATTTTTTCGACCTTAAGTTCGAGCTCGAGCTTCAAAATTGTCAGCTTGTCGAACTCGAGTTCGATGAAATTAAGTCAAGACTCGACTCGATGAGGCCAAAACTCGACTCGACTCGGCTCATTTGCAGCCCTAGTCAGAACCTTCACTAACAAGAACGAGGGAATGGAACAGGCCATCAGAACAATGGAGTTCAGGCAGGATGCTACTGAGAAGCTGCTGAAGGGACTGGATCAGAAGTATGAAGGAATGATGACTATGATGGCTCAACTAATGTCTAAGATTAGTGATAGAGGGAAGGAGCTAGAATGAAGCAGCAGTTCAAGGGAAGTGGCACGACCTGATGGATCTAAGCTGAAGCCCCAGAAGGAAGTAGCTGGAAGAAAGGAGTCCATGATCATTAACAAGCTGCCTAAAATGGATCTGCCAATCTTCGATGGAGATAACCCAAGGGAGTGGATCAGGAAGGCTAACAAGTACTTCAAAATACATGGAATAGAGGATGATATGAAGGCTAAAGTTGCTGAACTTTATTTCAGGGATAGAGCAGACATCCGGTTTCATGGAGTCTTTCATAGTAGAGAAACCATACCTTGGGTAGAACTATTCACTGCTTTGTGCATCAGATTTGGAGAAGGGAAACCTGAGGAAGCTATTAAGGAGTTCAACAAGCTAGTACAGGCTGGATCAGTAGCTGAATACCTGGAAAAGTTTGAGATGCTCAAGGCCCTGGTAATGCCATCCCTACCTCATTTATCTGATTCCTACTATAAAGCATGCTTCATGAGTGGTTTAAAAGAGGAAATAGTCAATCTGGTAAAAATGTCCAAACTTGAAACCTTGGCTGATGCCATCGACATGGCCAAACTGCAAGAAAAGAATTTAAAAGCTATCCAGAAGATGCAAAAGACTACTTCTGTTAATTTTAGTAGTCAGAAGAGTCATCTGAAGGCACCACCCCACCCCAGATGGAACTAGGACAATCCCAAACACACCAATCGACCCCCCAGTCAGAATGCAGCCAATCAGAGTCAATTTAAGAAAATCACCCCTGCAGAATTTAACTTGAGGAGAGAGAAGGGAATGTGTTATAAATGTGCTGAACCTTATACTTTTGGTCATGTCTGCAAACAATCTCATGTTCATTACTTGTTGGCTGAGGATGCTAAGATTTCAGATGGAAGCAAAGAGCAGGAAGAGGAAGTTTACTATGGCTGCATTAATGGTGATCTGACAGATGAACATATAGAGGTAGGACACAAAACCATAAAATTGAGGGGGCTGGTAAAGGGAAGACAGATCACTGCCCTGATAGACAGTGGCAGTACCCACTGTTTCCTAGATGAACAACTGGCAAGAGAGCTGAAACTTGGTGCACAAGGGCCTACCTTGGTAGTTAATGTGGCTAATGGAAAGAAGGTGGACTCCAAGGGATTGGATAAACCTCTGCAGTGGGAAATGCAAGGCCATACATTCCAACACCCCTTTAACACGTTGAGATTGGGAAGCTGTGACATGATTCTTGGGGTAGATTGGCTAGCTAAGCACAGTCCTATAGAATTCAATTTCAGAGAACTCAGCATGAAGATCCACAAAGGGAATCAAGAGGTAGTGTTGTGTGGGGAGAACATCAGCATTGGATTGAAGATGCTCAAGGGAAAGAGGATAGAGAAGTGGTTGAAGAAACAAGCATATGGGGTAGTAGCACAGTTAGTAGCAGTGGGAGAAGTAGAAAATGCAGAATAGATACCCGCTGAAATTAGCCAAGTACTAGAGCAGTACAGGGATGTTTTTGAAGAACCTAAGGGGATGCCCCCAACCAGAAGCCATGACCACCAGATTGTGCTGAAGGAAGGGGCCAAGCCTTTCCAGGTGAGACCCTACAGATGTCCCTATGTGCAGAAATCTGAGATTGAAAGGTTGGTGAAGGAAATGCTGGAAATAGGCATCATACAGCCTAGCAGCAGTCCATTTGCTTCACCAGTGTTGCTGGTCAAAAAGAAGGATGGTACATGGAGGTTCTGTGTGGACTATAGGCAGTTGAATGAGCTAACAGTGAAGAATAAATTCCCTATGCCCCTGATTGAGGAACTAATAGATGAGCTACATAGGGCCAGGTATTTCGCAAAAATTGATCTAAAGGCAGGACACTTCCAGATCAGGGTCAAGGTGGAGGACATCCCAAAAATAGCCTTCAGGACTCACCAAAGACTCTATGAGTTCAAGGTCATGCCCTTTGGTTTGAGCAATGCACTAGCAGCTTTCCAGAGCCTGATGAACTAGGTCTTTCAGGAACAGATGAGAAAATGTGTATTGGTGTTCTTTGATGACATATTGATTTACAGCCCCTTCCTGGAGACGCATGTTAAGCATGTGACTGAGGTACTGAGAATTCTGAGATAGTACTAGCTGTATGCTAAGATGGGCAAGTGCTCCTTTGCTTAGTTGCAGGTAGAGTATTTGGGGCATATAATATCAACAGAAGGAGTTCAAGCTGACCCAAAAAAGGTGGAGTGCATGGAAAACTGGCCCAGGCCAACCAATGTGAAACAGCTTAAGGGGTTCCTGGGACTGACAGGCTACTATAGAAGGTTTGTGAAGGGGTATGGAGCTATAGCCAGGCCTCTTACCAACCTGCTGAAGAAGGACAGATTCCAGTGGGGAGAGGACTCAGAGAAAGCTTTTCAAGAGTTAAAGGGAGCCATGTGAAATACCCTTGTATTAGCAGTGCTTGACTTCACACAACCATTCATCATTGAGACAGATGCATGCTATAATGACATAGGAGCTGTACTGATGCAGAACAAGAGGTCTATTTCCTATCTCAGTCAGGCCTTGGGACAGAAGAACATGGGGCTGTCTATTTATGAGAAGGAGCTACTGGCATTGGTGACTGCTGTGACAAAATGGAGACACTACTTAGAGGGACATCACTTCATCATACACACTGACCACCAGAGTTTAAAATACTTGCTGGACCAAAGGATCACTACCCCTCTCCAACAGAAGTGGCTCACTAAGTTGTTGGGACTGAGCTATGAAATTCACTACAAGAAGGGGAAAGATAATGTGGCAGTTGATGCACTCTCCAGACAGGGCAGGGAGGAGACAGGTGAGTGCACAACCATTTCATGTGCAGTGCTTGCCTGGATCAGGGAAGTAATTGAGAGTTATAAGGAGGATGAGTGGGCTCAGGAAACCATATCCCAAGTGTTGCTGACCCCTACTCAAGCACCAGACTACTCCTACCAGGATGGTATTCTCAGGTACAAGAAGAGGTTAGTAGTAGGAGGACAAGGTGACATCAGGAAGAAGCTTATCATTGCTCTGCATGACTCCTAAATAGGAGGGCACTCAGGCATTCAGGCCAGCTTCATGAGAGCTAAGAAGCTATTCTATTGGCCAGGAATGTACAAGGAAATCAAGAAACTGGTCCTGGAGTGTGACACATGTAGAAAGTACAAGGATGAGCATGTGGCCTACCCAGGACTGCTACAACCCCTTCCTATCCCTTAGCATTCATGGAGCCATGTTACCATGGATTTCATTGAAGGGTTGCCACAATCAGAAGGGAAGGATACCATAATGGTAATTGTGGATAGATTTACCAAGTATGCTTATTTCATCAGTATGGCACATCCTTTTGATGCACCAAAGGTAGCTAGACTTTTCATTGATCATGTCAGTAAGTTGCACGGGGTTCCTCAGAGCATGCTGTCAGACAGGGATAGGATATTTGTCAGCCAGTTCTGGGTGGAATTGTTCACCATGTTGGGAGCTAAACTAGACTACAGCATAGCTTACCACCCTTAGACTGATGGACAGACTGAAAGAGTGAATCAAGTGCTGGAGATGTACCTCAGGTGTCTAACTCATTTAGAGCCTGGGAGATCGAACCAGTGGTTGTCTTTGGCAGAGTGGTGGTACAACACCACACATCACACAGCCATTCAAATGACCCCATTTGAGGCATTGTATGGCATTTCCCCTCCTCAACTAGCTCTGGGACCTTACCTACAGACCAGAGTGGCTGCAGTAGGAGACTACATCAGGGAAAGGCAACAGATGGACAACATGTTGAAACTGAACTTGAAATTGACTCAGAAGAGGATGAAGAAGTATGCAGATGAAAAGAGGAGTGAGAGGGTGTTCAGTGAAGGAGATTGGGTGTATCTAAGGCTACAACCGTATAGACAAAGTTCAGTAGCCTTGAGGGGGAATACCAAACTCTCAGCTAAGTACTTTGGCCCATACAAGATAGAGGAAAAGATTGGTAATGTAGCTTACAGACTAAAACTGCCTACTACTTCAAAGGTCCACCTTGTTTTTCATGTATCCGTGCTCAAGAGGAAGGTGGGAGACAAGGTCACGCCTACACTTCAGCTGCCAGAAACGAATGAAAAGGGTCACTGGAAGGTTGAACCAGTAGCAGTACTTGATAGGAGGATAATGAAGAGAAGAAATGCTGCTGCAGTTCAATGGTTGATCCATTGGTGATGCACGGATCCTGCAGAAGCCACATGGGAGGATGCTGAAAAGATTGAAGGACAGTTTCCCACGTTTCAATTTTGAGGACAAGATTTGCTGCCAAGGGGAAAGTGTTGTAATGAAGTCAGCAGTTAGCAGTGCAAGGAGGAGAGAAGGCGTAAAGAAAGGATAAGGGAAGGCGTGATATTGGCGGAATAACAGTAAAGGGAGGCGTGGTTTAATGAAGTCAGCAGTTAGCAGTGCAAGGAGGAGAGAAGGCATGAAGGAAGGAAAAGGGAAGGCGTGGTGACAGTAAAGGAAGGCATGGCCAAGAAACCACGCCTTTGTTGGGTTCATGCTGTTCTTGTTGAAGATGAGGACCAGACTAGCTAGAAGATTCTTTCATACACATGTTAATCACTCATTTGCTATTTGAAGAAGTTAGTTAGAGTAGCAGTCTATAAAGTGATAGGATCATGTAATTGTTAGCAAGCTTTTTGTTAAGATTTTGTCATTGTAATCAGAGAGGGAATATCCTCTCACTTTGTCTTCTTCTTCCAGTTTCCTACGTTCTATTTCCACTTCTCCTCTTTTCCTGCCAAATCCTTTTCTGTAACCATAACTATGAAATTCATCAATGAAATGGAGATGTTTGTTTGAATTCAATCAAATTTGAGTGTTGTTAAATCTTTGCTTAAGTTCATTTTCCATTCCTGCAACATTTCTGGTTCTGTACCACAACATCCAGCCAGTGTTGGATTGGGCGGAATTTCTCCTCTCTCTCCCACACACAAATACACGACACACGCATTGACATCGTTACAAAAAATGCAGCAAAACAAGAAAGGAAAAAAGAACCAAAATCCGGTAAAAAGTAATCAAAATTTTCCGGTGAACTAATGGGTACGGAATGACTCGATTGAATTGCCCATTTCTCTTCGTCTCAGAGATGAGTTAGTTTAAGTAGACTGAGTATGTCCTAGTTCTCGGCGATTCTTTCATCTCAGATGTGATGCGGAACTGTCACGAACGGAATCTTCCGTTTAGGTAACGACTCGACCGAGGCTTTGCACCATTTGAGAAGTGAGCGAAAACAAAATGGAGCAATGGTGAGCTAGGCCATGATGATCTGATTGATGTCCTACTGAGAATTAAAGAAATTGGTGACCTTCAATGTCTATTAACCAAAAACCATATCAAAGCTATCATATTTGTAACTACTAGTTTAATGAATCTTTTTCCTTCTTTGCCTACTTGTGTATTTTTCAACCAAGCAATTTGGACATTGATGCAGGATATCTTTACTGGTGGAACTGAAACTTCATTGACAACAATGGAACAGCGTTGTCCTAGATGATAAATAATCCATATATACAGGCCAAGGCACAATCTGAAATACGGGCTGCCTGAGGGAAAGAAAACAACCGAAGAGAGTGACATTCAAGAATTGAAGTAGCTAAAATTAGTAGTCAACGAAACTCTAATGTTACATGCTCCAGTCCCTCTATTGGTTCCCCGAGAATGCAGGGAGCAATGTAAAATTGATGGATATATCATCCCAGTCAAGGCAAGAATCCTGATCAATTTTTGGGCAGTTGGAAGCGATCCCAAAGATCGGGACAATCAAGAGAATTTCATACCAGAGAGATTTGAAAACAATTCTCTGGATTTCACAGGAAATCACTTCGAACTTTTATCATTTGGCGCAGGAAGAAGAATTTGTCCTGGGATTTCCTTTGGTTTGGCTAATATTGAACTTCCCTTAGCTCTACTGCTCCACCATTTCAACTGGAAACTCCCTCATGGCTTCAACTCCTTAGGCATGACAGCTGCAAGGAAAATTACCTTGTCTTGGTTGCCCCTCTTATGATCCAGCCCATAGATGTCATGAAAAATCTTCAAGTTATATCTGTAATTTTGGCAGCTCCATAGTTTACACATCGATTTACTCTTCTAATGGCTTCTAGATCTTGTCTTCTCATGTACCATGTCTTGCATCTACCTTACGTTAAGAAAAAAAAAATCCGTTTCCTTGTATTCTTTTCCAAAAGAAAAAGAAAATCGCCATCATGTTCCTGAGCTTAATTGTGTGCTTAAACCCCAAAAAAAAAAAAGCTTTTGGACTGATGTTGGCGGAGGAAAAAATATAGTTCAAAAATTATGACAATTTAAGAGAAAGCAAAATCCATTTGACCTAATTATGTCAATTGACTAAGATTTAGTAAGGCGGGGTAGAAGACGATGGCACACCACTTACTAATTTTATTTGCAGGGTACCCAAGGAGAAAACAAAGTACTCCTCTATTTTTTTTTTTTGGAAAGCAAATAATATTTTGGACCTCATTACAAAAAGGTATTTTATGACTTAAGAATCTAACTGGTCAAAATTTAACAATTCTCTATTTATAATTCCATAGTTTGGTATGGCTTTTAAAATCCATAGGAGCAAGTGAAAAACTGTATTACTTTAAATAATGATAGGAATAATTGGTAGGTGGATATAGCAAATGAAATAATCATTAAAGGTAAAACAGTCTTCCACACACAAGCACTGGTCCCATGCATACGTTAGTTGGTTTTCTTAATAACCCAATATTTTCAAACAATTTTAGACAAATACAAACTTCAAAATATCGACATAAGTCTAGAGCAGTTGAAACTTTGCCGATTTCTCGCATTACTATCATTAGCTATTAAATCGAGCAGCAGAAGTAGTTGAAGTTCAGTATAGCCCATTATTGGAATATAAAAGAAAAGGTTCATGCGTGCGAAGAAAAATAGCCCCTTCCCATTATTATTGGATTTGTCCGATGAAGGGAATTTGCCTTCTCTCTTCCTTGAGGCTGCCAGGTGATTGGACCTTTAGCAAAGGGCACGAGCTTGAAATTTGAGATCTTGATCTCGTAATATAATCTAGTTTAACTTAGAGTTAGTTAATGTCCATGTTTTAGTGGCTCCAGTCATTAAAAATTTAGATATGACAGTTCTAAATCTTGCTCGAGTTACTTGAAAGGATAGACTGAAAAGTAGAATTGCAGTTTTGGATTGTAATATTAGGTTTGTATGCCAAACAAGTCTCTAGTACATTGAGTAAAACAAATTAGGTTCTCATAGTTTCTAATTTGAGGCACATTAAGAATAACTATTTGTAAAATCACAATAATTGTGGTCAAAATCAAATTGGCATTTGTCAAAAGTTTTGATTTTGTATTTGGGTTCCTAATGTTAGGAATAGCAATCAATATGGTCCACTGGTATTAGATAATTATATTTAGGGTTTCGAGAAAAAAATAAAATGTGAATTGAAATTAAATATATGACAGGCGCATTTTAAATTCATCATAAGAATTCCTAAAATCAATTCATAGTGGTACAACACAAAAGGTACTATAATAATTCAAACTACAAATATTAGGGACTGAAAATACAAAATTGATAATATTGACTAACAGTAATTTGATTTGAATTGTTAGACAATGTTAAATTTCCATTGATAGTTCTAAATTTGCATAGGCTTATAAAATTCAGGAACCATAGCTTTAGTTAAAACATTAGAGACAAGTTTGGCACAGAGAGACCAAAAGAAAAAAAAAGATAGAGAGATTGGAATTTGAAATATGATTGGAATAATTAAGTTGAAATTTAGCGTGACAGTGGCAATGATCAATTTATACATCGTAGGCCAAAAAAATAAAAGAAAGAAAAAAATTATCAATTTAGTCCCTAAACCTTTTAACTAATGCTGATTTGGTCCCTCAAAGTTTTTTTTACATGCAATTAGTCCTTAAAGTAAAATGTCTATGCCAATAAAGGACCTATTAGACGGCTCCACTCTAAACATCTTTTGTCTCACCCAGATGGGCAGCCATTCGGGGGCATTTTAGCAAAAAGATATGGGTTAATTACAATTAATTCCCTTAAGGTATACCTCATTTATTACTTTATCCCCTAACCTTTAATTTTACTCACTTAACCCCAATAGGACAAAATTATCCTTCCATTATTTTGACTTTTCATTTACCTTTTTTCCTCTCTTTTATTTTTTTTCTCTTTCTTCTCTCTTTCATCCTTCTCAATAAAAAACTCTATCTCAACGGAAATTTTTATTTTGAGTTTGTAATTGCATTTTTGGATGAAAGTTTAAAAGGCATCAAAAACTAATTTTGATTTTTTATATGATGCCACGTGTCACAAATTTCAATTGATGATTATTAATTAGGTCACAATTTCATCTTATGATATTTTCTTGAGAATAAAATGAGAAACTAGAAAGTAAAAAGGAAAAACCAAAATTAAAAGAATTGAAAGGCTAAAAAAATTATATTTTAGGAAAGTGATTTGAATATTTTTTAATCATTTAAGGAGAAGATAGATCTTTGCAATTCCTCTTTTTTAATTTTAATCATTAAGATGAAGATTTTTGTGGAAAAGAGGAAGAATTAAAGAAAGAAGAAAGAGACAAAGAAAATAAAAGAGCACAAAAGGGGAAAGGAAAAAAAATAAAAGAGAAAAATAAGAGTTTAGAATAATAGAGGCATAATTTTGTGTTTGAGGGATAAAGTGAGACAAAAAAATGGTTAGAGCATAAAGTGAAAAATGAGGTATACTTTAAGGGGATTAATTGTGATTAACCCAAAAGATATTAGGGACCTTTTAATGACGAGATACCCAAAAAAAAAAAAAAAAGGCATCATTAAACAGAAAAAATTAGGCAAGCCAAATTAGGGCTTTATATTCTCTGGTGACTGAAATCAAGAAAACTCGGCAGATTAAGATGGCGGAAAATGAACAAAACGGCTTGGGATCTTCTTGATGGAGCAATTGGGCGAGCAAAAGCATGGTGAAGACAAATCCCAGGAAATAGTTACGAGCATTTCTGGTAAGTGACGGACTTATACTCTTATTTAAAGTTAAATTTTGTTCGGATATGCATTTTTTGATTATGTAACTTGTTGGTTCTACAGTTTAAGTAATGGGATTTGCATGCTTATGCATTATGTCTATTTCATGAGCGTAAAGAACGGAAGTTTGAGAAGATAGATGTGCGGTATGCTAAGGTGTTTGCTATAGGGCTGTTCAGTTTTCATTTAGGTCAGGTGGTCCCTTTGCCATAGATTTTTGCAATATGTTGTTGCTTAAGTGAGTGACAGAATAATGGCTGAGCATATGTACACATAATTAATAAAATTATATTTTATCTTTTTCTGGAAAAAACAAACAGGACAAGGGTTGGATTATTTTATGCTAAACATCTATCATGTTGGCTTATATTTTGGACCACCAGAGGGAACGTATGTGGCGGGGAGGGGGGGGGGTTGGGGGAGGTAGTATGCAAACTTTTGAAGGTGTCATTACCAATAGAGCCGACATATCAATTCTTGATGGCTTCTTTACTGTCATTGGATGCACAGAAAATGTGAAATTATTTTATAGAGTTCCAGGAGGAGTGTATGAGTTCAAACTTCATAAAACAGAGGGTAAGAAAGATGTTGCAGGGATGGCTTCCATTGGGAAACAATCTGGCGAAGTTGGACAACACTTGATACAAGAATTTCACGTTAGATTCTTGAATAGTAAGCTAGGCAGCTCAAGTTTTGATATGGGTGAGGCTAGAGTGGCAAGTGAAGATGCTTTTTATATTGACATTAGTTTTGATGACTCTGCTACATTCGAAGAAACCACAGTACCAGATAAACTGGTTGAGGAAGAAGATGGGTGTGAGGTAGATAATGATGCAAATTTAGAATCTACAAATGCTGGAAGTTTAAACAACAGTGACTATCACTCGAGCAAAGATGAAGATGATGTGATTTTTAGGAACTGTGTTGCACAATCTAAGAGGGAACTTGAAAGTGTGAAGGAAAGGGGCCAAATAGCTGTTGTTGCCAAGAAAGAAGGTAGAGGTTCTAAAACCACAAAACCAGCAAGTGCACAAGCATCCAAGAAAGAAAACAGTGATGTTAAAGCTACTAGTGATGGTGACTTCAACTTGAATGACGGGCATAGGATCCCAGTGCATGGAGAATTAGATGCAATGAATTTGGAAGAGCTTGATAGCAACTGTGAAGGCTCGAATGAAGACAGTTCAAGGAAAAGGAGCCAAGATATGTCAAGTTTAGGCCGGAACATGACATGGAAGACCAAAACTTCTATGTTAGGTTGTTGTTTTCATGAGAGCTATAAATTACTATGGAGTGAAATGGGGCAAAGATTTTCGCTGGGGCAAGAATGGTATTAGGAGAATGACGGCAAGATACAAGATTGAAAATTGCAACTAGTTCATTTATGCTTCAAAAGAACCTGATAATGATGCCTTTGTTATCTAGACCATGGGACTACCTTGCCAATGCGGCAGAACCTTTTTTCACAAGCGTGCCAATTCTAGCTTGTTGGCATGACATTAGATGAATTTCCTAAGGCTAAATAAGCGGGTGAGTGTTGCTGAATTAACGGAGAAACTGCACTTAGAGCTAAATGTCGACATCATAAAAGAACATGTGAGCAAGACCTTCATAAAGGCCAAGTTATTGATACATGGCAGCTACAAACAGCAATATGCAAAGCTATAGGACTACTGAGAAAAGTTGCTGACTTGTAATCCTGGCTCAACAGTATCGAAATTTAAGTTGAGTGGTAAGGAAAGATTTCAATGATTGCACATATGCTTTGAAGAATTAAAAAGGGACTTCAAGGCAAGTTGTAGATGTGTGATTGGTGTAGATGGATGCCATTTGCGAGGTCCCCACCTAAGAGTTTTATTAACAGTAGTTGGAATTGATGCAAATGATTGCATCTACCCTATTGCATATGCAATAGTAGAGGTAGAAGATAAGAGCTTGTGAAAGTGGTTCATAGAGTTCTTGAAATATGACTTGGGAATTTATGAACAAAAGAGTTGGACTTCATCAGTGACTAGCAGAAGTTGATTTATGCAAGCAGACTTCTCTATTTTTTCATAAGCTGACATTTTTTAAAATCATAATCTGACTTTCTTTTTCATAAGTTGAACTCTTTTTTTATAATAATCATAAGCTGAGCTTTTTTAATCGTAAATTGAATTCTTATTTTTTTCATAAACTGACTTGTTAGTAAGTCATATTTTTTTTGTGTTTCTAATGGTCTAAACTGCTAGGAATTTGGATCTGCCATTCAAGAAGTCATTTTGGATGTGGAGCATAGACATTGTGTGAGGTATTTGCACACAACATGAAGAAGTTGCACCCGGATCAATCCATAAAGGATAGGTTTTGGGTTTGTGCATGAGCATCATACATGAGGAGGTTTGAGAATGAGACGGAAGCCTTGAGAGAATATGACCACAATGCTCACAAGTGGTTGATAGGCAATACAAATCCCTCATACTGGTCTAGATCACATTTTAGAGAAGCTCTTAAGTTCAATATACTCCTCAATAACCTAGTGAGAGTTTCAACTTAGTCATCCTAGAGGCCAGAGAGAAGCCAATTCTGGGTATGTTGGAGAACATTAGAGTGCATCTAGTGGAAAGGCTGCAGACAGAAAGAGAATAAATGACGAAAAGGAGTGATGAAAATTGTCAAAAATTCAATAGAAGCTGGAAAAAGCCAAATCTTAGACTGCTGCCAATATTGCTAGGCACTCGGATGACAAGAGGTTTGAAGTGAAATACATCTATGATGGAACCTATGTGGTGGATCCAGATAGGTGCATATGCACGTGTAGAAAGTGAGAGCTCACTGGCCTACTGTTTTGTCTTGCCGTGTGCTGCATTTCATTAACACCTATGAAACCAGAGTAATATGTGCACAAAAGTTACTCCAGGGAGGCATATTTGGCTGCATGTGAACCAGCTATTGTCCTAATCAGTGGACCTAATGCTTGGAGGGACTCCGGTAAGGACCCTATGTTACACTTCCCAAAAGACCAAAGAAAGCAAAGAGGAGGGAACCTCATGAACCTCGAAGAGACAGTAATGGAGTTATCAAGCTGTCAAAAGTCGGGGTTGTTGCACTAAGTTGCTCAAATTGTCATGCAAAAGGACATACAATAAGAAAATATGCGCTCATTATACCACCGGAGCAGTGAGCTGGTCATGGCAGTGGAAGGGGTCCTTCTTTCAACACCAACAAATGCAGCAACTGTCATGGACTTGGTCACAATAGAAGGACATGTCCAGAGAGTCATTTCAGGTGACCAAGTAGTGGGGTTGCAGCTAATGTGAACCAGAGTATTGCTGGTATAGTTTACTGATGTTAAAATACTACTTATTCTGTGCTGCTGGCGTCTTCACACTGATGTTTTCTCAATTTTTTTAGATGAACCTGTTCCTGAAGAGGCTGGACAACAACCTGAACCTGATGAATAGCCTTCAGTTGATGAACATCAAACCTGTGCAGGCTCAAAACATGACAAACAGGTGGCTGATCATGAACGAAATTGTTGTTCATTGCTGACTTTTTTCATTTGCACTTGAACTTGACTTTTTTCACTGCTGATTATATGTTTTTTCCTTGTGGTTTCAAGTGATAATCTGCAACCTGTCCAAGAAGAGGCTAAAATCATCGATGTCACATTTTTGGCTCCTAGTGAAATTGTTGAACCAAGGAAGAAAACTGTTAAATGATACTTTTGTAGAGCTGCTGGACATAACAAAAAGACATGTCCTTCACAGCATGAATAGTCTTGGTGAAGAAGAAGGCCAGAAATGGATGCTTATAGTCCGTACGTTGAATCAATTGGAAAAAATGGAGGACAAAACAGAAAGTGAGTTAATAATATACAAGTCACCTTCAAATTTGCATGATTTCTTACTTGCATATTTGTGTGGGCGCATAAGCTCATAGATGATTCAGATGATCAAACTGAACCTGCAAGTGCAGACCATTAGTAATTACTAATTAGAGGATAACAAGCAGTTGCAGTTACTGCTGACCTCGTTGTGGACACAGTCTGCTTTTTTGGCCTTCCGAACTGAGCAACTGTCTTGTCCATAGGCTGTATATTGTTTAGTGGCTAAACTGGTGTTTTGCGTAACTATATCTTGGTTAGATGGTATACATTCTGCTTCATAGACACACACTCTTTTGGAACTTTGTAAACATTGTCAATGGCTGGCATATTCTAAGTTCAATTGCTTGGATTAATTTGTGGCTGGAAATGACAATCTTTATGTGTATTTCTGGTTTCTTTAAGTGTTGTTATTGTTAACTCTGCTTTGATTAATTTGTGACTAGTTGCTTGTTGGGATTGTCCATATTTAAGGAGAAATTCTGCCCAAAATTTTCTAAATTTTAATGCGAAACAAGTATGGTGTGAGGATAATACTTTATCATCATGGAAATAAACGTGATCATGTACAAAAGGCAGCAAGCTAGATTGTATTGCACATCCAAACTCAATATACAAGAAGTGTTCTTGAACAACCTTCCAACTCTAGTACAACGATACTAAAACCTATTAAAAAGGCTAGTTTTGGGCAGCATCAACACAAACTATACTACAACATTTTGAGACCCTATAACACATGCTGTTTTTTTTTTTTTGGGCCATTGTCATACACTATTTCCAGTACTAGAATGCAGCAGCCTACCAATGCCAACAGCAACATCTTCACATTTTTTTTGACTTTATAATACAACACGACCTCGGCTTTTCTTAGGTCCCTTAGCAATTTAGTCATCATATTCTTCGTGCTCTTCAACATAGGAGGATCGTACTATAAAAAGAAGTTGCAAGCATGGGCTGTCTGCACTCACTATTATTGCATCATTAATAATATCCCAAAAAATGGAAAAAAAATTTACCCAAATTGAATAACTTAAACGTCACATTACCCCATAATTCTGGCATCCCTGGAACCTTCTTGATGGATTTGCTGCAGTCCAATAAGTAACTATTCTGCATGCTTCTTGACAGTGGCACTTCCCAATTTCATCCCCACTGTAGTGTTCAAAATTTCCTTCGATGAATCCTCCAAGATGCAAACTTTCACTATTGTAGATCCTTGATTTTCAATTTGTGGCTAAGCTTGACAACCCTGGATCGAAGTTTCTCCTTTATTTTGCATTTCGGAGGAAGAATAGAAGACATTTTTGTTGGAATCTGCAATTAGGGCTAGTTGGAAGAACCCTAATTTCCTTTTCTATTCTCCAGCACCATTAAACTCATCTCTGTTTTCATTTGCTGTATTTTGTTCATCATTAAAAGAGCCCTTATGTCTTCTTCCTAAAATTCCCCCCTAATGGCTGCTCGTCTGGGTGAGAAAAAAGATGTTTTGGGTAGCACCGCCTAATAGGTTCTTTATAGGCAGGCATACACATTTTACTTTAAGGGCTAATTACATGTAAAAATATTCTGAGGGACCGAATCGCATTAGTAAAAAAGTTTAGAAACTAAATTGGCGATTTTTCTAAAAGAAAAATACATGAACTCAATTAATTAAGCGTTATATCATGAAACTCTACCATGAACTAGTCTCCCAAATGAGTAGTTAATTCAAATAGCAATAGGCATACTCTAAAATGCGAATAGAAGTTCAGGAGTAGAACAGTAAGAGTTGTATTATTAGGTATACAAGAATATGTCAAGTCCGAAATGTATGCAAGCTTGCTTCGGGTATCACTTAAGTCCATGGGACCCATTGAAATTGACCAAGTCATTGAAGAATGTCAACCAACTAATCTGCATTTATAGTTGCAACAGCATGCAGAGGAAGTCTCTTATGAACAGCAATGCCATTTATTTCAGACATGTCCAGATCCTCAGGTTTAATTCCCTCAGGCAATGTAAAATCGAATTTATGCACTAGTTTTGCTAATGCTAGCTCATTTACAGCAGACGCGAAGCTGATCCCCGGGCAACCCCTTCTTCCAGCACCAAATGGAATCAATTCGAAGTCAAAACCTCGAAAATCAATATCACAATTCAGAAATCGCTCTGGTTGAAATTCCACAGGATTGTTCCACAACATTGGGTCTCTCCCGATTGCCCAAGCATTTATGATTACTTGCGTTCCTGCTGATATATCATGCCCCATTAGCTTCACATCTCGAGTTGATTCTCGAGCAACTAGCAATGGAAGAGGAGCATGAAGTCGTAAAGCTTCCTTGATCACTGCTTTTAGGTATTGCATTTTGTCCAAATCGTCTTCAGTGATCTCAGATTTTCCTTTGGCTATCTGTCTCACCTCATTCTGCAACTTCTTCAAGATTTTGGGGTGCCTCAGAAGTTCAGCCATTGCCCACTCCATAATTGTGTGTGTTGTATCGGTTCCACCAGCAAACATGTCCTGATTAAAAAACGTAAGCAATTTGAAAATATAAAATATAGGATATTGATGGTATGATCAAATCTGAATAATTGAACATTTCAATTAAATGGACATCACCGCCTTACAACTTTTCAATTGAAAAGCTTTCATCACAATTCTTGGTTTAATGTTTCTTGTGATTCTCTCAGCGTAGTTGTATTGATGTCCTTTTTATTTTTTTGCAAAGCAGAAGATGCTGCAGGAGTTTGATTCTTAATGACTTTCACTCTTGTTAATGCTTTTATTCTTTTTGGGATTCTTGTCACTCTCTTGGGATTTATGTAGATATTGTGCCATTTGGATTTTGGGTCTGAAGCTTCTATTAAGCCAGAGGAGCAAGACAAAATAACTCCTTTGATTCCTCAGTTGATTAAACAAATCCTTTATGGATTTATTTTGTGCTAATTAGCATAACAAGAAGCATACGCAAAACAAACATTAATAAATAAATAATCCAAAAAAGGGGTAAATTACTTATAATCCCCCTATGATTTTGCATAATGTCAGATGATTCCTCTAAAGTTTTAGAATAGCCACATAACCCTCCTATGATTTTATGTAAAGTGTAAAATAGACGGAATATATAATCAATTATGGCAATTAGCTACAAGCATTCTAAAAGTGCGTGTGATGAAATCATAATATCCACTTAACCCTCTATTGTTTATATGAATAGCCACATTAATCCTTGTAGTATTTGCATTTAATCACCGTATGATTTTGTACAAGATGGTTAAGTCATCATTTGGTTTAACATTTAATTTAGGACAGTGCAGATATTTCAACTAACAAAATTGCATAGGCTATATTTGTTAAATTTTCAATTTATATGAAATCATAGGGGGTGAAACGAATATTTTGAAACATTAGGGGATTATGTGATAATAGATGAAATCACAGGGATTATTAGTAATTTATCCAAAAAAAAAAGGTTTATAGTGCAGGGTGTCCGAGGTATGAAATACAACTTAGGGGTTGAAACTGCTGTTGATTCATACGCAAAATATAATTTTAAAGAAAGGTTGATAATTAAAAAAAGAAAAAGTGGAAGGATCATGGACTCTTACCAAGATGACAGCTTTGACTGAGTCATGCTCAATAGTAGGGCTAGCAATCAGGTCCAATTCACCCGACCCGTCAACCCGTGACGGGTCAGATATGCTGACCCGAACCCGAAAGTTTCAGGTTGGCGGGTCAAGCGGGTTGACCCGAAACAACCTGAAATTTAATTCTCATTTACTGATTAACCGGCTATAATTTTTAATAGAATCAATTCGAAACTAAATTAAGACATCAAAAGAGTAAAAATAATGTAATACATCATCTATCCAAATATAATAATTTCAACTTCACACAAGTTAAATAAATTCATTTAGGATTAAGTAATTAATGCCTTTGAAAAAAAAGAATAACTTAGTTTAGTTAGATAAAATAATTTTTATGTTTATTAAATTATTTTTAATTTATAAACGGGTCATATCGGGTCATATCAGGTCACCCACGAGTTAACCCGAAATTGACCTGTTTTCTTTTCGGGTTCATCGGGTTCGACCCGATTCTGACCCGAATCCCCAAAACCTCAACCAAAACCCATTAATTTCGTGTTAGGTTCGTGTCGTGTCGGAAATTGCCACCCCTACTCAATAGTAAAGCCAAACAACTTTTCCCTCTGAATTTCAAGCAAAATATCCACGAAGTCTGAGTTGGTTTTCTCGGCAGTCAGCCTAGGAGCCTTATTCCTGTGCTCTTCAATTACACACTCTATAAATCTATCAATCTGTTTAACCACTCTTTCTACTTTGGCATTCAAGCCATTGAAACGATTCTTCCATGCAAGCCAAGGGATATAATCCCCTGTATCAAGAACCCCCAAAAGTTGTACAAATTCTACTAAAGTTGCTTTAGCCTTTCTCCCATTTTCTTCATCACCGTACTTCTTCCCCAAGGCAACCTTACACACTATATCATTTGTGAGAGTAACAAACATATTTCTCAAGTTTATCATGGAATTAGATGAAGAAGACAAGCATTTTTGCTTAATCTTTTCAATCATAAGTGAAGTCTCTTCCTCTCGAACATGTTGGAACGATTGAACCATTTTGTTACTCAGGAGTTGAAGCACACAAATGCTTCTCATTTGCCTCCAATATTCATTGTAAGGTGAAAATGCTACATCCTTGGAGCCATAGAAGAGCCTATGGGGTATACCTGACTTTGGCCTGCTTGAGAAAACTAGGTCATGTCTTTTCATGATTTCAGAAGCTGCACTGGCTGAAGAGGCAATGAGCACTGGCTTATTGCCAAAATGGAGAAGCATAAGATGGCCATACTTTTTTGATAGTGAATGAAGTGAGCGATGAGGAAGCAAGCCGAGTTGGTGAAGATTTCCAATTATTGGGAGCTTTGATGGAGATGGTAATTGCTTCTTTTGGGGTTTTGATGAAGAAGTGAACCATTTAATTGCAAATGTAATGAATAAAGCAAAGGGTATAAGAGAGAAAATTGAACAGTTCAAGATGCGCAACATTTTGTGCTCTAGAATGGAAAATGAAAACTAAGGTGTGGGGTGAAGGTTCTGATTGTTCACTATTTATACACATTTGCCATTTTTTGAACTTTGGTTGTATGTGTATTGGAAGAGGTTTGTTTATTTGATTCCACTTTGAAAGGAACGGCTACCCTTAGTTTGGACAAGTGTTGCTAAATGAGATTTTGGTTAGGAAACTTGGGCATCAAAATTGAAGTGTTTCTAATTTTTTGGACTAATTCAACCGAGTGAACCTTGAATTTGTGTGGGTGTGTCGTCCAATTTAATTTAAAAAAATACTGTGTATAAAACTAGGTTAAACATGGTAAAAAAATGCGATCAAACTAGAAATCGAGAAATCCGTAAGAACCATCTTTTTTGGACAATTTTTTTCCAATTTTTATTTTTTCCTTTTTTTTTTTGCCTAGAACAGTAACCAATTACAAGCAGCCCTAATTTCTAACAGTTGTCGCACTCCATACTTCCTCATCCACTTCCTACTTCCACTCTCACAACCTCAATAGAGGCCTTGCGGCCAAGTCTCCCTCTCTACATCTATTTTTTTTAACCCTCCCAACCCTCTCTACATCTTGTTAAATCACTACCATTTTTATGCCACCTTCATCAGTTATCTCTACCTCGCTCTCTATTCAATGTTGTTGATTTTTTTAGTTGAACCCTTGACTATGATTGAATAGTTATCTTTTAAGAATTTCAAAACATTGCAAAATTGGGGTGGACATCACCTAACATGTTATTCCAATTTTCCTAGTTCGACATATTCAAGTAGTATGTATTTTACTAGAAAATTTAACTGCTTGTTTGAATTGTGAGTTATTATAAAAGAATTTCTTAATCATTCCCTTAACAAATTTTTGATTTAGTTTTTTATCTCATATACATTAAATCACTATAATATATTTTTCTACCAAAGCTCTCAAAAGCTCCAAGTAAAACGGAATTTTCTTCGTGGTAAAAAATGATGGAATATATCCTAAACGGAATTGAACCAACGAACTATTTTCTTGTCTAAGCATGTACTCAGGGTACGACACATTGAATCTTCCATCAAATGCAATATTTCAAAGGATATGCTAGGAAGTTCTTGAAGTTATCGATCGGTCAAGTGCCCAATTATGAGAGTGCACAAAGTAATAAAAACATTACCTTCTGTTATTTTTTTCTTTTATTTTTGGGTTAAATACCAAAAATCCCCCTGTGGTTTGACTAATGTTCACTTTACCTCCCTATGGTTTGGAAACCTACAATTTGACTCCCCGTCGTTTCAACTAAAGTAAAAGTCTGACGGAAAACATCTAAACTAATGTCTGAATGAAAAGTATCAAAATTGCCCCTCTATAAGTCAAACTCTTGGAAGAATGTTTCGTGCATTTGAGAATGTGTAAAATACCAAAAACCCCCCCGGTAGTTTGTCAAATGTACACTTTACCTCCTTATGGTTTGAAAACTTACAATTTAACTTCTTGTCGTTTCACCTAAAGTGAAAGTCTGACAGAAATACCGTTATTATAGATGTTTTCTGTGAGACTTTCACTTTAGTTGAAACGACAGGGAGTTAAATTGTAGATTTCCAAATCATAGGGGGGTAAAGTGAACATTAGTCAAACCGCAGGGGGGGTTTTTGGTATTTAACCCTTTATTTTTAATATTCGTTTTTACTGCAATTATCCAATGATTACAACTACCAGATTTCTTCAAAAACAAAACAAGAACTAGCCAGTTTTGCATAGAGCTAAACAACAACAATTTGTGCTCTAGGATGGAAAATCAAAATTATAGAAGTTGTGGGGTAAATGTTCTTATTGGTCACTATTTATAGAAATTTTCCATTTTTTGGACTATGTTTGTATGTATTTTGGGAGATTCTTTTTTGGATAAAATATAAGTCAATATTATTAATAAACTAGTTGTCAAGCAAAAGTGCACTAATAACGGAAAATACATAGAACAAGTTACAGAAACATCTAATATGAAAAAACATTAAATTTATCGAGTTACAAAATATAAAAGATTACACTGTAAATCACGAATTATCGGATTTGACCAATTGCACGAGCTATTCTATAAATATCTATGCATGTCTATTCCATTAAATCTAATATCCAACTGATTCAAATTCAAAACTAATGTTAAGATCTAACAAGAAGACATTTTCTAGATCTAACATATAGATTTAAAAAAACTCTTATATCTGAGTAAAAAATAATAAAAACTAAATAAAACTCCCACTAGAATAGTTTTGGAAAGCAAAAAATTCTCACTAATAAAACAGTAAAAGAGATGAAACTCTCATTAGCATATATATTAGGAGAAATTTTATTAAACCTAAAAATGAAAAAGAAGAGGAATAGGAAGAGAGACCTAGGTTTTGAGGCCAAAATCTCCTTCCTATTAAGGAAAAACGGTGGAGAGAAAGGTCGAGAGTAAAAAGAAGGTAAAGAGAACAAATGACTACTTATTTTAGGATAATTTTGTTTATTTGATTCCACTTTGGAACGAACGGCTGCCCTCATTTTGGACAAGTGTTGCTAAAGGAGATTTTCGTTATCAAACTTAGCAAATCGAAGAAATTTGGACTAAACCAACCAAGTGAAACTCGAATTTAGGTGGGTGTTTGGTCGAATTTAGGTGGGTGTTTGGTCCAAGTTAATTAAAAATATAATGTGGATAAAGCTCGGTTAAACTTGGTGAGAAATGTGATTGAACCAGAAATCGAGGAATCCATAAGAGCCATTTTTAATTCTTTTTTTTTCCAATTTTTTTTTCACACCATCTTCATTAATTCTCTCTGGCTAGCTCTTTATTAAAGCTAGTTAGTTTTTTGAATTTAATTAACCCTTACTTTGAATCTCTCTCAACCCTTGAGAAAATAGTTAATGTTTTTATGTAGTTAGGTTAAAAAATCATTAACATGATTGAGTTTAGATTTATGACATGTGTAAGATGACGATATTAAATGCCAACAAAAGTTATGTGTAGCGTATCTAGATCCTTTCAGGTAAAAATTTTATACATTGACTTGGTAAGACAAATTAATTAAAAAAAAAGCAGTTATTGTTATAGCCAACAACAAATTCATTGACTAAATGACAAAATTAGGAATCAAAGAAATATTTTACGGTGTAAATCTCTTTGTTGAAGGAGTACTACAGAAGCCAAAATTGTTCAAAACTTCAAGCACAACTCATTCCTGAAAAATAAAGAGATTGATACGGCCAAGGCATGCATGGTATCGAGATAGCCGAACATGGAGGCTTAAAAGTATATGTTGATAGGACCATTACGGCATCAAATGGCCGAATGAGACTTTCTTTCTTTCCGTTATTTTTTTTTCGGAAATGTAATTTTGCTCATGATATTGAAGCCGTTCCATACACATGGAGTATATGAAAACTCCGTTGGTACAATAGCTAGAACATAGCCATTACAAACGAACTTGTGCAAGACATCTAAAATCAAAATCCCATGCTGTTGTCAACTTTAGATTAGTTCTTGCATCAAAAAAAAAAAACTTTAGATTAGTTCTGATTCTAGCAACTCCTTTCCAAGCTGCAACAATGGAACGAGCATTTGTCACAAATAAATTGACCACCAGGATAGGATGCAATTTAGTAGGCCCACAAATTGTTCCATTCATCATGATCTGCCAGCAATGATACATACATAAACAAACACAGGTGAAGCCAATTTCTGAACATTCCCTAAATAAGTGTCCTGAAAAAAATGATGTATAGTAGCCCTGCATTAGTTGGAACAGGCCTTGCTTGAAGGATAGTGCCGGCGGAGCCACATGTTGGGTTGCATCCCCTCGATTTTTTTAGAAAATTATGTTTCATGTTAGAAAGTTTATAAAATTTTGATATTGTTCTTTGTTTATTCCCCTAGACTTTTTAGAATTCTCCTTCCTATCATACATTGCCCCCTAAATCGTTAAAACCTCATAATCATTATCTTTCATAAGAGTGTTAGACCTATTAAAAATTAAATATGGATGTCAATTTAAATGTAATCTTCACCGCAAATTTTAAGCACAATTTAGATTTAAAAGCATAATTAACACAAAAAAGAATGAACTTTTAAGATAGATGTGTTTATTGGTTTTAAAATCTGTTATTACTATGAATCTTGTTCTAATGGAGTTGACCCCCTAACTTTAAGATCCTGACTCCGCCACTGCTGAGAGGTAGGATAAATAAAGCTACTAGCTCAACCAAAGATTGACATTTGGGGGAGCAGCCATTGACAGCTCATTGCATGTCCATTTTAACTTGCTTAACAACTACATGACAGGGCATCTTCACGTTTGTAAAGCCAATTGGTTCCGAGAATGTAATAGTAGTTGTGGCCAATGCTATATAATCTGCAAACTGTATCAGCAAAGTTGTAAGTCTTATAATGGTTATGCCACCGATCGAACTCCTCTGTCCAAGAGTAAGATCCCCAATAGAAAGTCTAATTTCTAGTAGGATATAGAAGAAAATTTCTATTTTAAAGGACTATATAGAATTTAAAAAATCTTTGTTTCCGGCAGGGGGGGGGTTGTTGGGGCGAATGCGACTTATATATTTATATTTCCTCCAATACAATTACGCTCATACGAATTTTAGAAAGATTTATGTTTCATTCGTTAAATTATGCCAATCAATAGTTGTTTTCATTTTAGTCGCGTACCAAGATAATATTCTGCAACAATAAACTTTACTGTTTTGATATTCAATTAGTTGAAATAGTCAATCTACCTCATTTTATTCCCATTGATCAAATTCTATTTCTGGAGTAGTTTAATTCTTTATTTTTTAAATAAAATTTTAAATCGATATTTAACTAAATAATCGCAAAAGTTTAAAATATTCCAACAGTCTAATATAACAAATTAGGAGAGCTGTACGCTTTTCTCTTTTATTGGATTCTTCAGCCCCAATTACATATTATACCTTTTTTATTCTGTACAAATTCAGTGCATGGACACTTTATAGCGGAATTAGTCGAGTAATAAATCCAAGAGATTGCTTGAGATGCACGGTCACAGTAAGCGCGTTTGCGATTGACTCACAAACATAACTTTTTTTTTCCCATCTTCTTTTGGATGGAACTCGTAGACATAATAAATTGCAATTTCACATTCAAATTGGTAAAAAAATTAATAGAAGGATGGTCGAAGATTGTGTATTGGTTCTCTAAAGACTAGAACAAAAATAATCTAAAAAAACTATATTATCCTAATAATCCTACCCTTAAACTGAAAACTAATTTCAGTTACTATTGCAAATGCTTCAATCTGGATCTTTCAAAGTACAAACTCAAATCAATCTTCCCAAATTTTGAAAGGTTTGGTGAGGATGTCCACAAAATGTAATCCAGTCTTGCTGTACTTCACATCAATATTCCTTTCATTGTTAAGATCTCTCAAAAATAATATTTCATATCAATATGTTGGCTGGGCCTTCATGAGGCATGGGCCTTTTAAGAGCTTGATGGCTGTGCTGTTATCGCAGAAAATTATAGTACGCCACTTGCTTGAATTGAAACTCTTCAAAGATTTTCTTCAATAGCTTGACAAACACAAGTTATTGCAGCAACAATTAATTCAGCTTTATGCCCATCTTTAAAATATAACTAACCTCTAGGGTTCTTTCTATCATCTTGATCCCCAGTACAATCATTGTCAGTAAATCTGAATAAATCCGATTTTATACCTTTCTTGAAAACTGGCTAGAATATTTGGTTCCTTGCAAGTATTGAAACAATTTCTTACCCGTTAGGCTATGCATCTCTATAGATTTTTCCATATATCTACTGATTAGACTCACAACATATATCAAATCAGATCTTGTTGCAGTTAATTACATTAAACTGTCCCCAATTTACATATAAAGTGTGGTGTCTACTTTCTTTCCTTTGGGGTCTTTGTGTAGCGTAAACCAAACTCAGCTGGAGTGCTTGTAGGATTGCAGTCCTTCATCTAGAACTTGTCCAAAGTTTCTCGAACATATTTCGTTTGACAAACAATAATCGCATCAGTAGTCACAAAAATCTCCAAACTCATTTGAACAATATTCTCCACCCCAATTAGTTTGAAGAGTTTTTAAAATTCATTCCTGCTTCATTTTCAACCGGCATACCTTGAAGCTCTTAAATACACCAAAGGCTTCAGATTTTTCATGTAAAAAATAGACCCAAGCTTTTCGAGTCTAATGTGAAGGTATTCAAGTATTTTTTTTTTAACTGCCATTAGAAAATGGTTTTATTGGTTTGCAAATGTTAGAATGAACCAATTCCAAAATTTTATTTGCTCTCTAGGACTTTCCTTGAGGAAATTGAGAATGATGTTGTTTGCCAACAAAACATTTGTCAGAAATTTAGGAAGGAATGTCAATTCGATGAAGATCACTCGTCATGTTTTTCAGCTGGAGAGTCTTTAATCTACTAAAGTTCAAGTGACTATAGTGAAAATGCCAAAGCCATGATGTGTCTTTTACTTCAGCCATCAAGCAAGATTGAGATGCATCAATCTTCATTGGAAACAACCTATTTGAATCCATTTGAATAACTATAGCTCCTCTTGAAGGATCATATATATTTCATAAGCACCCGTTTTGAATAGTTATCACATAATCTTTTCCAGAAATTGGCTAGCACTTGGTTCTAATATGTTAGGAACGCAAAAAGCCTTGGAAACTGATTCTACAAAATAGTTCTTAGTTCTAATATCAATACCACATTTTCCCATTACATTCACAGTAGAACAATTACATTCTAACCACAATCATTGTTCCATGTGTATTAACATCAATTCGTAATCAGTGCCAAGTTTGAACCAAAATAAAAAAAACAAATAGATAGAGACCTCAATTCTGAGCAATATGATGTGCCAGAGACATTGTTCCCCCATTATTAGACAACATTAAACGGTGAAGAGCGTCTATCTTGAGCCTGAAACGGACAAATCTAGCAATATCTTCTGTTGAGCTGTATTAGAGTGATGAATCAATTGGAAATTGGCTCCCATCCTTAGTTGTTAATGCACCATAGCATTTTCTAATGTGCTCTAGGTGTAATGTTGCGAAACTAGTTTAAACAACAGGAGCCCAACAGGAGGCCCGAGAAACATACATATTCTCAGGCATTTGGAATTTTTATTTTTTTGTAGAGTTAGTTATATTATAATAGACCACAAGGTAGACAGTTGAGATTGCTTAGTTAGGTCACTAAGAAGTGAGTGAGTTGTGTGTTTGCTTATTTGTTCCCTCTAATTATTTGAGTATTATTGCTTAGTACACTCATATGTTTCATTTGAGAAATTACAAGAGCATTTGTTGTTGTTCATGACGCTTAGTGCTTGCTTATGGTGTTGATTGATACTTATTACGTAAGTAAGTTAATTCTTTTGCCTCTTTGAAGATAAGGGTAAATGTGAACATGTGTTCATTATCCCTTATTCAACTATGTACCTATTCAATGACATTAATGTTTAGTAATTTTATTTAGGTACAATGGTTTGCACTAAGAAAGTAGGGGTAAAACCTACAACTCTCAACAGAAAAGTAGGAGGTACTACATCTACTCCTAAGCCACCACGTACAAAAAGAAAACCAAGTAGGCAACTTGTGCTTGAAGAGGAACCATCATCAGAAAAAGAGGCTCAGCAACAAGTAGAACAAGAAGACAAACAAGAGGAGCAAATTCCATATGATAAGTCACGCTTCACCTCTACCAAAAATGAAGATTGGTATAATTCTTGAAGGGAAGTTAAGGTATTGGTGGAGAAGGATGTCACTCCTGATACTGAGGAGGTTTACCATCTCAAAGGCTAGTTTGCTAAATTGGGATGGGAGAATTTCTTCAACTTCCCAAACATTTATTACAAAGAGTTTGTCCATGAATTTTACACAAATGTGGAGGGCAAGCAGTCTTTTCACTTTGACAAGAAAGAAATTACAAGTACAGTATGAGGAACCAGCGTCCGAATCCATAAATCTCATTTGCAAAACTTTCTTCAGGTTTCCGACATTGAATATAAGGTTGATTTGAAGCAAGCATTTAAATCTCATGACTTGGACTCATGGAACATGCTAGAAGCACTTGTACGCTTGGGAGTTCAGTACAAGGCCACTCGTAAAGTTGGGCGATATTCCGTGTCTTTCAAGGAGTCTTATCGTCTTCTCATCTACTTGTTTGCCTCGAATGTAATTCCATGAGCGAGTGGTACTAATGAGACGTGCACAAGTGATATCTATTTCTTAAACAAGATTGAGGATGAATTAGGCGATCTCCAAGATATTCCATTGGGAAGCATTATCACCAACCACATGTGGGCAATGGTTCGTAGTAATGCTATCAAATATGCTTTCCTATATGCCCACTTCTTGACCTTGGTATTTCAACGGGTTGGAGTAGATTTCACTAATGCTACCCCTACATGCCTCAAGAAGAAGGACATCTTCACCTTAGATTTTTGCAAATTTCTTTTGAAGACCAAAGACATAGGTGGTACTTCGACTCAAGAAGAAGACGCTCGACAAGAGGAAGAAACTGAAATTGCACATCTTGAAGAAGTTCAAGGTATTGAGATGACTTCCCAACCGATCTCAACCAATCCTTTCTCCTTACACCCTCCATCATCACCTCAAGATAATCGATCTTTTTTTTAAAAGATGATGGATAAGCTGTTTTGTATTAAAGCTGAAGTGAAGAAGAGTTGAAAAGAGCATAAACAGAACTCTGAGCATCTTCGACTCAATAAGGCTACCCTTAGCATCGAGGCACCACTGACTCCACCCTCTTCACCTGATCATTTGGCTACTTGAGAGAGTGCTCCTTACCAACACCCCTATCTTTTTCCAACTTTGCATACTTTCTTTATCATTGCCTTTAGTTTTTCTTTTTTTGTGCTTTTTAGTGTTATATTATTCCTTTTTGTATAAACTCATCCAAGTATTCGTCACTAATGTTTTAGTGCTTAAGACTTATTGAGGTTGGAAATTCATCACATGGCCATAGATTTGGATAGCCAAGTTAATGAGGGGAGTATTATCTCTTACTCTTTATTTATTTTTCTTTTCTCACATTGAGGACAATGTGAAATTTAAGTGTGGGAGAGGGGAATAAATGGCTTGCTATATTATGCCATTTGATGATATTTTGTGGACTTAAATGCATTAGAAATGTTGAAATTGTGTTTGAAAAAATTGTCATGTGGAAAATTCTTGAAATTTGGTTTGCTGGTAGGGAGTTTCGTCTAGTTATAATGGGAAACTCTGTCAAAATTTTTCAAAATTTCACTTTGGTCCAAAACTTTTTGAATTTTTTGAATTTTGATTTAAAAGAGCCAATTTGTTCCAACCTTAAGTATTGTGCTTCTTCCATTTGTTGAAACTTTATATGTATTTTGGAAGATTTAGTTCTCATTTGACTTGAAAATGGTTATTATGTAATTAGGATTTTTGCATTTTAGAAAGTATATCTTGTAAAGTGGAGAGAATTATGTCTATAATTTTGCATGTTTAATGAGATTTCTTCTATTTACTTAATTTTACAAGTGATTGATATAGTCAATAAAAGCTATACTCTTTCTTTGATTATTCTTATATATTTGCTAAGAGGGAATGTCTATTTATTGTCTTTTACTTTTAAAAAAAAAGAGAACAAAATAAAGGACAGATGACACAAAAAAAGAAGAAGAATAAGAGTTTTTATTCTACTCGAATTATTCTTATACCGAGTAACCAGGGTTTGGCATTTACAAATATCGACATTCACGTAAAAAGGTACTTGAATTAACAGTATGCATAGCAATTTGAATAAATGAAATGTTGAGTAATTGAGACTCTTCATCTAAAAGTGTCGATCTTCGCGTCAACGGATATTTTCACTATTTGAGTAAAAATTAGTATGAATAAATCCCTCTTAGTTGTGAAATTTGAGAAAAAGATGATTTTGGGAGGAGGATAGCTATGAATTGATTATGTGATTTGTTTGCTTGTGAAATTAGGTTAGGGTGAGAGATTATATTTAACTTGTTGAAATTAGGGTATAATTATCTTTCCTTTACTTGATATTAGTGTAAATTAAATGATTGTATAACAATTGTTTGCTGAGTCATGAGGAATTAAATTAAAAAAAGTGCATATAGTGTTTCACCTCTTGAATCATTGTTGTTGATTATGTGTTGATTGCTTGAAAACAAGTAATGATTCAAGTGTGGGGAGTTGATAAGTGGCTATTTTGTGCTATATTTTGATGATATTTTATTCTTCTTTTAGTCACTTTTACAATATTATAGGAAGAAAATGGTCAATATTTGCTAGAATTGGTTCTAAGTGCAATCCAATACTTAAATGAGATATTTGTCCCTTTTATTTGCATGTTTTTTATTATTTTTGTAGGAGTCAAAAATGGACTTCATTTTGAGCAAGAAATAGGCTTACAATATGATGATTGAAGTCCTAAAACTCGCAAGAATGATAAGTTTCAAAAGTAATTCGAGTCGCTAGAAGAAGAAAACAACGAAACTTTTCAAAAACAGAAGTTGACTTGAATCCCTTCGAAAAATCCAGCTAGTTTTTGGAGGGATTCATTGGAAGGATTCGAGGTAGAGAATTTTTGGTGAAGCAGAGGACAAATCCTTCCAAGGAATCCGGCCAAAACTTGGAGGGATTGCGTGGAGGGATTTCGGTCAAACTTAATAGCTTCCACTTGCGCAACTTGTTTTGTACTCCATTCTTTCACAACTTTTGAGGGGCAAATTGTACAAGATTTGTAGCTGTAAAATGAAGATACTAACAACAATTCTTGACTTTATTTCTTCTATAATGATGAGATGTAACTTGGAACCAAAATTATTGATTTATTTGGAGTTGTGTTCACATTGAAGATACAACTAAAGGACTTGAAGATTTCTCTATAAATAGGAGCTTGTGTCTTCATTTTAGAGCTTGGAGAGGGGTGAAGAATACACCACAAAAATATAACTCTTACACTTTCTTAGTTTTAGGTAGTATAGTATAGTATAGTTTAATTAGGAATGTGTGTTATCCACTCTTGCATATTGGTTAGATTAGGATGAAGTTAGAGATGAAGAAAGAGGGGTTGAAACTCATGTGACAAGGGTTATCTCTTCTTCAACTCTTTATCTTTTATACTAGATTCTTAAGTATGGTTAATATACAAGTTTTGGATTTTATGTTTATAATGTTCTTCTAAAGTTTATGCCTTGGGTCTTGGCTGAACATTCTATGACTGTATTGTGTTCATTTTTTGACTATTTGATACTATTATTTTGAGCAAGTCATTTAGCACTTTTACTTATCTAATCATAATTAATTTGGTACTATTAATTGTGATTATCTAAAGGTATTGTTTCTTCAATGAAAATTGGGATTTAACACTAGTTCAAGAAGAGTTAAACCTGGGAAGTACACTCACGGGAGTAGAAATGCATCTTTGTGGCTTTAGTGACTTGTTTCATGTAATTTTGTAGAGGTAATGAACTTGTAACTGATTTTATAACCATGAGAGTAGATATGGATCAGTTATAAGTATGGATGATTCACTACGAAAGTAGGTTTCACGTGCATAAGAAAATTATACCATAGCTCATTGATCCAAAAATTACATTTGCATGAGTAGTTAGGGATACCATAACCTAAGGAGCTTTCATTTGCTATTTTCTTACACATTTTAGCTTAGTTTTATTTTCTTTATATTGTTGATTATCTAAATAATAAAGGAAATTTAGTAGTGTCGGTAATTTTTCATTTTCCCTGTGGGTTCGACTCTTAATACCTTATACTCAATCTCGACCTGTATACTTGCAGAAAATCGTGTGTGGGGTATTTAGGATTTTATAAATGTAGAACTTGATTGTTAAATGAACTTAATTGTTATACGCATACTCAGCTCTCGTCAGTTACATAGTAAGTTGCAAGCCAAAATCAAAGATTTGTGAGGTAGATCTGCAAACTACGCCTCACGGATTGGGTCACAATTCTTCTCTTTTTACAGGTTTTGCACTTTTTGACCAATCTTCATCATTGCTCTATTTTTATATCAAATTCAATTACAAATTTCTTGATGACGGAAGTCAAATTAGCTTTTATACAAAACATGAAAGTTGTAACCCATTGACCTAGCTTTTCAATGCATTAATAATCATCTCATTTGGATGTCTATATGATGGTAAATGAACAAAATACTCTTAACTGGTCAATCACTTGTTTCAACTTTTGACAGCAAATATCCTTGACTATATTTCAATATTTTGACTATGAAAACACATGAATTAGCTTTCAATGTTTCATAAGAATTGTAGAAAAATGTCTTAACTTCAAAATGTTTCAAGAATCATATCAATCTAATGCTTGTAGCTTTAGTTATAGCTAAAATATCATAATGTGTCAATACTGTCAAACTTTCCTTCTTTTGCACTTGAATGCATTTTACTCTTTGAACATTTTACACTCTATGTTTTGCTTTAAATCACTTCCAATTATCACAAATCAATTAAAATGATATTTTCTCAATTCATGAAATGCCAAAACCTACAGAAACATCACAAATTTGCACATTAAACGATACTTTTGCATGTTTTGGTCATAGAACACTACTTGCATAAAAGAATTCATAAAGGAGTTCAATTCTTCTATTTTTACTTAAAAACACACCAAAAATAGACATTAAACTGCACTAAAAATATGTAAAATATATGCTAATCATTTTCTATATTAATTATTAGTTATCTAAGAATTGTTATAGAAGATTGGTATGTATTAATTACTTTACTTCATGTCTGGATAAGAATGTATTCTGGAATTTGTTAGGATCATAAAACATGTTCTAATGACTTTGCAAATGGGAAAATTTGTTAAGATTACAGTTTATGAAAGAAGGGCAAAATTGCAGAAAGCTTTAAAGAGCTAGGGTCAAAGTAGAAGCCTTAATTAATGATGGGGTAAACTTTAGAGGAGAAAAGGAAATTTGGACAAGTTAAAAAATAGAGAGAGAGAGAGAGAGAAGCAGAAGCAGAAACAAATAGAGAAAGTAGAGGGTCGAACCTCCCCTACTGCAGTGTCGTCGGCGACTCTCTTTCAAGTTGATAATCAGCCTTCGTTGGCTAAAGATGGAGACAGTAACAACAATGATGGTGATAGATGAAGATGATGTTGAATGAAGGTGGTACTGGTTGTGGTTTGTACTTAGGGTTTTCAAGGAGACAGAAATTAGAATTTTTTGTGATTTGATAGGATTGTCAATGGTGCTGAGCTAGTTCGAGCTTAGCCTGTTCAGACTGAGAAAAAGCACCATGAGCCTAATTTTTCATTAAGATGGGCTGAGTTTCAACCTAAATATTAAATCTAAATTAAATATGAGCCAAGTTTGGGCCTTATTAGGCTCAAACTCGATATAGGCTCGGCCCTTTAATCTACATATATATATGTGTGTGTGTGTGTATATATATAAAATTTTATGTAATATATTCTTAATATATATATGTGTATATATATGTATATATATATAATTTTATGTAATATATTCATAATTTGATATATATATATATCTATACAATACTAGTACTTTATACTTACGAGTTATGTGTCAAAATATATTAATATATATAAGAAATATTAAATAAACAAAATTATGTCAAAAGATTCAGAGGACAAATCTTAGTATGAGCAAATTGAAAATCTTTGAAAATGTACTGACTGTTGATCATGTTTTATTACCATTTTTTATGTAGTTTGAACTAATTGGACATATTATTGTTGGAAAATTCTTAGTTTATATATATATTTTTTAATGAACGGTTACTAATTCATCTATAGTTTTAATGTTTTGGTCTTGTGGATATTAAATTAATTTTAGAACTTAATAGTTGTAGTAACTATATCAAGCAAATTAAGGAGCAATAAGTGAGTTTGGACCAAACCCGAATTTGACTCATAACCTAAATATTTTGTAAACCAAATATGATCTTCACATTTATCAACTGGAAAACCAAAAGTGGTACTAAATATATGAGTTAAGCCTGAACTTGTTAAAGTCTAGATCAGATTGCCTGATTGACAAGCCTTTAATTTGGGGAAGAAAGGATCCAAGTGGGAAACGAGTCAAGTTGTTGGTTTTGGGTCTATCCATTTTTTTTAAATTGGGTCAAGTTCACTTAATTAGTTTGGCCAAACAATAGTTGGGCATCTAATCGAGTTGTTTAATTTAAATGTTAGGCCAGTAGATGTATTTCTTATTTAATTAACCTAAATAGGCTAGTATTAGTTACATTGTCATGTCACTAATAAGATTAGGGCAAAAAAAACAGAAAACCCCCTTGTGGTTTGGGATTCAATCATGACACCCTCTCATTATTTGAAAAACCCAAACATAATCCCTTATACTTTGGATTTATTTGGAACTTGAATGGAAATGATCCAAACTAGCAAAGTTTGACATACGCGTCAACGGTAATTTAGTATTTTCACTTGTTCTTTCCTTAATTTCTTTTGGGCCGTGTTCTTCTCTACTATTATATTTTTTCTTTTCCTTTCCTTTCCTTTTTTGTTTCTTTTCTTTTTCCATTTTTTTCTTGCTTAAGCTTCACAACCAAGATCCTCAAATCTATTTTTTTTCCTTTTTGCCTAATGCTGGTGCAGCAAATCTGAAACCACCACTACTGCCATCTCCTCTGCTGATCGCCAAATCCACTACCCTCGCAATCGACCCTCCCCCTCTACCACCACTACTTCATCCTTCTCTTTTTCCATCTCCGGCCAGCCCCTATTCCTCCCTCCTTCCTCTTCCATCCTCCTCCTTGCTCCCCAACAGCCACCCTCACTTATTCCTCCCTCCCCCTTCTCTTGCCTTTGTTCCTCTCTCCCTCTACCTTCTTTCTTGCCTATTCTCAAAACTTTCTTTGTCGCTGCAACATACCACTACCACCGTCACTCATATCTTTATATTAAGAACTTTCTTGCAACACCAAAATTTTATGCAAATTCCTATATTGAATTGCCCTAAAAACCTAGATTTATTAGTCCCAAGAGTAACCCATTTACATAATCCAGGGATTGAGAAGAAGAAAACAAAACATAAAAAAAGAAAGAAGAAAAAAAAACTTGCTAATTTGATTTTAGAAGGTCTTAGGACTGATTTCTATTTCTGGTCAGCTGCAATGGATCTAGTAGCTCCAGCAAATTTCTTGTGAAGAATGCTCCAGTAGCTCGTTGGAGAAGAAGTTTTTTAGAAAATTGCAACTTAAATTCCTTGATTATCTTAAAAGAAGAAGAGAGAAAGAAAGGAATGGGGAAAAAAAGAAGGGGATTAGATGAGCTTGCAGTTGGGCACATCGGTTTGGTGATGTTGTTGGTGCTTGGGATAATTGGAAAAGGAGAGAGAAAACAAAACTTTGTTGAAAGAAGAGATAGAAATGGGATTTTTTTTTTGCTTTGTTAACTTTGAAGGATATTAGATGAGTTTCCCACACGACTCCGTTTGGATTAGCTATTTTTGGGAGTGTTTTTGAAAAATTTTACTGTAACAGAGTTTTTAGAGTATAATTTGGAATATTTTTAGAAAATATTTTGGAATATTTAAGAGTAGTAGAGTTTTTAAAATATTTTTTGAAATATTTTTTAAATATTAAAAAAAATTTAGACTACTTTTTAGAGTACCTTTTAGAGTGCTTTTTAAAATATATAACAAAACTTTGTTGAAAGAGGAGAGAGAAATGGGAATTTTTTTGCCAGCTTTGAACCTGTACTTTGAAAGAAAAATGTAAATTGGTGTTGTTTATTTAATCGGGTGGAACAAATTGGGAGGACAACAAATTTCAAGAAATTGCAATTATGCATCTCAACTTGACTTTTATCTTCAATGAAGTAAGAAAATGTTCAAGAATTGTACTTGAGTCCCTCAGTAAACTCTTGGTGTTTCTTAAATAGGGGTAGTATAGATATTTCGCATAATTCCGTCAATAATGATGGTTTCCACCCACCTCTCAAATTAGTCCAAAGTACAAGAAGTTGTTTTAGATGTTTTTAAATGATAGGGGCGTTTTATGACCTTTAACCAAATCACAGGACAATTTTTTGTATTTTACCCATAATATTATATAACTTGATCCAAATTTGGTTGGTTGAGCCTAATAATTAAATTGTGGATATTTTATGATAATTAAATTATAAAGGTCCAATACAACTTCTTATAAAAATTGAAACATTTTTATCAAGACCCAAGTTCAAATGAAAGGAAGCCAACTATTAGATGGTCCTTGCACTTGGGCCAAATCCAAACCCAAATCCGACCCAAATTCTTTTGGGCCCGTTCATATACAATGACAAATTATTTCATGGAGAATTAATTAATAGCCGCCTTCCATAAATGGAAAGTTTCCACTTTAGGAAACTTTTAAATACTCTTTATAGATTGCACAGGCATGAATAATAGGATACTTAAAACCATGGAATGTGTCCTATGAATGAGGAATGTAAACTAACTAGGACTAATGTGTATCTATTATAGATACAAAGCAAGTGTACAGAGCGTTAGAAATATCTCACATGAGTGGTTCGAAATAGGTGATATCTACGCTCTGTGTTTTCTAAAATGTTAATTGATTATTTTCTCAAATAAATGCTTTATTTTGTTATATGCAAAATGGATCATATTTGCCTATTTGAAATGTTTGGCTATGCTATATCCTATGAAATGAGTGGCATATTCTCATGAAATGAAAGAAATGTGTATATTGATAAGTGCTTGTTTTGCATATTTATGTGTGGTTAATTATGTGTATTTTAGGGTGTTTTCATTCAATTTCAAGTCGAATAGCTAGGTTTTTAGTTAAGATTTGTATTTTGGTGGTTAAGTGAGAAAATTTGCATTTCTATGGACTTAAGTGCAGAAATTTCATGTTTTTATAGGTTTTGATAATTCAATCATCAATTGGAGGGAAGTGAGAAGATACTTGCATGATTGTTGATGATTTTAAGTGGAGATCATGTGACATGAAGGAGCAAGGGATGAAATGCAAGCAAGAAACAAGAAGAAAAGCATTGGCAGCCATAATATATTTTGGTACATTGGCTATAACTTGAGCTACAAAGCATGGATTGAGATGATTCCTAAACCATTTTAAAGCTAAGAGGAAGGGCTACAATTCTATGGAGAAAACAAAATCCTGTTCTCACGTTTTCATAGCCAAAAGTCCAAATTACTGAAGTGCTTTTCTCCTACAATGCTTTCTGACCAGTCATTAGTAGTTTGGCCATATCTCAGTCCTTAGATCTCAAAATGACTTGATTCTTGAGTCATTGGAAAGCTGTTTCAAAGGGCTACAACTCTGATGTTTTTCACAAGAGCTAATTTAGCTTTCTTCATAGAGAAATTTCATATAAATCTGGACTAGGATTCCTAGACGGATTGTAGGCAGAGAGCAGAAGACTAATGAAGAACAAAGCAAAATGATGGATCCGTGGACTTGAGGTCGGCATATCACTTCGTGGATCCTCTTTAAAGGTTGTTTTTGAGCAATTTCTCAGCAGAAACAGGGGAGTAATCCGGCCAACAATCCGTGCGCGGATTGTCGGCTAGATTCGAGTCAGAAAAACAGCGCAACTTGTGCAACTTACACAATAATTCAGCCTTTCCTTTTCCCTATAAATGGGACTTCTCTTGGAAGATTTTTACAGAGAAAAGGGGGAAGAAAAACACCATCAAAATGTAGATCTAAAGCTAGAAATCCTTAGTCTTCTTAGTCTAGGTTAGATTAGTGTAGGATTAGCTTACAATTAGTGGGTTGCTTTCAATTCTTGTATTAGCTCAACAAGGGAGCAAAGGGAGATGAAGATGGAGAAGTTGAGCTCTAGTGACAAGGGGTTGATCTTTTCTAACACTTTTAACTCTTATATTTGATTCCTTTGTTAGTTCTAATACAAGATTGGATTGTATTCTCATTTGATTCATGTTTAGCTAAAGTTTCATGACTTGGGTTGGATGAACTTGCTATAATTTGTTTGTGTGATTTGCTTGGAAGGTTGATGCTATTACTTTGAGTTAGTTATTTAGCACTCTTGTTCTTACAATCATGATTAACTGGTCATTAGTTGTGATTATTTGAAGATATTGGATTATCAATCAAAGTTGTAATTTAATGTTAGTTCAAGGAAGTGCTAAACTTAGGGAGTACACTCACAAGAGTAGATGTGCACCTTTGTGGCTTGTTTTATAATAATTTCATAGAAGTTCATGAACTTGTAGCAAATTTCATAAGGAAAGACTGGTTTCACGTGCATAAGGAAATTAAGCCATAACTAACCAAGGTACTAGAGTTCAATTACCCAAGTAATATTGCTAGCAAAGAGTGGTTAGGAATTCCATTCCATAGGAGCTTTATATTATTGATTTACTTCCTTTTTGTTGTATGTTTGTAGTTTACATTTACTTTTTCGCATTAGTGAGCATCTAAATAATAAAGGAGTTCGAATAGCATCAGTAATTGATCACTCTTTCCTGTAGGATCGACTCTTAATACCCTATACTCAAATATGACCTGTATACTTGCAGTTGCGTGTGAAGTATTTAGGAAGTTACAAATTTAAAACTTGAGGCAGAGATTATTTTTATATACACATCTCACGCCTATCATATATGATGTGTGAAATGATTTTACATCACAAAAAGGTCTAAACGGTTATGAAATAGACGATAGGGGTAATAGTCCTATCACACATGATGATCAAATGAAGATCAAGGAAAATGATTGATCGGCTATGAATAGTCATGATAGCCATTGTACCTAACTGATTGACTCATGTATGAGTAGATCAAGTGAAGATCAAAGAAAATACTTGATGTACTGCCCTCCTGCAAGGGGTTAATCTCTAAACTGAGTACTCAGAATCCAAATATTGCATGTACTTATTTATGAACTATGTTAACGAAATGAGATGATATGTTTAATATGTTTTATTAATGGTCAAGCTGTGATATCAATATACGTATGTTACATTATGTGATTCGATGCCACTCAATTCAATATGATATGTTTATGTATATTAATTAATGTTGCAATTGCTTTTCAATTAACTATGCATGTGATATGGTGTGACCAGTGTTACAAAAGTATATGATATATATATATATATTAGCTAATGATCTGTCAGTAAATGCTGACTATTGAGCATCGTGGCGCTCAATCCATTCTCTTTTACAGTTTTGTAGAGCTTGAGAGTTACGAGGTGATGTATATTGAGGACCAAGAAGATGACTCCTACTAGTTACATGCAATATTAAGAAATGGACTTTAAGGATTTAAATGTTATGTAGTATTGGATATATACGAAAATACTTTTAAATTTATGTTTCTATTAGTTGATTGAGTGTGCGGATCCAAAGTGGATATATGTTAATTTCTTATTATTAGATATGTACCGCACTTTAAGTAGTCTTATTATGGAGTACTAGGAGGGGATCACCGCGTGATGCACGATGTGAAGTTACAAGGTTAATATGCCCAGAACTGAGGTTGCAAGGTTAATATACCCAGAGCCCTCAAAGGCTGCATTTTCCAATTAAAAATCAATTTTTTATATCATTTTCTTTGTGTGGTTGATAATTGAAGCATTTTGTCGACATTTCACTTGTGATTAATTTTGGTGTAAATTAAGATAGATAAGAGTTAACAAAGAAAATAATACTAATAAAGTTGAAGAGTATAATAACACATATAATTGAGGTAGGCTCTCCCAATGCACTATGCATGTCACTAATTGTGATAAGGGAATAAGTCAAAATTTAAGATACATTCATCGAAAAGTGCTCTCTTGCAGCGATATCTAGAGAAATGCCTCTAGTCTTTGCTTGGTCTGCGTCTCGAGCAATCAGCCAATTCTGTTGGAGCTATGCATTAGTGCTGAAAGATTAAAAAAAACTGTCACAAAATTTGACATCTATACTATAGTAAGCGATTCTTGAAGTAAATAATAACTATTTGCTAAAGATATTAGAGAGAAGGAAAAGTATACAGAATTCATGACAAAACTCCATTAGCTTCCAAGTTTCCACTATTTAAACATCAATCAAATCCTACCAAGAAAGAATCAAATTAGAATTTAATAACCACTACCAGAATGACAATCTTGTTAAACCGCGGATAACGCACCAGTAGTTTTTGCTACGCTTTGTTGCAAAAATTTAAGGAACTATTAAAGTATCAAATACAAAAATAAAGTCATCAAGAACATATTCCATACTCCTAAGTTTGAGCCATCATTATATTTGAATAAATACCTGTTGCCACTCAAACTTTTCCTCAAACATTAATGTTGGATGAATAATTAAACAATAGAAAGCAAATAAACAACATATGCATTTTGAGCCATCATCATATATTTGAATAATACCTCTTGCTAGCCAATTTTTCCTCAAACGTGAATGGTAGATAAATAAATAAAGAATAGAAAGCCAAAAAATAGCTTATACATTTTAGCCTATAAATCATGTACATACCTTCATTCATGCCACCTTTTTACCAACACAACATGAATGAACAATAGAACATCAAGCTAAACCAAAAGGAAAAGTGCAAAAAATTTCAAACAATAGAAGCTAAAAGCTGAATATATGTGCATATCATCATTTCATCATTCAAATCAGAGAAACAGAGAAAGGTCAACTACATAACAAAGATTCTTTCACTTTCAGCTATTTAGCAAAAAATGTGAAACATAAAAAAAAAAAAAAAGTGTGTTTTCACTGTGGATTTTGACAATATTATCTATCCCAGATGTAAATGGTCAAATCCATAAACTGTTAATTAGACATATAACAAAACAAACTATTGATAACTTTTAATTTGAGCATGTTACCTCATACAGTTCACTTTGAACCCATCTCGAGTAAAGTTCATTAACTTCAGTGCTTCTAGAGAATTGCCATCACTGACTCTTTAAGCTTCGCAGTCGTCCAGCTCAATCAAGTTACAAAAGAATTAAACCAAACAAATTAGTTGAGCAAAAATAGGATTAAAAGAATGAAACAAAAACCATTTCTTGCACGGATGCAAAGATATAAGAGATTTTGAACTACTAACTAAAAAGAAAAAGGGAAAACTATAACTGTGTAGCAATGTGATTCATTTCCTAGTCAGGGGTACACAATTTAAAGCTATTCAGGAACCTTTGGAGGGTAATCAGAGGGGGTTTGAAATTGATCCAGTCAATCTAAACCAGTTATGATAAAAGGAACTGAGAAAACTGTTCATTCTAATATTCCATTCACATCAACTGTTGTAAATATTCCCTCTATTTTATGTGCTTGCAAGTCAATTTTACTTCTTCCACCATTTGTAGATGTTCAAATCTCTTTAACAGCAGTGCGAGCTGTATGGCATTATCCATTGCTTGAGATTTACAAGGCTCTATCCTCAAAATAGACCATCAAATGTAGCCCTTTGAAAGTAACATAACTCCAGCAATGCCTATCCCCATTTCTCCAAGAAATAAAGTTTACAAAAAAAAAGAAGAAAAATGCTTCTTTTCTCTAATTCTTTAGAACCCATGAGACCGAAGAAACCAAATGTAGATGCCTAAAAAAATCTTAGTTAATCTCTTGTCATGACTAAACAGCTACAAAACATGCAATTTAACATTACCAAAAGCCATCATTATGAACATTTTATCTTCTAATTACCATAAAGAGAGAGAAAATTAGGAGAAAGAATTTCTACCCAAATAACACTAAGTGAGCAACGCAGGATGTTTTTCTTTTATGTTTTGGGTTGTGAAGCAGTAAAAAAGAAAGGCCCCGAATAGATTTTCCCAACTAACCAGTCTTTTTATACTGAAGTAAAAAAGTATCACTATTTTAAAAAAAAAACAACCATCAAATATCATATTTACTTCTCTATTAAGACGTATATGCTTGCAAGACCTCCCAAATATTTAGATATTTCATTCTAAACATCATATAGTTTCTACCCTTGACCACAAAAATTCCCAAAAGTTTAAGGCACATTGACAAAAGCTTATTTTGGATCACTATATAAATTGAACCAAAGCATCAAGCAATTTCTCTAGCATGATCAAAATAGTATAAAGCAAAAGGAAAAAGGCTAAAGCTTTGTCATAAGTAAAACATCATATGATGAATGAGCTATAATTGTAAACCAAAGCAGCACACCCGAGAATTTTTTATATAGCTCTCTAGAGATTGCTTCAAAGGTGAAAACAACCAATAAGAACATCAGAAATTTACATGATCCGAAGATTATTATACAAATGAAAAACAAAGGAATCAGTGATCAAATCTTTAATTAAATCAAGCAGTAATTATAATAATTTAAAGTAAGGCTCGGGTCTATGAGCAAAAGTCAGGCAGAGATGAGAGTACCACCATGGCTACAGACCCAATTGCATTTGAAAGGGAGAATGAATGTCAAATGCCACCAGGGTTGCCTCGCCAAGATATGGCAATCAACTTAAAGCCTGAAATACATCTAAAGAAACCAAAATTGTATCATTATAGCCCAATTGCGAATAAAATAAATTGGTATATTTATAACTTTCATCTGCTGTAATACTCCAGCCAGAAAGCTACACCTTTTTCCAAAAAAATTACCATCCATCGTTGTAATAACCTAGCAAGAAACAAAAGGAAACATGAAGAAATATTCATATCAAAGGAAAAATTAAGAGAAAATTGCTCATGAATGGACACATCTACGCACAAACAAAATGAAAGGATAAACTAATATACACCCTTCATGAAGTGTCAAATTGGGAAATTCTTGACAACATTAGTTCAGATTTAAAAAAAAAACCTAAAATTTGAATGACCCTGCAAATTGTCAAAATCTTAAAACAAAGAAGCGACTATTGAACTCCTTTTGCACCCTTAAATAATTCGTTAGAATTGCTGACGTGAAATTGACTTTCCCAAATCATAGTTATGTTTGTCTTATAGAAGCCATTTAAACTTTGGAATTCTAGGTTAATGAAATGCATTGGAGAATTAGTACCGGCCATAAAGTACAACAAACCATTCTAGCTCTCTAACAAATACTATTAGTTGTTGTACATTCCTACTTATATGAAAATTAATTATGAAATGTGTAAGAGAAAATGGTAGCATAGACATAAGATGATAGGAAATTTCACTGATGAAGAGCTATGCTTTACCTATCCTATTTTGATTTGCATACAGTCCAAGAGGCTTAAGATCTTCCAAAAAATTTTGAGAAGACTGTCTCAAATTGGTACTTTCCATTTGCAAGGAAAAGATACACAGAGGACCAAGCTTTAAAAAAGTCATGGAAAAAATGATCATCTGTAAAATGAAAAGGAAAAAGAAAACCATGACCTCCAGTGGTAGTGTCTTTCACAATCCAATAAGTCTATGATTGGGTAAAACTCATTCAGTTCTTTGAACAATACAATAGCGCCAAAATTTGAAGTGTTTTTTGCAACATGATCATAGTATGTATAAAGAAAAAAGGGGAAAAATTTCAAACCTGTTTCAAAAATAAATATCATACATATCTGTGACAATTCAAATGGTATCCACCATTTGAAAATAGTGTATTAGCAGCGTGCAAATAATTAAGGACCTAAGGCTGAAATTAAAGAACCACTCTATCCAATAGTGACCATCCTTCAATCAAAAAGCCACAACAAAAAGGAAAATATAACATTTTTAACTTAAAAATTTTACTATTCCACGAACTGGTTTTAGAATGATTGAATCTTGACTTGGCCACACCTTTAATATAGTAAAGTATGTTAATAACATGACCAAAAGTACTGAAAAAAGCAGATAATTTAAGAAAATAGGATCTGAATGCAAGCGAATCCTCACATCTTCTTGTTATTTCAACTGCAAAAAATTAACTATACCTTTTCAACAAATGAAGAAATTGGAAAGACCAACATATTATACCAAATTTTTTATTGCCTACAAAGATTGAAACTATTTTAGGGACCAATAAATATGCTATAATTTAGGCTGTATTCTCAAAATGTTATCCCCAATAGATGATTACAAGCCAATCTTAGCTTCTCAGAGCCAAATCAACTGGAATTTTATTAAAAAAAATTGGCATTTTTGTAAAGTAAAATAAATAAATGATGTTCTTGTAAAAGGAAAAAGAAAGGCAAGATCTCTACAAATACACAAGGAAGAGGTATTTAAAACAAGTATCTAAATTAGTAGGGCTCCATGATCACTTACAGTGCTATTTGTAGTTAGTCAAAGAAAACCCAGAAACTAAGAACACACAAAATATTTTCTTGTTAAGGATTCAAATACAGAAAACCTGGAAAATTACAACCAAAACTTAATTTACCAAAATAAAACATGAAATTTGCCAACTTTTCCCACCTACAATCACCAAAAAAAGGTCAAGTTCAGATCAAACAAGTAAAAGGAGAAAACAACATGAACAAAAATTTAATGAAAGAAAAATCTCAAAATGTTTAGATTCAAAACCTAAAAGGATTTCAGATTTGTCTCTACCACTTGCTTATCACATACATGGATAGAAAAAGGGTGAAAGGAAGAAGAGGATTTTGACCAAAATAAAAATAAAAAAGAGAGAGAAGAAGAGGAAAGGAAGACGACCAAGCAGAGGCAGAAACATTTGGAGCCCTTTTATGCTACAATATAAAAAAAATAAACAGCATTAGTTTGCTCAAAAAGCTACAACTAAACCCCCCCAACAATTTTGCTAAAAAAAATGAAAAAAATTAAAAGGCTAGATTATTTTTGGCAGAGGAAGAAAGAACCTCAGAGCAAATTATTTTTTCTTCTTATCATTTGTTCTCACCAAGATAGATAGAAGATAAGAAGATGAAGACGATGATGAAGACAAAGATGAAAGGCTGAGGGGGGTTTCGGTGATGATGAAAAGCGAGAAAAGATGGATGGAGAGGAGGAGAAAAGACGGTTTTAAGTTCTGAAGCATCGAGCAGTCAATTCTCACCAAACCCACATGGGTTTCTTTTACAAAGTAAAAAAGAAAAAAGAAAAAAACATGAAAATCACATGGGACCAGATTTCAATGGAAGACTTCCAAACAAACAAACAAACAAACAAAAGAATTGCCAAACGTCCAATTCACATGAGGGAATTTACACGAGTAGGACGACCATCAATTGGCCAATGACAGATCGACACGTCAGCAATTAGAATCAATTGGGAGCCATTACATTCACACATAGACTATATATGTTAATTAAAGTAGTATTTCTAGAATGTTATGATTGCCTTGTGTTCTCAAATTTTGAGGATGCGGTGAATGTCTCATGCTTGACATGTAAGGACTAGAGGCATAACATTTTTTAGTGGTACCAGAGCTAGCTTATGATTGACATTGTAGGAAAGTCACATACTAGGAAAATGACAAGTTGTAGTCAAGAGATTAGACTTGAAAGGTCTATGCATGTGATTTAAGTTGAACTCGTTACTACTGGTGTTATTGTGATTTTGTAGGAAAATGGTTGATCCAGTGCACGTAGAGAATCAGGACTGTCCAATCCCCTTGACAAGATGTGATGCGACCCATCTTAGGAAGAAGCAAAGGTTTTCTAGAGATTTGTACTTTGGGAGTTAGAGTGAACCACTAGGAAGGCAGAGATACTAGCAGACCGTGTATCTAACCAAACACACGAGATATCTACATTGATTGTATCTAGGAAGCATATGAGACGGAGCAATGAAGTTTTACATGAGGAGGTTAACTGTCTGTGTGATGAGGTTGATCGTCATAAAGTAGAGAAAAATGAGCAGAAGGCGCTTATTGATATGTGATCGGAAGGATTCCAAGAGATGATTATCCTTCTAGATGAGCGTGATACTACCTATCAGACATTCGTCGTGAAGTAAAGAGGAAAAGAAGTAGCGTATCTTCAATCAGAAATATAATTAGCTATCACTTGTTGGAAATATTAGTGTGGCCTACATGACCACATGATATTGTTTCAATATTCAATTGTTATCTCACTAGCTTATGAGATAAATAACCACATGAATAGATTTATGTTGATAGTCTTAGAATCCTAAAGATAGACAAATTGGAGAAAGTAAGGAGTCCCATATTCATTGTATATAGACGTATTATATATATATGGTATTTTATCTGATAATTATAGTAATTATTAAGTTGTATCTTATCATAATATTTAACAAATAAAGTATCATATATCTGAAGATATTAGAGTCTATCGTAATTCTATGATGGGAGGGATTGTAATTTTATAAACACTCTAGGGCTCCTGGTCCCTCTCACCACTCTGACATACGTTATTTTTACCCATCACTAAAATAACATAATAGAGAGTTAGGTGAGGGAAGGCTATGTAGCAAAGGTTTACAGTTTATAACCTTGGTGATTGGAAGGCTTGCTGAAAGGACTGTGAAATTCTTCTCCAAAATGTCTTCAATATCTCAAGGTATGTTAATTTAGAATTTATTTCTTAATTTTAATTTACTAATCATACTAAAAATCCTGCTCCTTATGTCTAACATTTGGTATCAAAGCAAGGTTAAAGTTTATGACTTGTAAATTAATTATGTCACACTTAATTCTGATTTATTTTGTCGATAAAATTTATGACAAAATTCTTAGAGTTCAAGAATCTGGTTCATTGTCTCAAGTACCACATCTGCATATGACGGTCTTGATTCTGTTCCTTAACGATTTCCTATAGTTGTTATGGAAAGGTAATAGTTAGATGTTTTTTTTAATCAAATATATATATATTCTTATTTTGAATTCCATGATTGATTGTCCAGCTGTCATCTATGCAATTGCTCATATGCGCATGGCTTTAAGTGGCCTATTAATCATGTTATTAAACTTTGGAAAGGACATCTGTAAGAACACAAAACGGGATAGATAATAACTTTCGGACCAATTAATTGACCCTTCTAGTCAGTTTGGAACGTGTACCAACTTCTATTGTTAGTTGGCTTTGGATAGCAGAATTAACAATAACTGAATAGAAGTTTTGTTTTCTTAGTTATGAGAATCAATTAATTTTGTTTGGTCTACCATATCTGATTCTTGGGAAAGTATTCAATATTATTATTAAAGGTTTAATTGTTATCTTAACAATATCTAAGCTGTATGTAACTACAAGAAATTAAGGAGGGTTAGATGTATGCTTGGTTACAGTACCCAGAATTTTCTACTAATGATTCTGAATGTAACCACCATATTATGTGCATCTTAATTTCTATGACATAAAGGGTTTTGTGTGCTAAAATAAAATTTGAATGGGAAAATCGTACTTGGTCTGAAACACCATTTATGAGCAATTATATATCACTAATAAATATGCTCTATTGCAATAGCCTTAATATTCACGCTTGAATTATGCTGGTTGATTGCATACTACTTTAATGGTTGCATAGTTTATGTCATGGTGTACCAATTTCTTTTTAACCCAAATGAGTTAGTGCATATATACTGTTACCTTTTGTTTTCATAGTGTCTGTTAATTGATATGTGCACAATTTCGGGAAGAAAGTTTTGTACTACTATTAAGAATTACAATTTCATGAAAGGCTCAAATTTTAAGAAAGCATATATAAATGCATATTTGGGCAATTTGAGACAAAGGTAAGCTTAAGAATGGTTCATGGATATTTAAGTTAGCATATATTAAACCAATGCAATCGGGTTCTTGGGCCCTAAAGTTCAATAACCTGTATAAACATGATAGTAATGATTAATTAGTTGCCACCAAACTGGCCTAATTGATATACAGTTTATGCAAAGGTTATTTATATCTATTTTGTATTATGCTATAGTTATTAAAGTTTGCCCAAAGGTATTTTAATTTCTATAGTCATGAGGAGTTATTATATTACCCAAAGGAATATGATATCTCTGTTAAAGTTTTAAGTGAATAATTGTTATCACTTAATGAGTGAATCGTTAGCATGTCGTTATTCTAACCCAAAGGTAGAATACAATGATGCACTTGATTACTCCGTATATATTTATCTCATGGCTTGACCTATATTTACAGCCATTACTCTAGCTTCGGTTTCAGGAATTGCAGCTAACATTCTGGAGTTGAATGGGTCCAATTTTTCTGATTGGCGAGACCAAGTGCTTATTACCTTGGGTTACCTAGACTTGGACCTATGCCTCCGTATTGATGAGCTTGTGCAACTTACTTCTGAAAGCACCAAACAGGAAGGGATCCTGTATGAGAATTGGGAGCGTTCCAACCGACTAAGCCTAATGATTGTTAAGAGTAAAATTGCAAAACACATAAGGAAGTCAATTCCTGACTCTGATAGGGCTCGTGTGTTTTTGGCATCAGTTGAGCAGCAATTTCAGACATCGGACAAAGCTTTGACAGGTACTCTTATGGCTACTTTGACAACTAAGAAATATAATGGGGTGAGCGGTGTTCGTGAACATATCATGGAACTGAACAATATTGCTGAACAACTTAAGGGTATGGATATGACTATTTTTGAGTCCTTTTTGGTGCAATTCATCCTTAACTCTCTTCCTCCACAATTTGGTCCTTTCAAGATCAATTATAATACACAAAAGGATAAGTGGAATGTTTCTCAACTTATCTCTATGTGTCATGAAGAGGAAGAGAGGTTGAAAAGAGAAGGATTGCAAACTCAGACTGTGCATGTGGTATCACAAGGTCATAGACCTAAAAGGCACAAAAGGAAGAATCCTAAGGCACCAAATAAAGAGGCATCCTACCATAAAGGTTTTGGTGGGCAATGCCATTTTTGCAAGAAGAAGGGACATATGCAGAAAGATTGCGTAAAACGCAAGGCATGGTTTCAAAAGAAGGGTAATTTCCTTTCATTTGTTTGTTTTGAAACCAATTTAGTTGATGTTCCTTCTAATACTTGGTGGCTTGACTCTGGTGCAACTATTCACATTTCTAATAATATGCAAGGATACCTTACAACCTGCCAACCAATGACAAGGGAAAAGACAATACTAATGGGGAACATGATGGGGGTAAAAGTTGAAGCTATTGGAACCTATAGACTTGTTCTACATTTTGGCATTTTATTAGATCTTTCAAACACTTGCTATGTCTTGATTTAGATGGCTATAAATTTCAGTTTGGGGACAAGATTTTTTCTATGTCTAAAAATAATTGTTTTGTTGGTGGTGGTTTTTTAGTTTATGGATTGTATAAAATAAATCTTGATCCTATTTTTTCACAATCCCTTTCCCTGCATATGAATGTTAATGTTTGCACCAAACACAGTCGTAATAATGAAACTTCATCATTGTTATGGCATAAACGTTCAGGTCATATATCTAATGACCGACTTAAGCGACTCGTAAAAGATGGAGTTTTACCAACTCTTGATTTTACAAATTTTGGTACTTGTATAGATTGCATTAAAGGTAAGCAAACTAAAAGTACCAAGAAAAATGCCATTAGAAGTTTAGGGCTGCTTGAAGTGATACACACAGATATTTGTGGTCCATTTCCTCCATGCATAAGTGGTGAAAAATACTTTATCACGTTTATTGATGACTTCTCACGTTATGGCTATCTCTATCTGATTAAGGAAAAATCCGATGCTTTGAGTATGTTTCAAATTTTCGAGGCAGGGGTTGAAAATCAATTAGATAGAAAAATAAAAGTCATGAGATCTGATAGGGGTGGTGAGTATTACGGAAAATATGATGAAACTGGTCATAATTTAGGACCATTTAATAGATTTCTTCAAGATAATGGAATTATTACTCAATATACAATGCCTGGGATGCCACAGCAGAATGGCGTAGCTGAAAGGCGTAATCGAACCTTACTAGATATGGTTCGAAGTATGGTTAGTGACACAACTCTTCCTGAGTTTTTGTGGAGTGAAGCCTTGAGGACCGCCTTGTATATTTTAAACAGAGTTCCTACCAAAGCTGTTGCTAAAACCCCTTATGAACTATGGGTTGGTAGGAAACCAAGTTTAAACCATATACATGTTTGGGGTTGTCTTGCTGAAACAAGGTTTTATAATCCACATGAAAGAAAATTGGATCCAAGGACCATTAGTTGCTATTTTATCGGTTATCCAAAAAGGTCCAAAGGATATCGATTTTATTGTCCTAATCATTACAATAGAATAATGGAATCGAATAACGCTAAATTTCTTGAAAATGAGAATTTTAGTGAGAGTCGTGATAAAAGGGATGTGGTGTTAATTCCAGAATCAAAGGAAATTTCTGAGACATCATATCCTAATGATAATAACGATACCATTATTCTCACAGATACACAATCTGATGATCATCAGATTCCACGAAGGTAAAAAAGAACAAAGACCAATGCTGTTTCAGATGACTATTTAGTGTATCTGCAAGAACAAAATGGCACAGGTCTTGATGATGATCCATTGACATTTTTACAAGCCATAAGCAGTAGTGAATCAAATGAATGGATGGATGCTATGAAAAGTGAAATGGCATCTATGCAGGCTAATCAAGTTTGGGAACTGGTTGAATTACCTAAGGGTGTCATACCTATTCAATGTAAATAGGTATTTAAGACCAAATGAGACTCAAAAGGTAATATTGACCGTTATAAAGCCCGACTAGTGGCTAAAGGATTCACTCAAAGAGAAGGAATAGACTATAATGAAACCTTCTCTTCAGTATCCAAAAAGCATTCTCGTATACTTATGGCCCTTGTAGCTCATTATGATTTAGAACTACATCAAATGGATGTAAAAACGGCTTTCTTGAATGGAAATCTAGATGAAGAAATTTACATGCAACAACCCGAAAGGTATAAGGAGGAAGGTAAAGAGCAATTAGTATGTAAACTCAAAAGATCAATATATGGACTTAAACAAGCATCCCGTCAATGGTATCTTAAATTTCATGATACCATTACATCCTTTGGATTTCAAGAAAATAAACTTGATGATTGTGTATATCTAAAGGTTAGTGGGAGTAATTCATATTTTTGATCTTATATGTTGATGACATATTACTTGCTACTAATGCGTTAAGTTTATTGCATGAAACTAAAAGCTTTCTTTCTGAGGACTTTGAAATGAAAGATATGAAAAATGCATCTTATGTGCTTGGCATTGAGATTCACAGGGATAGGTCCAAAAAAATTCTTGATTTATCTCAAAGATCTTATAAAACCAAAGTTCTTGAAAGATTTCAAATGCAAAACTGTTCAGCAACTCCATGTCCCATTATTAAAGGTGATAAATTGAGTCAAAATCAATGTTCTCAGAATGATCTTGAGCGACATAAAATGGAAACAGTACCATATGCCTCAGCTGTAGGAAGTTTGATGTATGCTCAAACTTGTACACGCCCTGATATTAGTTTTGCAGTTGGAATGCTTGGTAGATTTCAAAGTAACCCAGGATTTGATCACTGGACTGCAGCTAAAAAGGTGATGCGATATCTTCAGGGTACCAAAGATTTAATGCTCACCTATAAGCATAGTGATCAATTTGAAATTGTTGGGTATTCGGATTCGGATTTTATGGGATGTATTGATAGTATGAAATCTACTTCTGGATATGTTTTCATGCTCGCTGGTGGAGCTGTATCACGGAAAAGTGCAAAACAAACTATAACTGCTTCTTCCACAATGGAAGCAGAATTTTTAGCTTGTCATGAAGCTACTTCTCAAGCCATTTGGTTGCGGAATTTTATTGAAGGTCTTCAAATCATGGATTCTATATCCCGACCTATTATGGTATATTGTGATAATTCTGTAGCTGTATTTTTCTCGAAAAATAACAACTGCTCTAGCAAATCTAAGCAAATTGAATTAAAATTTCATGTTGTTCAAGAAAGAATTTAACAGCAAAAGGTGTCCATGGAGCATATAAAAACTGATTTGATGCTTGCAGACTCATTAACGAAAGCATTGGCGCCAAAGAAATTTCAGGAACATGTTAGTTCCATGGGTCTTGCTATTTTATGAATATTATGTATTATTCTGGACACATAATCGCTTATATATTATTTCCTGCATTGTGCACATTTTTGTATTTTCGAAAGAAATTAGTCATGAAATAATATATGGACCATTAATGAACACTCTTATTTTTGTTGTTCATTTCTTCCTCAATTAGTTTATTTACATTTGGTTATTAAAGTTGTGATATATGGAAGGGAATATGTTTGTCAATTGACATATAACCGCCATAATCCATTTTGATAACAATGTAGGGTAAATATTTTGTTGTGGCCACTTGTTTTATTTATTGATTCTGAACTATCAAATATATGTGGTCATTTGTCCAAGTGAGAGAATGTTGGAACTATTAGTGTGGGCTACATGACCACATGATATTGTTTCAATATTCAATTGTTATCTCACTAGCTTATGAGATAAATAACCACATGAATAGATTTATGTTGATAGTCTTAGAATCCTAAAGATAGACAAATTGGAGGAAGTAAGGAGTCTCATATTCATTGTATATAGACGTATTATATATATGGTATTTTATTTGATAATTACAGTGATTATTAAGTTGTATCTTATCATAATATTTAACAAATAAAGTATCATATATTTGAATATATTAGAGTTTATCGTAATTCTATGATGGGAGGGATTGTGATTCTATAAATACTCTAGGGCTCCTGGTCCCTCTCACCACTCTGACATACGTTATTTTTACCCATCACTAAAATAACATAATAGAGAGTTAGATGAGGGAAAGCTAGGTAGCAAAGGTTTACAATTTACAACCTTGGTGATTGGAAAGCTTGCTGAAAAGGCTGTGAAATTCTTCTCCAAAATATATTCAATATCTCAAGGTATGTTAATTTAAAATTTATTTCTTAATTTTAATTTACAAATCATACTAAAGATCCTGATCCTTATGTCTAACATCACTTGCACCTCAGATGCTATGATGGACGTAGTAATGACCCAACCACGATGGCGAGACAGAAGTTGTCTTGAAGGTATTGTTTTCAACCCTCGATTCTTCTGCATCACTTGGAGCACAATGTCCAAAATTTCTTTGGTCACTTGATCTAGGTTTCAAGTTAAACACAAAAAAAAATAAAAAACCAAAAAAGATCATCGATTTACATTTGTGAGAGAAATTAATTGTTTTACAAAGATTCCTTCTTGTCGTGACGAAAACAACTTCCATGGAAACTCACAAAAGTCATAGCCGCCAGAATTCATACGCATGGCTCTAAAGAGTTGACTAGTTGACAATAACAAGCGAACGCTCACAGTGATATGATACAAAGACTATCCAACCCATGGGGGCAGTTGCAGATTCTACAGCAATCAGTTACGAATTTGATTTAGTTATATAATAACGAAATAATATGTCATCGATTTGTATTTTCGAGAGATATCAATTTTCTTCAAAAGATCTCTTGCCCTCGTGATAGAAACAACCTCCATGGAATCTCACAAAAGTCACACCACAAAACATGTGCAGAAATTTTAGGGAACAGAAAGAGTTGACTACTTGACAATTACATGTAAACGTTCGCTCAAGTGAAATGAAAAGAAAAATATCCATCAGTACATGACAATTACATGTAAACGTTCGCAACCAAAAAAATTCAAAACTTTTAATACAATTCGCGTTCACCGATGTATCGCTTGAACTAGGAAAAATCTGACATAGAAATTGTGCACTTAGAAAATAGCAAGAGCCGTTTTTCTACAATTGTTGGAGGAATGATAGGGAACAATCTATGGCTCTAGATTAAGCTGAGCAATGTGATCCAAATATGAACCATCAATTGTAGAGAAAAAAGACAAAAGTTTTTCTATCTGTTTTTGTTAATTTTAAAAAGATAAGACAAACTTGATACCAGCCGATCCTAGCTACAAATCATGCTCTCTAGTTACCACTGGCAGCTACAAAAAACGTTATCAAGAGTGCCACAATAAGCATACTCTATAGTTACCACTAGCAGCTACAAAAGCCTTATTTGAAATGCCACAATGGTCATCAATGAATTATTCCCATTATAGAACCATTCGGAATTTTATATAATACGCGATTTTTTTTCAAGAAATAGAGATTTACATGAACAGCATTTCACAAGAAAAAAAGGGGGAAGAAAAAAGAAAAGCCAACATGGACTCTACCATGTGGACCATATTCCATAACTTGTTTCATTAACTACATTTGGTGCCACTAGCCATGTGTAAGCCGGAAATAATATTTTTTGGATAGTAAATTATTTTAAATAATATTTTATTAAATTCTTAGTTCGCCGGGTTTAATGCAGCATAATAGAGGAGAAGGAGAAGAAGCAAAAATGAAAAGACAACTCAACCGTGGGATATGCGACAATTAGATTATAATCTCATAGTAATAAAAACAAATAGCTGTTATTCATTTGTTCTCGTTCTTGGAACAAGCAATTTCAAATAAATTCCCCCATCCGTTCTTCATTTGCCATACGGAGAGGGAAAAGAGAGACAAAGAGACCATGGACACAAATGATGAAGGATCCAAATTTCTTCGTGGCCAAGCGAAGATATGGAAACATTTGTTCGGCTTTGTAGATTCCATGGCCCTAAAATGTGCTGTGGAGCTTCAAATAGCTGACATTATACACTTCCATGGCCGCCCCTTATCCCTGTCCGAAATCTCCTCCAATATCACCAACTCTTCATCCCCAAATATCCCATATCTGGCACGAATCATGAGGTTGTTAGTCCGGAACAAGATCTTCACATCCAGTGAAGTTCGGCCAGGACACGGTGGAGACACTCCCTCCACCATCCTCTACGACCTTACTCCCGCCTCGAACTGGCTGTTAAATAACAATGATCCGTTGAGCTTAGCCCCGTTTATCTTAATGGAGAACCATCCATGGCTTTTAAGTCCATGGCATCAGTTGAGTGCTTGTGTAAGAGAGGGAGGCATTGCATTTCAAAAATCTCATGGAAAAGAGATATGGGATTTTGCATCACAAAACCCTGAGTTCAACAAGATTTTCAATGATGGGATGGAATGCACTGGGAAGATTACAGTGCAAGCAGTTCTTTCAGGGCTTAAAAGTGCTAACTGGGATGGTGTGGAATCACTTGTGGATGTTGGGGGTGGAATTGGCGCAACCATAGCTGAGATTGTCAAGGCTTATCCACATATCAAAGGAATCAACTTTGATTTGCCACATGTTGTTGCTACAGCACCTAAGTATGATGGAGTTTCTCATGTTGGTGGTGACATGTTTGATGCCATCCCTAGTGCTCAAGCCATCTTCATGAAGGTATTAATATTTGCTAAAATCACTGCCAAATCTTGTTGTTTTCTCATTTCACCTTTATATTTCTTACTTTGTGGTGATACTTGATAGCTCGAAGCACAGAACTTCAAAATACAAATTCATAGAGTTGATTCCAGTTCAGCTATTCAGACAATTTAGAAAAGCTTTCTTTTAAAATAGGGATAATTACAGAAACCTCCCTTGAGGTTTCTGACAATTGCAGAGACCTCCCTCAATTATATTAAATTATACCTACCTCCCTTGCTTTTACTATTTATATAACAATAGAGGCCCAAAAACCTATATTTTTTTCTCAAAAATCCTAAACTACCCTTTTTGTACAAAAATAAAAAAAATTATTTTGCCAATTGCCTTGTTTCATATTTCAACCAAACCCACTGTTCTAACAAATTAGTCTAACAAATAGTCTAACTCCAAATTCTAAACTCAAGCAATTCCATCGTCATAGTCATAAAATTGCTTCTCCCAAAGCATGCATTTGATTCTAAAGATTTGTTCCATTCTTCAAAAATATTCTCACCATATGGTTCCATGGAATGGTCAAACTCACAATCAACTGCCTTTATGTTTGCATAATTTTCAACATAGGATGCCATGGTTTAATTCCATATAAGTGGCTTAACTCCTACTAAGCCATATTATGGGCTTGAAGAAAATCCTTAGGGGAGATTTAGACATGGATGAGATTAATCAATTTTATAAAAAGGAAAGGCATCATTATGACTATATAGATATTCAAGAAATTCATTTTCCCAAAAATCAAAATTTTATTTACAACTAATCACACCCCAAACATCAAACCCAAAGCCCACAACTTCTCAAAACAAAAGAATCTAGCCTACTATTAAATCTCCAACCATGTTAACGTCTTAAATATAGAGAAAAAACTCTATTTTCATAGCGAAACCACAACCAATAATTGTCAAGGATAAAAAGAAATATAAATGTACTTGTTAACATCTTAAAAAGTTTTTTGGATGGATCATAGACAAATTAGCAAATTTACCAATTTCAATCTCTCTTCCTCTTTTAGCCAATGATTGCATTATTTGTTCCATTATTGTTGTGTGCCTCTTCATCTCCTTTTAATTTGACCATGAAATTGAATTTTACTTCAATCATCAAATCTAATCCCTAATTAAACTTGTGATTTGGCAATTTCAAAGAAAAGAAAGGAGGAATAGGAATATATAATAAAGTTTGAGGGATCACTTGTGGTGTGATTGGCTGCAATTATAGGCAATGGTTGGTGGTTATTTGAGAGCGAGTTATAGGAGGAAAGGGTTGATGGATGAGAACGGAGTGATAGTAAGTGAAAGAAAATCGTCGTTAGCTATAACTTGTAAATTGGATAGTTAAAGAGGTCAGGTTTTTTTTTCTTTTTAATTTTATTTCATTATACTATGAATTATTTATTAAGTGAAGGTCATTATAGTCATTTTATGGTGATAGGGGAGGTTAGTATAATTTGTAAAACTTGATGGGAGCCAAGTGAAATTGTCATAAACCTCAGGAGAGGTTTGTGAAATTATCCCTTTAAAATATCTAAACACGGCTTAATATATTTCCAACTAGTTTCTCATTAACATATATTACATCACAAAAAAAAAGGGTTAGAGTGAATAATACAACAAAAAGAAAGAACTAAACAATTAACAATTCAAATGTACAATTATATTTAGTATTCGAGTTTAAAATGTTAGCACTCTTATTGAATAAACAGTACGCATACATTTACACGGTTATTGCAATTGTGTCAAATTCCGTAAGACTGTATTATCAAATTCGCATTGATAGTGTCTATATTGTCTTGAGCAATCGGAATTGCCAGTTGTTGATTCCAAGTTTTTTTTTTCTTTCTAGCTTGATACAGTACCCATGATTTGTTCCACCTCTTGTGAAATTAAATTTCTAACCAACTGATCAATGAATGTTCCTTTTCTGCATCATTTTCTTCGTCAATGCAGTGGATAATGCATGATTGGGATGATGAGGATTGTGTGAAAATATTAAAAAACTGTCGAAGAGCAATACCAGAAAAAACAGGATTTCTTCATTGTGGATGTGGTCTTAAAGCCTGAAGGTGATGGGCTATTTGACAGCGTTAGGATGAAACTTGATTTGGTAATGATTGCTCACGCCTCTCGAGGTAAGGAAAGGACTGAACCTGAATGGAAAATACTTCTACAGAAAGGAGGCTTCCCACGTTACAATGTTAGCGAAATTCCAGCTTGCTTATCCGTTATAGAGGCTTATCCAGAATGATATTATAACTCTGAAAACTGAAAAGTGCATTATGGATCGCTTATGACTTGCACAATGCAACATCGTTAAACTCAAACCGGATAGCGACTCGGCTAAACTACTGGATCAAGGGTCAACTGATTGGAGCGGGCAGACCATTCTCAAAAATTCGCTGACATCAGTATGATATTATAATTATTTTATATTTTTATAAGTTTTAGAAATATTGAAATTAAGTTCTTGGTTATATTCAACCAATCATACAAAATGTTCCAAAAATATTAGACTTGTAATCAAATATACACCTAATAATTATATATAAAAATGTAAATTCATGACTAAAATATGTCCATTTTTCAAAACTACTTGAAAAACTAAATTAAAACAATTTAATGCAAGTTGGAATCACTAATGCTAAATTGATAAGATGATATGGATGAAACATCTTGATTTAGAGATCATTCAGGAAAGTGAGTGATTTTGATATTTACGCTTAAGTGGGTAGCGTTTTCATACTCCTATTAATAAATGAAAGTATTGCAATTTAGATAACTCAAATTATGTTTGGAAAAAACAAGAAAGAAAAGTTTGAGAATCGGGTCAACCAGTCGAATCAGGTCATTGGTTTAATCAGTTTTTGACTGATTTTTTACCAAAATGATTTTATGCTACAAATCAACTCGGGAAGAAGACCGGTTCACGGTCGAACCAGTCAAACGGTGGGTCCGGTCCGGGTCTAACGACACTAGTACAATGCAGTTTGGATTGGTGAAAAGAAATAAAGTATCAGCATGTCTCCTTGTTCTGTTCTGAGTTTCATGCAATTTGGATGGTATATTGTCTGTAATCTTGGTCTTATCTTTTACATACTTCAGTCTCGACAAACATAAGTGCATGATTTAGAAAAGTTATAAGATGTGCCATAATGATTTTTTAAAGTACTTTTATATCCAGTAAAATAAACGTAACAGTACAGGGATACATTTTGGATATTTCTGGATCAAACAGATGAGTTGAAGCTGCAATTTAGACATAAGGCATATTTTGAAGGAAGCAACACCTTAACTTCTAGCTTCAATGATCAAAATGAGGATTTCGGCATTGCTTAAAGTCTCCCAGTACTCACTAAAGAGTCTCTGAAGTCAATGTTGGGGTTAAACTTGGTGGGACAATTGAATCCTGAGTTGGGGTTCACAATTTCATTTATCTCAGCTTTGTTGTCATAGCTTATGCAAGACCATACTTGGTCCAAGAATTCAACCGCACTGCGCAATGAAAGGAATTGATGCAAAAAACTACTTGCACGCCATTGGAAAACTTGAAAAATTTTACTTCCTTTACCCAGAAATAGAATCAACTCTATGATAATACAAAATCATAAATAAACCACAAGAAGATTAGACTAGTTACCTTTGTAGCACGTTTTTCGAAATCTTTAACCAGATCACTTCGAGGTAATCTTGGAATTTGAAGTTCTCCCAACCTATAACTCTTTAGAGATTGAGGAGAAAAGGATGCAAGAGAGAATTACGGCATTACTGGATGCCCTAAAGCCTATATTTATAATACGATAATTTGCTATTCTCAATAGGAAATAATTAATTAATTATAACTAAGCCCTTTTTTCTTCATATTGCTTTTTTTTTTTTGTAAGTAAGAGGTTTCGAATTTGGAACTTCTTATTTACATTCCTTTTCTCTGTACCACTCAACTCATCTCTCCTTTCATCATAATACATATTAACTTCATAAGTGCATCACCCCTTGGTTCAAACTAATCTAGTTATCGAAATTAAATTAAACTCCTCTTATTGAAATAATTCTTTGACAATTTAATTATTTCTCATTTACCATTTGTCACAATTGACATCCAGCAGTATATCGTGACAACCAGATTTTACAAATTATATGTGAACCTTTTCTAGTTGCTACACAATTTTTTTCTTCTGTCACATAATATCACGGTTAGTCTAGATATAGAATAACTATCAGACCCCTAGACTTAATGATATGTGCCTAATCTACAAGATAAATTCTATAAAATTAGAAATTCTTTTCTAATCTATTGTTCTCATTGGCCAAGGACTTCTAAGCTGTATCTTAGAAGATCACATAAATTATTCTCCCTTTTGCCAATGGTAATATATTCCTTATTGATGATTCACATGTCTCCATATATAATTTGATATATCCAATGATAGGTACTTATATTTTCTTAACTAGAACATAATTACACTGTACTATAAAAGTATGGGAAGCATATAAAAGACAACTATGATATCTCAAGTTTAAGGATCACATGTACAACAGTAATCAAGAACAACCAATTGAGAGATTGGTAATAATTTTCATTTTTTTTAGTCACATTTAGTGAACTTATAATCCACTAAGCACCCACATGTTTATCTAAATGTTTTCATATTATGTTTGATATTCATCATCCTCTTAATTCAGCAGAGATTTCCAATCTTACCGAAATATTATTATCCAATTAATAATCTTAAGATTAGAAAGATTTTAGAATAAAGTATCAAGAGCACAGATCTCATGCTCTCAACTTGTGAGAACATATACTCTCAACTTTATTACTATGGACTAATCACATAAATTATCACTTGTATATGTGATAATGATAAATATTACCTATATGTATTTATCAAATATTACCCAAAACACATCATCACATGAATGGTTTTAGGAGTGCATCTATTATGCAGCTCACTAAATATTGGACGGGTAACTAGGCCACTCTTGTGCAAGATTACTCTTGAACATAAATGTATCAGCCTTCACCATTTGTATTGCTTCACAACTACCAAAGCCAACAACCCTTGTGAACAGTCTACAAAAATTGCCACTTGCTTTCTTGCAAATTTAATGAGAACATCCATCAGTTCATTTTCCTCCTAATAATAAGCCAAGTACAAATTCAAGATTCTTAATACAAACATTTCATGTTCAGTATTGTAACTTTGTATCAAGAAAACTCAGACATAGAGAATGTGTGTATGCTAGAAACTTAGATTACTCTCTCTCTCTCTCCCTCCAATCTTAAAATGAAGTCTTTTAATCGTAAGAAGGTTGGTTACAACACCATCGCGCATGACCAACCATCTGCCTATCAGCTACAAGATAACAAGAAAGTAAAAATGGTGGATGCTCATACAAGATAATCAGACCAATTTGTATGCATCCTACATTAGCCAAAAACCAGCCCACTATGTGGAGGAGCCAATCCGCCAAAGACACGTGTTAGTTCGGACATGCCTGATCGAGCTGACAGGGAAGCCAGTTCAGGCATGGTCGCCGCCTCCCTGTTGAATGGGCCGAATGGGCCTACACCTCCTGACCTTCTGGGATAAGACTGGAAGGAGAGTCCAAAAGGAGTCCACCACTAGTAGGGCTCCTACTTCTACAAGGAAACAACTACCAGAGACTCTATAAATACAACACAATGGGACAAAATAAGGTACACCATCGACAGTAAACAATACCATTACTTTACTTGTAGCCGCAACTGACTTGATCGTCGGAGTCACGACGGGGAGCTAGTCCCGCTATTCATCTCTTTGCAGGTCAATTCGGACCCCCTCGTTGGTACCAGTTCAGTTCTCCTCAGCTCAAGCACATCCCTGGTGCTCAGTTCGGATTGTGCTCTCGGTCGTCGCATCAATTGGTGCCGTCTGTGGGAACGCTCATCCTTTCTTTGCGAAATATGTCGAGAACCCAATCTCAAAGGAACGTTGATGAATCCAAGGGGAATGAGCAAAGCGATCCTCAAGATCCCTGCCAAGGAACAACTCCTGGTGAGGAGGGGACGGAGCTCTTGCGGAATCCGCCTAAGCGGCTGATGCAAGCGATGGCAGAAAATCTGCTCACCTTCGAAGCGATCATGGATTACCTGAAGGGGCGGTCCGGAGGCCATCATGACCAGCAGCCCAAAACCTGGAAGACGGGTGGACTAGAGCTGTCAGAGTCCAAAACGGGGAGTCCTCGTCCCCGGCAAAAACAAGCACGGAAGGAGTTCTCTCATGACCAGATGGAGATCTTAGAGCCTTCTCACAAGAACTCCCGAACAGACCACCTTGAGTCCTTTCGAGGATTCCCTCGAAGGGAATACTCACCGAGGAAAGAAGAGTGTCTGATACGGGATGAACTGGATCTGTTGTTAGATCCGAAGGCGGACAAGTATTCTTCTTCTCCCTTCATGCCGGATATGGAGGAGCCAATTCACCAAAGCCACGTGTCAATTTGAGCATGTGACGTGTCAGTTCGAGCAAGACAGTTCGGACCTTTATGGGGGCCAGTTCGGGCAAGGCCATCGCTGCCCAGCTGGATGGGCCTAGTGGGCCGTAGCTCCCAAACCTTTCGAAAACCAGCAGACGGAGCCCTAAGAGGAATCTATCTCTAGTAGGGCTCATAATCCTATAAGGAAACTACTACCAAGAGTTCTATAAATACAACACCATGAGACTAAACAAGGTACGCCATCTACAATACTCAATATCGTTACCCTACTCTCAGCTATCACTGACTTGGCCATCGGAGTCACAACGGGGAACTAGTCCCGCTGTTCATCCCTTTGCAGGTCAGTTCGCTCACCCCGCTAGCATCAGTTTGTTTCCCCCCAATTCGTTCAGCCCGCTGCTGCTTAGTTCGAATCGTACTCTCGGTAGTCGCATCAATTGGCGCCGTCTGTGGGAACGCAATTCTTTCTTTGCGAATCATGCCGCAAACTAGTTCTCAAAGGAATGCTGATGAATCCAAGGAGAACGAGCAGAGCGACCCCCAAAATCCCTATCAGGGTCCAACTCCTGGGGACGAGGGGACGGAGCTCTCGCGAATTCCCACCTGGACAGCTGGTGCAAGCGGGTGGCGAAAAATCTGCCTACTTTCTAAGCAATTGTGAACTACCTGAAGGGGCAGACTGGGGACCACCATGACCAGGAACCCAAAGCACGGAAGATGGGTGGAATCGAGTCGTCAGAGTCTAGAACTGGAAGCCCCAGCCCCCAACAAAAGCGGGCACGGAAAAAGCCCTCACATGAACAGATAATTCTGAAGTCCTCTCGCGGGAACAAATAGTTCTGAAGTCCTCTCGCGGGAACTCCCGAACAGACCCTCCTGAGCCCTTTCGGAGAATTCCCCGAAATGAGCGCTCTCCGAGGAGAGAAGAGTATCCGGTACGGGATGAACTGGATCTATTGTTAGATCCAGAGGCGGACAAGTATTCTGCCTCTTCTTTCATGCCGGACATTGAGAACTACGCTTTACCTGCTAAGTTCAAAATCCCTACTATGAAATCCTATGACGCGATTACGGATCCGGAAGATCATCTGTTTGCATTCTTGACCCACATACGCCTACAAATGGCTGCTGATCCAATCAGGTGCAAAACCTTCCCTATGTTCCTAGAGGGAATGGCGTGTCAATGCTTCCAGGGGTTACCACCCAGGTCAGTTCGTTCTTTTAGTCAGCTCGTGCGCTTGTTCGCAGCTCAGTTCATTTCGTCACGAGCCTTCTCTAAGAATGCTGCTCATCTGATGACAATTCAGCAAAAGCCTGAGGAGTCGCTGCGCGAGTACATGATGCGGTTCAAAAACAAGTCTCTCCATATCCGAGATCGAGATGACAAAGTGGTCATGGCAGCCTTCATTAATGGGCTGCGCTTGCAAAAGCTGTATACAGAATTTGTGAAAAAGCCTCCTAAGTCTGTTCGGGAAATGCTAGATCGAACTCGCGAGAGGGCTAATGCAGTGGAAGCTAATCGACTGAAGAGTGAGCAGGAGAAACTACAAAGCTCAGGAGGAGCCAATAAGGAGATACACAAATAGAAAAGGAAGAATTCCTTCTGTTCGGGCTCTAACAAAACAGAGATGATAGAACTTCTCTGTTCGGCCTCTAAATAGAGAGGGTAGAACTTCTTCTGTTCGGCCTCCAAACAGAGAGGATAGAATTCTTCTGTTCGGGCTTCAAGTGAATAGAGAAAGTAGAATTTCTCTGTTCAGCCTCTAGTTGAGTAATGACCTGCCGACCGTTCAATTTGGCCAACCTCCTTTGTTCAATCTCTATTTGAGTAATGACCTACCGACTCTTCAATTCGACCAACCTTCTCTGTTCGGCCTCCAATTGAGCGGATAGAACAATGTTCTTTGCAAGTCGCCAGCTCAAGATTTGTATGACTTTGAGCCAATTGCTTCTTCAGAGCTTCAATCTCTTAAGAAGAAGCGTCCAGTTCAGCCGATTCTGCTCGGCGCTCATGAACACGTGTAGCCAAACCGATACGTCCCCCTGAACTAGGACCAGATTCATGTGACCTTTCGATGACTCTAGTCTTCAAAGGGGGGCTATTATGGAGGAGCCAATTCGCCAAGGCCACGTGTCAATTCGAGCAAGACAGTTCGGACCTTTATGAGGGCCAGTTCGGGCAAGGCCACCACTTTCCCAGCTGAATGGGCCTAGTGGGCCGCAGCTCCCCGAACTTTTCGAAACCAGCAGGCGGAGCTCTAAGAGAAATCTATCTCTAGTAGGGTTCATAATCCTATAAGGAAACTACTACCAAAAGTTCTATAAATACAACACCATGAGACTAAACAAGGTACGTCATCTACAGTACTCAATACTGTTACCCTACTCTTAGCTATCACTGATGTAGACAACCAAAATTTCAATTTTTATCTAATTCAATTTTAACTTTATTTTATTATTATTATTTATTCTTTTATTTTATTTTATTTAATTGATTGAATAACAGTTAGTGTTTATTTTTGTAAATTAGGCTTATCATTTTTATTTTTAAGGTATTTTGCATTAAATTTCTAAAAAGGAAAGATTCTCACAAAAATTCAAAATTTGTCTTTAATCCTTTAGATTCAATTTTTTTAAGATAAATGAAAATTGTGGCAATGCATTTGCAATTAGGAATTAATATTTTTTTGTTTACCTAAATTGTTTTTGAAAAATATATAATAAATAAGTAAAATAAGAAGATAAGTGTAATAGAGGATTATTAGACAAGTGTATTAGGAGGATAGTAGCCAAGTGGAGGCCATGCAAGAGGACTAGGTGTGATGAATAGGTTTTAGACAAATGTCCCTATTGTTTGATGAGTAGGATGACACTTGTTGATATTGGGGAGGAAAAACAAAAAAGGATAAGAAAAAAGAAACAAAAAAAAAATAGAAGAGGCTTTCGGCTGAGGGAAAAAACAGAGCAAGGGGAGGAGGAAAACCAGAGAGGCGGTGGACCAAGGAAGAAAACAGGGGGGGACTGAGCGAGGGAGGAGGAACCAAGCAACGGGTAAAGAAAGAACAGAAAAAAAGAAAAGAAACAGAGAGTAAGAAAAGGGGGGAAAATCTGGGAAAGTTGAGAGGGAAAATCTGGGAAAGTTGAGTGGGGCAAAAACGAGAAAGAGAGAGCCAGAGAGAAAACAAAAAAAGGCATAGGGAAACCAGAGGAAAAGCTACGGGAGAGAACTAGAGAAGCGAAGAAGCTCGGCTGAGTAGAAAAGGAAGACAAGGCAAAGGGTTTCGTCGGGCTGAGAGTGAGAAAAAAAAAGCAAAAGAAAAGAGGAGGAAAAAACTAGAGAAAGGGAGAAAGATTCTGGTAGGAGAAAAAGAGAGAACAGCCAAGCTAGAGGGAAAAAAAAAGCTACGGGTAAAGGGACTGAGAAGAAAGAAAAGGCTTGGAAAAATCTGAAAAAAATGGAAAATTGAGAAAGAAAGGAGCTTGGGAACGAAAGCAAAAGAGGGAGAGAGGGACTATGAAGAGCAAGAGAGACAAGGGGGAACTGAGTGGCAGCTAAAGATCAGGAAAAGAAAAAGAAGGTTTCTGGGATAGCGGGGAGAGGAAAAAGAGAGAGCTTTGGAGGGAAGGAAAAACAAAAAAACTGAAAAAGGGAAAGAGGAGATTGAGAGGGGGGCCTGCTGAAGCAAAAAAAAGGAAAAAAGAGGGTTTTCTGGAACAAACAAGGGAAGAGGGCTGGTGGTGGAGGAAAAGGAGAAGAAACCAGAGAAAGAAGGAAAGGGTTTCAAGAACAAGCAAAGAAAGAGAGGAAGAAAGGAAAAGAGAAAAGGAAGAAAGAAAGAGGGGGATCTAGGGGAGAACAGAGAGTTTCAGACAAGAAATAGAAGGGAAAAGCAAGAGAGGGAGAGAGGAAAAGAGAAAGTGCAGAAATTGTTTCTGCAAAACCCCAAATCAGGCTAATGGAGCAAGCATGTTCAAGAGCGGAATTCCGACAAGTCTTCAGTTGGTAGGATGAGGTTTCTGTTTTTGCATTTTTCCTAGGCATCAGGCAACAATTTTTGTTCAGTGGCTATCCTTTAAAAACACTTCCAACGCGGCCCAAATTGGAGCTCCAAGTTGCGGTTTTTCTAGAGCTAGGCATCTCTGTGGTAGAATTTTCTTCATCCGTTTGTGTTTATACGTCTCGCCTGGGAGCTCTCGTGATTGTTTCAACTTATAAGCGACAAAGGCTAAAGGTAATCTTTCCATCTTTTCTAGATCATTGGGGTTTACATCAAGGGCATTAAAATCGTTGTTGCTATGCTTGTTGCTGCGTTCTTCTGTTTTCCTCCTTCTTGTATTTTCTATTCATGAATCTGGGTGGGGAGTTCTAAGCCATGAAACTGGTGTTTTTTTTTTCTGTGTTGTTGGCTTTTTGATGCAAAAAGGGGAGAATAATGGGTGTAAATAATTTGACTAGAACCATGTTTCTTATGGCTATGCATCTTTGTTTCTTCTTTGTTGTTTGTTTTTCTTTCTTCCCTTATCATTTTGGTTCCAAAATCTGTTAATCATCTGATGTTTGGTTTTCTTTATGAGGGTGAGAATGATTTTGACATGGGTTTTAGTACTCTTAAAATAAATGTTTTGGTTCCTTTCCGTTTATGATATGACAAGCCTGGATGACCTGCTATGGGAACTCAAGAAACCAGCGAAGAAGAAAATGGTTCTACGAATCAGATGCATGAAATATTTCTGAAAATTGCACTTTAACCCCCCAATTCCTGAATAATTTCACTATGGCCCAGAAATATGGAGACAAATAATCAATTACACCCTTGTGAATTTCAATCATTTTTTTATATTTTAACCATGTTTTAATTAGGTTTATTTTCTGTTTTAGGAGATAATTAGTAGAACTCCCACTAGTTTTTAAGGCTTTATTTTTATTTCTAATCTTAACAATAATAATTTGACCCCAAAACTTTTATATTTTTTCAATTAGGTCCTTACTTATTTTAAATTCTTAAATATAGGTTGTTTATTTTCATTTAAATTGCTTTAATTGTTTAATTTCATAATTATTTCGATTGCTTTACATGTTATTTGCTTTTATTTGTCAAATAAATTGGTGTCTTGACAATTCTTTTGTTTTGGGAGGGTAAATAAGAGAAACTTCATTTCAATAGATCACCAATTCAAGGGAGGTACACTCTACTCCTTTATTTTGATTTTACTTGATCATATGTGCTCCTATATGATTTTATGTGTGTAATTGCATTTTTTATTTATTTATTTTATTTATTTATTCACTTTATTGGTTTTAATTTTGTATATTTATTTTAATTTAATTTTTGGTTTATTTTGAGAGGCATTTAAATGCCAAATTGTAATAGTTAGGTTATTATCTTATTTCATTTCATTCTTTACCCCTTTAACTTGTAGTTTAGAGTCCCCAAATGTAACAGTTAAATCTTTATTTCGTTTTTATTTTATGTGTGTTTACATGCTTGCATGCCTATTTGGTTATGTGTTTTACCCGCTTTCTTAGGGTCTTACATCTAGATATCATGTTTATATGCTATATCATATATGTGATTTATGTGTTTATTTGTTTTATATGATTTATTTGATTATAATAAATGTATAGCGTTACCATATTAGTCCAACGCTAGTTGTGGCACTTTTTCCGATTCCACACTAGTTGTGACCCTTTTTTCGATTTCTCACTAGTCCAATGTTAGTGAGAACTTATAGACATGGGTTAGTCCAATACTAGACCCTTAGGGATCATCCATGCGTTAGATCATATTTATGTGGCAATCACTACATTTTCATGCATATTTTCTATCTTTTAGGATTTTTTTCATTTTGCATGATATTTCCCTTATATATATCCCTTATCCCATATTTTCACTAGATGTATATCGTTTATTCCATATTTTCCTATATGTATATTTCTTACCCCTATATGTGAAACATGACATGTAGACTTGCATTTCATTTAAAAAAAATTAAAATTATATTAAATCATTTGCTTGATTAGATAGGAGAAATACCCCTCAAATATAGATATGGACAAGTATGACTCTCTAACCTTAGCACACTCATATTCCCTCTATTAAAGGGAAAATTGAGTCACGAATTGTAGTCTCCCACACCCGTTATGATGCATTCCTTTAGATCATGTATATTTGTATAATTATTATTTTCTTTTATTTTTCTTCGGGTCTCATATTTTGTACATTCGTCGACATCTTCAAATCATTACTTTTGGGCGTCGCAATTAATGTAATTTGCACAAATTAAAATTTGAAAAAGACATATTGACCCCCCGATATCCTCCTAGAGTTAGGTTTTGCATCCATATAGTAATATCCAAATGTGATAAATTTTTAGTTTAAAATAAGAAAATTTTTACTAAATCATGCAACTAGTTTTGGTTAGGTTGAAAGGGTGATTTAGATTTTATCCTTGCCTTTCTTTTCTTCAAATATGACTCCCGACCCCTTTTCTCTTGATTTTCGCAGATTTGAAATCGTTTAAAAAGGGTTTTCTCTACTTTTTTTTAAAAAAAAAATCATTTTAGGTGATTTGGTACACCTTAACTCAATACCAAGTGGTGACTCTTATTTTTTATTAAAAACACTTTTTAAACTATTATTTTGGGTCAAAATCGTCGCACTTTTTAGTCCCATTTAGACCCATTTTCTTTATTTATTTTTCAAAAATCAAAAATCATTTTTTAATCAAAATTAAATCAAATTCATTTCTTTATTCATTTTTCATTAAAAATACATTTTTCTCAAAATTAATCAACAAATTCATAAACACATTTATTTTTCATTTAAAAATGGGGCGCAACAATTGACTTGGCCGTCGGAGTCACAACAGGGAACTAGTCCCGTTGCTAATCCCTTTGCAGGTCAGTTCGCTTACCCCGCTAGCATCAGTTCGTTTTCCCTCAGTTCGCTCAGCCCGCTGTTGCTCAGTTCAGATCGTGCTCTCGGCAATTGCATCATCGGACATCGAGAACTACCCACTACCTGCTAAGTTCAAAATCCCCACTATGAAATCCTACGACCCGACTATGGATCCGGAAGATCATCTGTTCGCGTTCTTGACCCACATTCGACTATAAATGGCTGCTGACGCAATCAGGTGTAAAACCTTCCCTATATTCCTAGAGGGAAGGGCGCGTCAATGGTTCCAGGATTACCCCCCAGTTTCATTTCGTTGCGAGCCTTCTCTAAGAACACTGCTCACCTGATGACAATTCAGCAAAAGCCTGAGGAGTCACTGCACGAGTACATGGTGCGGTTCAACAACAAGTCTCTCCAGGTTCGAGATCGGGACAACAAGGTTGTCATGGCCCGCCTTGATCAACGGATTATGCGTGCAAAAATTATACACCGAATTCGTTGAAAAATCTCCCAAATCAGTTCGAAAAATGTTGGACTGAACTCACAAGAGAGCTAATGCCGAAGAGGCCAATCGCTTGAAGAGCAAGCAGGAGAGACAGAGGAACAAAAGGAGGAGAAAAGAATGCAGATCTGGGAGATGTACGAGATTGCCAACCGCGAAAGAATACGTTCGACCGTTTGCCAAGGAACCAAGGCACAAGGGGATGGACTCCTCTCAAGGCACAAGGGCTCAGCTCCTCGCCATAATGGAATAGGAAGGGCTCTCGTGATCTCCCAGGAAGTTGGCTAGCAATAAGAGCAAAAGGAACCAAAGTTTGTATTGTGCTTATCACAAAGACGTGGGGCATGATACGGAGGAATGTTAGGACCTTAAGAAAGATATTGAAGAGCTGATCAAGTGAGAACACCTAAGACAGTTCATCCGCAGTGGGCGAACTGAACAGAGACGAACGGGAGTACAAGCGAAAAGGTAGGAACTACTCGCGGAGACCGGTCCCGGGGTCATAGGGACCGAACTCCCGAACAAGAGACGCAGAACTTGGCGGGGGTGGATCAACACCATCGCAGGAGATCCCATCAGAGGTGATAGTCATGCAGCTCGATGGAACAATCGTCCACTTCCTAGTGGAGATAATCCAAGTAAGTGGTTGAAGATGTACGAGAAAATAATTTATGGACCTGAGGATGCAGTTCCCTTCACCTCTGATGACCAGAAACTATTGTAATAGAAGTCATAACATGTAACTACAAAGTAAGGAAGGTGTACATAGATAATAGGAGTGTCATCGATGTGTTATACTACAAGACTTTCAAGGATTGTAGTTAGAAGATAAGCAACTCATCCCAATCCGAACTCTCTTGATTGGCTTCGCAAGTCCACCAATAAAACTTGAGGGAATAATAATTCTCATGGTCACGGTGGGGGTGTCGTTGAAATGCCGAACTGTCCTAGTGAATTTTGCAGTGGTAAAAAAATCATCGTCGTACAACATGATCCTGGGACGGCCTACTCTGAATGCACTCCGAGCTTTCTGTTCAACTCTACACCTTAGCATGAAATTTTTCATGCTTGCGGGTGTGGCTGAGGTGCTAGGGGATTTAGAGGTAGTTCGAACCTGCTACATCGCGACTCTCAATGGTAAGGAGAAACTGGTAGCTCAAGTGACCTGCTTAGAGCCTTGGGAGGCAGCGAAAAAAAAGGAAAGACTAGAGACGAACGAGGAGCTGCTCGAAGTTTCGCTCAGCGGAGAATGACCGGATCGGGTGGTAAGAGTTGGCTCGTGTCTGAGTGAACTGACTAGGAGGTATTGGGATCCCTTCTAATGGAGTACGCCGAAATCTTCGTATGGAGTATAGACGATATGCCCGAGATTCCGTCCGAACTAGCTGTTCACAAGCTTCAGGTGGACCCGAATGCCCGACCTGTGAAACAGAAAAAGAGGAATTTCGCGCCTGAACGGAATGAGGTCATTAAAAAAGATGTAGGCAAACTATTGGAACCTAGGATTGTAAAAGAGATCTACTGTCTGACTTGGCTGGCCAACCCAGTGTTGGTCAAGAAGAATGACAAGGTTTGAAAAATGTGTGTGGACTTCACCGACCTAAACAAGACCTGTCCAAAGGATTGTTACCCTTTGCCCCGAATAGACTTACTCATGGACTCAACTACGGGATATGAAATCTTCTGTATTTTGGATACCTTCAAAGGTTACAACTAAATAGCCATGACTGAGGAAGATCAGGAGAAGATCTCGTTTATCACTGAGTATGGTATGTATTGCTACGTCACCATACCCTACGGACTAAAGAATGCAAGGGCAACGTCCTAGAGGTTGGTTAATAAGCTATTCAAAAATCAGATAGGCCGTAATATAGAGGTCTACGTGGATGACTTGCTAATCAAGAGTAAAACTCAGAAGCAGTTCATCTCTGACCTTAGGGAAATTTTTGATATCCTTCGGAGGTCGCGCATGAGGCTGAACCCCAAAAAATGCACTTTCGACGTCAGATCGGGTAAATTCCTAGGGTACATGATATCCAAATACGGAAAAAGTGCCAACCTTGATAAGGTAAAAGCCATCATGAATATGGCAACCCCCAGAAATATCAAAGAAGTGCATCGACTGGCTGGTAGGATAGCGGTCTTGAACAGATTCCTATTGAAATCGGCAGCTCGGGGTTCCTCTTCTTTCAAAACTTTAAAGAAAGGCCCACAGTTCAAATGGACCTCTGAGTGTCAAAAAACATTGTCGCGCCCCATTTTAAAAAATAAGAAAATAAAGAGTTTTAAGAAAATGGATTTTTGGTTGATTTTGATTTGAAAAAAATGTGTTTTTGATTTTTTGAAAATAAAGAAAAAAAAGAAATGGGTCTAAATGGGACTTTGAACATGCGACGGTTTGACCCAAAATAAAGTTTAAAAAGGGTTTTAAATAAAAACAGGAGTCGCCACTTAGTATCGAGTTAAGGTGTACCAAGTCACCTAAAAAATGAATTTCTTAAAGAAAAAGTAGAAAACCCTTTTTAAACGACTCCAAGTCTATGAAAATCAGAGAAAAAGATTTGGGAGTCACATTTGAAAAAAGGGAAGGTAAGAATAAAAATCCAAAACACCCTTCCCAACCTAACCAAAGCTAGTTGCGCGACTTAGTAAAAAATTTTCTTATTTTAACCTAAAATTTATCGCATTTGGAGGTACTATATGAATGCAAACCCTAGACCTAAGAGGGTATCGAGGGGTCAAAATATCTCTTCGGAATTATTTGATGCAATTCGCATTAATTGCGACGCCCAAAAGTAAACTTTCGAAGAAGTCACGAATTGTGCAAAAATATGAGACTCAGAGAGAAGTGAAAAGAAAAGAAAAATAGAATAAAAATAAAATAATTATATATGAATACATGATCTAAAAGGATGCATCATGTCGGGTACGGGGGACTAATGTTCGTGACTCAATTTTCCCTTTAATAGAGAGAATACGAGCGTGCTAAAACTAGAAAACCAAACTCGTCCACTATCCCATATCCAAGGGGTTTTTCTCCTATCTAATCATGTAAATGATCTAATCTAATTTTTATCTCCCTAAATGAAGTGTAAGTCTAATGTCATTTTTTTCATACAAAGGGATAAGAGATATACTTATAAGGAAAAATATGAGATAAGGGGATATAAATATAAGGAAATATGGGATAAAGGATGTACATATATAAGGAAAGTGTCATGCAAAATGGTAAGAATCCTAAAAAAGAGAAAAACATGCATGAGATAAAATGATTTTATCACACAATCATGATCTAACGCTCGAAGGGCTTCTAAGGGTCTAGCATTGGACTAACCCATGTTTACAAGTCCTTACTAGCATTGGACTAGTAGGAAAAGCGGGAAATAGGCCCACAACTAGCGTTGGACTAGTGTGGAATCGGGAAAGGGACCACCACTAGCGTTGGACTAGTGTTGTGATGTCATGCATTCATTTATAACCAGATAAATCATGTAAAGTATAATAAAGCAAACAAACACATAAATCACACAAATACATAACACATAAGTGTGAGAACCCGTAAATTTTATTTATTTCTAGGTAAATTTGACTCATTTGCACCCGTTTTCCACATTTTCTTGCTTCTAAGAATATTCTAGACATTTTTATGAGTAAATAGGGTTTTTAAAATATTTTTCTAGCAAAAGTCAATTTTCGAAAATTTTGGAGTGAATAGTGCACGTGGGACCCGCTAGTGCGTTAAGTGAGAGAAATTCGGCCAATTAGGTTAAGTTTTGCGTAAAGGGATTTAATTACTAGGTGTTAGTAGGTGATTAGAGGTTACCTAGATAAATTAACCCTAGTGAGCAAGAGGATAGGAATGAAACTTAAAAGGTGCCACGTGTCGCGAAATTATTCGAAGTGGACTTTGACCACTTTCTTTACCTTTACCAAAACATCAAATTTGACCCAAAATCATCCTCATTTTCAACCCTCTTGGCCGAACTCCTTAAGGAGGGAAAAGAGAGAAAGCTTCAACTTTGATCTTCCATTTCTTGCTTGTATCTTGAAATCTAACCGGTTAAACCTTGAATTTGTCCACCAAAACCACTTGCTAGGGAAGCTTGAAGCTCTTGGTGGAGCTATTTTGGGGAGTAAGCACTTAAGCTACAAACTTTCTTGGGGAATTAAGGTATATTGCTTGGAAACTTCTCTTTTGGTTCCATTAATGTCAAATTGATGGCCTATGGTGGCTAAGTAGTTAGATTTATGGATGAAATTATGGTTTATTTGGAAGTTGTATGAATTTCTGATTTTTGAGGAATTTTTCTGTTTTATATGATAAATGTTAGCTAACCTTGGTTGGATGGTCTAATAATGAGCCAAATGGAGCTCTTGTGTGTGAATTTCAAGTAATTGCGGAAATTTCCAGTTTTGCACAAAATTTCAGTTTTAGGGTTTATGAATTGGGGCTTTTCTATAATTGATGTTTGGAATGGCAATTGGCTTGGAATGAAGTTTATTGAGTAGCCTATGAGTGAATTGTGGTTGAATTGGATGGGATTTGATGTTTGTTTGTAGGATGGAAAAGCTAGAATTTAAGGGGAAATGCTGTCAAATTTCCGCAGGAATTCCTGAGCAGTCTCGGGAAATCTGTTATAACTCGATGTAGGAATATCGGAATTAAGTTCTGTTTGTTGCGTTTTAAACTAGACTCCTAGGACTACAAACCGTGAAAATTTCAGACCCTAGTTCTGCCTGTGTGATTTATGGTGATTTTCCAAAGTTGACTGAAAATTTCATACCTGTTCTGTCTTTGACTGGACGATGCTGCGACTTGAGGCTAGAATTTAACTAACTTGTGATTCGAATCTGGTAAACATGTCTTCTAAGTAATTGTACCCCTTTGAGTGTATTTTCCGACGGTATAAATTTTATTAATTTTGGCCTTAAGACCTGTGAGATATGATTTTTCCAATGAGAGCGCGCAAAGCTGGAAAATCCTGTTTTCCTAGAATTATTCTTACTTTCCTTTTTCCTCTTAGGTTTGAGAGTTTACTACACCTTTGGCCTTAAAAATCAAAGTATTTTTCATTTTTGAATCATATTTGCATTTTGCTTTAGTAGTTCACTTAAGAGGCATTCGACTCGTGTTCGAGTCTCAACTGTAATTTCTTGTTTCTTGTAGGTCGAGCCGGTGATTCCGGACAACCGTTGGGCGAAAACTTGTGACTTGCTTACTTAAGTGTGAGTGTACTATGCATGACTTGTGTTTCCTTGATTTTTTACTTGGATCCTTGAATTGGATACCTGTGATTTATGTGCTCGAGGCGAGAGTGTACTTTATCGCTCTCGTTCTCTTATATGTGTAACTGAATTACTGGATATGTGTGAATTGAACTGAATGCTTGTGAACTGGATTCATGCCTGGCTTCATGTCGTTTTGGGTATGAACCCTACGACTTCACTGTGAAAACTGAGCTCAAGCCTTAATGGCCGTTTATCGAGTCGAGCCGGTAAGGGCCGGTCGATTAGGTAGCGAGCCGTGAGGTCACTGTGTGGTCGAATGGAGCGATTGCTCCTCGACCTTGTGGTATACTCGAGTATTACCCTCTGATTACTGTGAGGTGTTCGGGCCCGGTAGGGGAATGTTCGGTGGAAGGTTTGGGAGTAAAGTGGTGATCTACGGTCGTACGTGTCCGTTGAACGTTGACGGAGAGTCAACGGGAAGTGATCAAGAGTTGCCAAGGGAAATTGGCTCCCGAGAGCCACCCGTATCCTTTCCTTTGAAATTGATTTTGTGTTTTCTTTCTATGGTTGATCGTAATGTGTAACTGAGCATGACTAATACGTGCACTTTGAATGCATGACTTTTAGTACCTCATTGGGCGAAAGCTCACACTCGTACTTTTGTTTTCCTTACAGGGCATCCTTTTGGGAAACCATGAGTTTTGTGAAGCGAGTAGAGCTAGTTAGGCATTCTTTTGTATTTTGTATAGCTCCTCGACTTTTAGAACCCTAATGTGGGACTTGAACATTTCATTTTGAATTGGAAAACCCTAGAGTGGGTTATGTGTATATATTGGCTCGTGTATATATGATACTTTTCTTGGAATTGTACTTGTTCACCTTGCTTATCGGTATTTTTTTTTTTTTTTTCTTCTTTTTTTTCCGAAACGTCTAGAATTTTGTGTATGTGACCGTTAGCAGTCCTGGCGAGAGTTGGGCAGGCAGTTCGCTAACCCTTAGGGTACGCCCATGGGGAAAGTGGGGCTGTCACAATAAGCATGATATTTAGATGCAAGACCCTAAGAAAGCGGTAAACACGTAGCACATAGGCATGCTAGGCACACAAAACAGGTGAAACGAATAAAATCCTAACTATTACATTCGGAGAGCCCTACTACAATCTAAAGGGGAAAGAATTAAATAAAATGATATAATAACCTAACTATTACAATTGTAGCATTTAATTGTCTTCCCAAATAATTACAAATTAAGTTAAAATAAATATACAAAAATTAAAACAAATAAAGCGAATAAATGAAATGAAATGAAAACATTCAAAAGGTATGCAATTGAACACATAAAATCATATAAGTGCACATAGAGTCAACTAAAGTGAAAATAAGGGATAGAGTGTACCTCCCTTGAATTGAAGCCCTAATGACATGACCTTACTTATTTACCCTCCAAAATAATAAAAAGGGTCAAGGCATCACTTTAATTATCAAATAATAAAAAATGGAAATAAATACAAAATCAAAGTATTCAAATAAAAGTAAACAAACCATATTTGACAAACTAACACAGATAAGGACCCAATTTGAAAGAATTAAAGAAATTAAGGGATCGAAATCACTATTATTGCAAATATTAAGGATCTAAAGGAAATCAATTAAAATCAAGGATTTAAAGTGAAACCTACCAATCAAATGCTAAATTTCACAAAAAATAAATGAAAACCAAGTTACTACGATTAAACAACAAAGTTACCTAAAATTCTACTAAAAAATCCGAATTAAACTCATAAATTTCTCAAAAACTATTAAATCTTAAAATTTCATCCAAAAAACTCATGAATATTCTATTCAAAATCAAATCAAGCATGCCAAAGGAAAAACAATATGTTGAAGGGATAAAACTGATTATATTTTCCAATTGTTGGGCCAAAGTAGCGTTATGACCAAAATTCGATGGTCAAAGTGCAATTTCCTGAAATTATTTCCTGCAGCCGCGAAGCTTTCTTCTTCTTCTTCTTAGCTGGGTTTCTGCAATTCTCTGGTTTTAGCGACTATTTTCTCAAGATTTCAAACCCAAGTGCACGATTTTATGTACCCAAATTACGGACAACATCTATCCCAACATCATGCCATGAGATTTATCCAATTAAAGTGACAGTCCAACAAACAGATTGCACTTCACGGAAAGAAAAAGAAAACAGCAAGAGAAATGAAAAAACAGCAAAGCCCAGGAACGAAGACGCGAACGAAATTGAAAGGATTTGGGTTATTATTTTAGAAGCATACCTGACTACCTGAGAAGACTTTTCTTTTGAATCAAAATCAAGAACGGAAAACACACGAAGGAGTTGTTTGGAGTTGATCAGTTGCAGCTTCTGACATGCAACAGGGAGATGGGATCAACCAATTCAATGCCAAATTCGAGGGTTCTCCTGACATCATTTCCCCGAGATCTTTGAACAGAAATTGCTCTCATGATGTCAGAGAATATGCAAAAATCAATGGCTTCACAAATGAAGCTTAATCGAGGGAGAAAATCCTTGCGAAAGTAGGCTGAAAAATCAGCCTAGTCCCAAACTGCAGAAGAGAGAAATTTCTTCCTTCCCTTCTCTGTTTTCTTTCCCCTTTTTGCTGTTTTTCACTCCTCTTTTCCTCTCTGATTACCTCCAAATTTCCCCAGATTCCCTTCTTTCTTTTCCTTTTCTCTTCCTCCTTTCTTTCTCTCTTTTCCTGAAGCTTTCTACTCTCTCTGCAAACTCTCTCTCTCAGTCTCTCAATCACCCTTCCCTTTCCTTGTTTCCTCTCTTTCCTCCTCAGCCGTCAACTTGCTCCTTAGAATCTCCATTCTCTTGCTCAGTCTTCTGGTTTCCCGAAAACCCCAAACTCTCTTCTTTTTTACAACTCTCTTTTCGTACCCGGCCGCAGCTTCCTTCTTGACCTCTTTTCCTGTTTTTCCTTCCTCAGCCAGCCCCCCTCGAAACCCTCTCGCTTGGTTTTCTTTTCCTTCTACTGCCCGTAGTCTTCCTTTGCAGCCCCTCCCTTGTTTTTCTTTTTCTTATTCCTCCCCTTTATGGGTTCCTCAGCCGCCAAACTGGTTGTTTTTTTTTCCATTTTTCCTTTTCTCTCCCCAGCAACCTTCCTTGTTCAGCTATCTTCCACTCTTTTTTTCTCACTCAGATTCCTCTCCTTTTCTCCTCAAGCCCCAAACCTTTTTTCTTCCTCTGATCTCCTTTCTTTCTCCCTAGTCGAAACCTATTTCTCCTCTCTGTTTTCTTCTTCTCCAGCTCTCTCGTTACTCCCAACTCCCCCGAAGCTCTTCCCCTTTTTTCTTCCTCGGATCTCCTTTCTCTTCCCCCCCAGCCGAAGTCTCTCTTGTTCTGTTTTTCTTTCTTTTTCTTTCTTACCCTACCTCTACTCAGCCACCCCTCTCATTCCTTTCTCTTTCACTCTCCCTCCGTCACTCTCTCCTATTTTTTTTTCCGTTCTCTCCTTTTCTTCCCCCCCAGTCGAAATCTCTCTCCTTTTTTTTTTTGCCCCCATCCTCTTCTGTTCTTCCCTTTTTTAGCCTTTTTTTCCTTGTTCTAGCCGAAACCCTTCTTTTGTTTGTATATTCTTTTGATTTTTGTTCCCCCAAAATTTCCTAAACCAACCAAGTGTCCAGACACCTCACCTTCTAGGTGTTGTGTTATCAAATAAATAAAGAGACATTTGTCCCACATGCAAACTTCCACCTATTCACACATTTTTCTTATTATTTTTGTCATATTTGTTTTTTCTTTTTTCCTTCAAAAATCAAACAAAGTTAAAAACAAATTGAAAACTTTTAAATGTCAATTATATTTTCAAATTGAATCCGAAATGATTAAAACAATTTTTTGTGGAAATTTTCTTTTTTTGAAATTTAATACAAAAATCTTAACAATAAAATGCAAAAAAAACGAACCCAATTTGTAAAAAAATAATAATAAAATAAAAATAATTAAAAACCCTTACTATTATTTAATCAATTACAATAAAAATAAGAAAAATAAAATAAAATTAAAATTAAAAATTTGGTGTCTACAGCTTGCCCCTCTTTGTCTGAGTTTCGAAGAAACTCGAGACAAAGACGTAGACACCAAATACTTACCTGTGATTATTCTGTCATGTGCTAAAACCTGTCAATAATAACTGGGTCAGTGGGATGAAACCCGCGCATGCCGATAACTGGGTCAGTGGGATGGAATCCCGAGCCTGCGGTAACTAGGTCAGTGGGATGAAAACTCGAATCTGCCTTAACTGGGTCAGTGGGATGAAAACCCGAGCCTGCCTTCATCTGATCAGTGGGATGATACTCGAGCCTGTATTCACTTGATCAGTAGGATGATACCCGAGCCTACTTTCACTTGGTCAGTGGGATGAATACCCAAGCCTGCCGTTTGATTTGGTCAGTGGTATGAAACCCGAGCCTGCTGTAACTGGGTCAATGGGATGAAAATCCGAACCTGCTTTCATTTGATCAGTGGGATGATACCCGAGCCTGCTTTCACTTGGTCAGTGGGATGAATACCCGAGCCTGCCTCTATCTGATCAGTGGGATGATACTCGAGCCTGTATTCACTTGATCAGTGGGATGATTCCCGAGTCTGCTTTCACTTGGTCAGTGGGATGATACCCGAGCCTGCTGTAACTGGGTCAGTGGGATGAAAATTCGAGTCTGCCTTCATCTGATCAGTGGGATGATACTCGATCCTACTTTCACTTGGTCAGTGGGATGAATACCCAAGCCTGCCTTCATCTGATTAGTGGGATGATACTCGAGCCTGTATTCACTTGATCAGTGGGATGATATCCGAGCCTGGTTTCACTTGGTTAGTGGAATGATACCGAGTCTGCTGTAACTGGGTCAGTGGGATGAAAATCCGAACTTGCCTTAATCTGATCAGTGGGATGATACCCGAGCATGTTTTCACTTGGTCAGCGGGATGAATACCCAAACCTGCCTTCTTCTGATCAGTGGGATGATACCCGAGCCTGTATTCACTTGATCAGTGGGATGATACCCGAATCTGCCTTCATCTGATTAGTGGTATGATACCCAAGCCTGTATTTACTTGATCAATGGGATAATACCCGAGCCTGCTTTCACTTGGTCAGTTGGATGAAAATCCGAGCCTGCCGTAACTGGGTTGGCGGGATAAAACTCGATCCCAACGTGATATAAACGGTCTTAAGATAACTTTTGAAATTGTAATTTTTAAAACTTGCCCCATTGTAGGGGCCCCTTTCTTCTTTCTTCTTTCTTTTTTTTTTGCTATCGACCTTCCAACTCACTAGCTTCTGACTTACGCTTCTTCATTGATTTCAGCCATGAATACCTGCACAAGGGGGCTTACCAAAGTACAAAAATACACTTGAATTTCTTATTTTATTTTAAAAATTGATTGCAACTACTACTCATGAAAAGAGTAGCGTGACTGATTTGAAAGTATATTACTTGAATTCTTGGATGAAATCCTCAAATATATTACAAAATTTTGCCCCAGTGTGGGCCCATTTGGTTACAAAAATTTTATTCGGATGACTCTCCATTTATTTGAACAAAGTAAAAAATTGCGTTTCCTAAAATTTAGGAAATAAACACATACTAACATACAATGTAAAGAAATTCAAACATTGTGTTTATACTCATACAGAAAAATTTCATGATGAATCTCTCAAAATAATATCAAATTATAAGAGATTTCTTCCTCACTTTAGCATCGATGCTTAGGTTTAGGGTAATGGGTCACCACTTCTTGTTAGCTCATCTTTCAGGACTAATCAAGTGGGTATTATTTCTGATTTGGAGGTGACTCAGGGAAAATGAGAGGTCAGGATCTGTCTTATTCTTGTACCCAAATTGTATGTAACCTATCCAATACCACATTTAGTGAAAACAAAGAGTTTGTCACCTTTATTTCTTAAGAAAACTTAGTCAACATATAAACTTTATAAGCTTATAACAAAATGGGTAGAAACGATAGCTAACATGTGAAAACTGATTATGGCCTTATGATCATGAGTGATTGGTAGATCTCTTAGGAGTATAATCCTTACTTCGAGTTATCATGAAGGATAAATCAGCGATGGATTTTATGAGCTTGTAATGTAGCTTGAAAACGATAGTTAAAGAATAAGATTTTTCAAAAACATTGCACTGAAGATCGCATTTCTTCCCAAAAATTGCCCCAATTTTGGACTCCAAGATCTTGGATTTTGTTGATTTTTATCATCACTCAACAGGGACTTTCAGCATTGAATCCTTTTGCATTTTCTCTGCATTTTTTTAAGGCGTCCTTGTGAGTTTTCACATAATGAGCAGTATCAACCTCACACCTAATCAATTCAGAAATACATTTAGAAAATTTCTTGACAGAGATATTGCAAAGAATAGAAGTCAAGACTTTCGGCTTTTGTAATGAGCTCTGGTGAGGTGCTTAGAAAAGTTAAGGTTTGAAAGCGGATTTCAAAAGTAGTTTAAATGATCTGAGACCGCGTGATCGCGCTAACCCTATTTTAGGGTTAAATTAAAACTTGCCTCAGTTTATTTTCAACTTGGGCTCTCTTTCTTTTCATTTTCTTCTTCTTTTTTCTTTCTTCTTTTCCTGCCTTCTGCCATTCCTTTGAACTTTTCAAAATTTGCCCCAATTTATGCTTAACCGAAGTTCTCTTTTCTTTCATTTCTTTTCTTTTAACCTTCTGCCATTTCTTTGAACTTTTCAAAATTTGCCCCAGTGTGGGGGTTTGCGATTCTCAGGGGTTGCCAAACGAAATGATCATTCTGAAGGTTCAAAAGGAGTAACTACGAATAGAATGTTTGATTGGAAAAGAAGAGGGTCTGACTTTTATTCCGTTCCTTACATTAATTCTGAAAGGAAACTTCTATTAATGCGAAATTTCTTGCATGTATCTGAATTAATTGACTGAGGAAGACTCCTATTCATCCATATCTGTGAAACATAAGTGATCCGCCGGACCAATACTCCTCCTTTTTCTTTTCTTTTTCTTTTTCTTTTTCAAAATTGAAGCATTTTTGCCTTTTCTCTTTTCCTTTGGAAAGTTCTCCAATCTCCTTCCCCAACGTGGGGTGCGATTATAAGTGCTTTTGAAAAGAACCACCCATTTTAGCTCAAATGAGAATGCAAGAGATAAATAGTGTTTGGATTGCAAAAAACGATGGCCAAAGCATCGTTCTTACGCCTCATGACAACCAAAGTAAAGAATAGCTTATTGAGAATCCACTCCTTTTTTATATTTGAAAATTTTCCCAATATAGGGTGGTGATCATTAAGGCTCTTGTTTGAAATGAAATTATTCTTTTAAAGGCTCAAATGGGAGAGCAAATGATAAAATCTATGTAGATAGAGAAACGAGCACTTGAAGTATCATTCCAAATTTTCAAAACAAATAAGAATAATGTACATTTTTGTTTTCACTTAGATGTGGATTGAATTTGATTAGACACAGTGGCCATTTTTCAAGCAAAGATTGCCCCAAATTTGTAATTTATCAATCAATGTGACTGATTTGATTTTTGGAGGGTTAATAGAAGTGGACAAAATATGAATTGTACAGTGAAGGAGAAAAAGGTATTGCATTGGGTCTTCCGAGACAGACCAATCAGTTTGAGAGGCTTCTTTTTAATTCCGAGCACTCTTATTGTACAGTTTGGATCACCAATCTAGCATATGCAAAGATTTTTAGAAAGCATACACTTGTGAATTTTCAGGCAAGAGGTTGAAAAATCTCAATTTATAGTCTTATTTCTTAAAATTCATCATGAAATTTCCAATGAGCAAAATAAAGAATGAAATGTACATGAATATATACAAAACAATAATTTTCTAAATGAAAAACTTATTGCTGGAAAAGTTTGAAACAAAATTTCTTGTTCAATCATAATACAAATGAGAGAAGAAAAATCTCTAAAGAGTTCCACATATATACACTTTTTGTCTCATTTTCTTGTGAGCAAAAAATGTATTAACAAATCAAATAAACAGAAATTTTCTTTTTGTTATTTGTTTTTTTTTATGAAGTCTCTTAGATGTTTTAGCCTAACACTTCCAGATAGATTCTTCATGTTTTCATCGTAGGCTCTGCCCAAGAATCAAGTAATGCTTGTAATTTTCAAACTTTATTAGATCAAAATTGTTATCAGATATAGAAAAAATATTTTTATCTTATTGAGACATCTTTTATAAATGCAGGGGAGAGGGAAAAAAATTAAAAAGGAAAAATACCCAGAGTTAGTAAGCAAAATTGTAAAATCGGTATGCATGTCCTATGGGGGAGACCTTTTATGTCAAGGGTTGGCCTAAAAATGAAGATGCAATCCTTCAGGGTAGGCACTATACAATACTTGAACGGTCCGATCAACTTATTGTCATTTGATTGGAAAGCAATTTGAAAATTTTGGCCAATTGAACAACAGGAGACCTCTAACAGAATGAGGACAAATCCGAATGAATGAATGGTTTTGATTGGCACAGGAATTTGTACAAATCGATTTAGTTTTGACGAACTTGCTATTGGAGAGATTGCAATTTCTTAACATGGATCGAAACCCTAATCTTTTCAAATGGAATGAATGCAATGGACGATTTTCTCATAAACAACTAGCCATTCCAGTTCTAAATTTGACATTGAAATCCTGAGTCGTCCAAATGGATTCGAATGAAATTGATGAACTCTGCTGGATCGCCCTAAAAATGGATACACTTGGTCAAATAGATTGAATGAGTTTGAAGAATTATTCAAAAATGACTAGATCACCCTAAAAAAGGGTAGACCTGGTCAAATGAAATTGATGATTATTCAAAATTGACTAGATTATCCTAAAAATGGATTAATTGACAAAGTGGATTGGATGAATTTGATGGTTTATTTGAAAAATTGATTGAATTGAATGTCCATTAGTAATTCCAAAAGATTCATTACAATGCATTAGTCTATGAACCTTCTAAAATCAAGATTTTGCCTCAATATGTTTACCATCTCAACAATGAGGAATTATTTGTGAATTTCTTCCAAATTAATGTCCTTTACGCAAAGGATTTTTACAAACTATGTTAAAATGGCCAAAAGATGATTGTTAGATACTCATATTCTAATGTGAAAGATTGCTCTATTCATCTTGAAAAAGGTCGGATCCTACCTTTACCTTGTGCACTACCCCTTTGGATGGTACAAGAAATATAAACGTGCAAGTTTCATTGGATTACATATCCGAGACACAAGGCGGCTTATTCCTAACACGGGATCTCCTAAATGGGCATTCCCTCTAAAGTTTATGCATGATGCCAATTTATTAAAGCAATAAAATATGCAATTTAATGAAAACATGACCTAAAGGAACCCTTTATATGCCAGGGTAGGGTCTAAAATGATATGACATTATTAATTTATGAATGAAATATTACCAAAATTTCTAAACATGCAATAGCCTATCTACAAGGGTAGGTTCTAAAAGAGTGTCACGCCAGAACTCTTATTTTTCTATGTTTGTGAATGCAAAATGCAAGAAACAAGAAATGTTAGATAATACATAACACATAACACGTTAGGCAATTAGATGATACAAAAAGTAAAAAGAAAATTAAAGAAAGAGGGGTGGGATCCCTCCCTTCATGCCTAGTGTTCCTAGTTGGGTATGGTCGATTCTAACCTAGGTAATCTAATTATGGATGCGTGAGGTTGAGACTCACTAATGCACCTAGACTTTGACTAGGTTTTAAGGCTCCCAAACCTTTAGACCAAAGGCAAAGGGTCATCAATCCCAATGCCCAAGAGTCGGTGTGTCGGGTGATCCCTCGGACATTGCTACGTGCACATCGTGCCCACGGCCACCATGCCCAAGTGAATCAATCTAATCTTAATAAGGGAAGAATAGTATGAAAACCACTAAAAAGTAAAAAGAAATGAGGGATATAAAAAAAGCGTATGCACGTATGAAGTGCCCCTAGCGAAGGAAGGATCAAATACCATCAAATGCGGTCGACGGTTCTAAGGCGACTATTTTCCCCCACCCAAAATGCAAGCGCGATATACAAACACAATTGAGTAGTAAACACATAAATGATCGCATTACGTGGGATATTTGAGACGATTGTATGTTAGATGCCAATAAACCCTAAAAAAGGAGAAAAAGCAACCCTAAACCTCCAAATGTGATATATAAAAGGGTTAAAAAGAAGAAAAAGATTGACTAAATCAAATTTGCTCGGACCCTCTAAGTCCCCAGTGGAGTCGCCAGCTGTCGCCGCCCCATTTTAAAAAATAAGAAATAAAGAGTTTTAAGAAAATGAATTTTTTGGTTGATTTTGATTTGGAAAAATGTGTTTTTGATTTTTAGAAAAAAAAGAAAAAAAAGAAATGGGTCCAAATGGGACTTTGAACATGCGACGGTTTGACCCAAAATAAAGTTTAAAAAAGGGTTTAAATAAAAACAGGAGTCGTCACTTGGTATTGAGTTAAGGTGTACCAAGTCACCTAAAAATGAATTTTTTAAAGAAAAAGTAAAAAAACCCATTTTTAAACGACTCCAAGTCTACGAAAAATCAGAGAAAAAGATTCGAGAAGTCACATTTGAAGAAAGGGAAGGCAAGGATAAAATCCAAGGCACCCTTCCAACCTAACCAAGGCTAGTTGCGCGACTTAGTCAAAAATTTTCTTATTTTAACCTAAAAATTTATCGTATTTGAAAGTACTATATGAATGCAAACCCTAGAGCTAAGAGGGTATCGGGGGGTCAAAATATCTTTTCGAAATTATTTTATGCAATTCGCATTAATTGCGACGCCCAAAAGTAAACTTTCGAAGAAGTCACGAATTGTGCAAAAATATGAGACTCAGAGAGAAGTGAAAGAAAAGAAAAATAAAATAAAAATAAAATAATTATATATGAATACATGATCTAAAAGGATGCATCATGTCGGGTACGGGGGGATTAATGTTCGTGACTCAATTTTCCCTTTAATAGAGAGGAATACGAGCGTGCTAAGGTTAGAAAGCCAAATTCGTCCATATCCCATATCCAAGGGGTTTTTCTCCTATCTAATCATGTAAATGATCTAATCTAATTTCTATCTCCCTAAATGAAGTGCAAGTCTAATGTCATGTTTTCATACAAAGGGATAAGGGATATAGTTATAAGGAAAATATGAGATAAGGGATTAAATATAAGGAAATATGGGATAAAGGATGTACATATATAAGGAAAGTGTCATGCAAAATGGTAAGAACCCTAAAAAAGAAAAAACATGCATGAGATGAAGTGATTTTATCACACAATCATGATCTAACGCTCGAAAGGCTTCTAAGGGGTCTAGCATGGGACTAACCCATGTCTACAAGTCCTTACTAGCATTGGAATAGTAGGAAAAGCGGGAAATAGGGCCACAACTAGCGTTGGACTAGTGTGGAATCGGGAAAGGGAGCACCACTAACGTTGGACTAGTGTGGTGATGTCATGCATTCATTTATAACCAGATAAATCATGTAAAGCATAATAAAGCAAATAAATACATAAATCACACAAAATACATAACACATAACCATGATATTTAGATGCAAGACCCTAAGAAAGCGGTAAACACGTAACACATAGGCATGCTAGGCACACAAAACAGGTAAAGCGAATAAAACCCTAACTATTACATTCGGAGAGCCCCTACTACAATCTAAAGGGGAAAGAATTAAATAAAATGATATAATAACCTAACTATTACAATTGTGGCATTTAATTGCCTTCCCAAATAATTACAAATTAAGTTAAAATAAATATACAAAATTAAAACAAATAAAGCGAATAAATGAAATGAAATCATTCAAAAGATATGCAATTGAACACATAAAGTCATATAAGTGCACATAGGGTCAACTAAAGTGAAAATAAGGGATAGAGTGTACCTCCCTTGAGTTGGAGCCCTAATGACATGACCTTACTTATTTACCCTCCAAAATAATAAAAAGGATCAAGGCATCACTTTAATTATCAAATAATAAAAAAATGGAAATAAACACAAAATTAAAGTATTCAAATAAAAGTAAACAAACCATATTTGACAAACTAACACAGATAAGGACCCAATTTGAAAGAATTAAAGAAATTAAGGGATCAAAATCACTATTATTGCAAATATTAAGGATCTAAAAGGAAATCAATTAAAATCGAGAATTTAAAGTGAAACCTACCAATCAAATGCTAAAATTCACAAAAAATAAATGAAAACCAAGTTACTACGATTAAACAACAAAGTTATCCAAAATTCTACTAAAAAATCCGAATTAAACTCATAAATTTCTCAAAAACTATTAAATCTTAAAATTTCATCCCAAAAAACTCATGAATATTCTATCCAAAATCAAATCAAGCATGCCAAAGGAAAAACAATATGTTGAAGGGATAAAACTGATTATATTTTCCAATTGTTGGGCCAAAGTAGCATTATGGCCACAATTCGAGGGTCAAAGTGCAATTTTCTGAAATTATTTCCTGCAGACGCGAAGCTTTCTTCTTCTTCTTCTTCTTAGCTGGGTTTCTGCAATTCTCTGGTTTTAGCGACTATTTTCTCAAGATTTCAAACCCAAGTGCACGATATTATGTACCCAAATTACGGACAACATCTATCCCAACATCATGCCATGAGATTTATCCAATTAAAGTGACAGTCCAACAAACAAATTGCACTTCACGGAAAGAAAAAGAAAACAACAAGAGAAATGAAAAAATAGCAAAGCCCAGGAACGAAGACGCGAACGAAATTGAAAGGATTTGGGTTATTATTTTAGAAGCATACCTGAGAAGACTTTTCTTTTGAATCAAAATCAAGAACGGAAAACACACGAAGGAGTTGTTTGGAGTTGATCAGTTGCAGCTTCTGACATGCAACAGGGAGATGGGATCAACCAATTCAAGGCCAAATTCGAGGGTTCTCCTGACATCATTTCCCCGAGATCTTTGAACAGAAATTGCTCTCCTGATGTCAGAGAATATGCAAAAATCAATGGCTTCACAAATGAAGCTTAATCGAGGGAGAAAATCCTTGCGAAAGTAGGCTGAAAAATCAGCCTAGTCCCAAACTGCAGAAGAGAGAAATTTCTTCCTTCCCTTCTCTGTTTTCTTTCCCCTTTTTGCTGTTTTTCACTCCTCTTTTCCTCTCTGATTACCCCCAAATTTCCCCAGATTCCCTTCTTTCTTTTCCTTTTCTCTTCCTCCTTTCTTTCTCTCTTTTCCTGAAGCTTTCTACTCTCTCTGCAAACTCTCTCTCTCAGTCTCTCAATCACCCTTCCCTTTCCTTGTTTCCTCTCTTTCCTCCTCAGCCGTCAACTTGCTCCTTAGAATCTCCCTTCTCTTGCTCAGTCTTCTGGTTTCCCGAAAACCCCAAGCTCTCTTCTTTTTTGCAACTCTCTTTTCGTACCCGGCCGCAGCTTCCTTCTTGACCTCTTTTCCTGTTTTCTCTTCCTCAGCCAGCCCCCCTTGAAACCCTCTCGCTTGGTTTCTTTTCCTTCTACTGCTCGTAGTCTTCCTTTGCAGCCTCTCCCTTGTTTTTCTTTTTCTTGTTCCTCCCCTCTATGGGTTCCTCAGCCGCCAAGCTGGTTGTTTTTTTTTTCCATTTTTTCCTTTTCTCTCCCCAGAAACCTTCCTTGTTCAACTGTCTTCCACCCTTTCTTTCTCACTCAGATTCCTCTCCTTTTCTCCTCAAGCCCCAAACCCTTTTTCTTCCTCTGATCTCCTTTCTTTCTCCCTAGCCGAAACCTATTTCTTCTCTCTGTTTTCTTCCTCTCCAGCTCTCACGTTACTCCCAACTCCCCCGAAGCTCTTCCCCTTTTTTCTTCCTCGGATCTCCTTTCTCTTCCCACCCCAGCCGAAGTCTCTCTTGTTCTGTTTTTCTTTCTTTTTCTTTCTTACCCTACCTCTACTCAGCCGCCCCTCTCATTCCTTTCTCTTTTCACTCTCCCGCCGTCACTCTCTCCTGTTTTTTTTCCGTTCTCTCCTTTCTTCCCCCCCAGCCGAAGTCTCTCTCCTTTTTTTTTTTGCCCCCAACCTCCTCTGCTCTTCCCTTTTTTAGCCTTTTTTCCTTATTCTAGCCGAAGCCCTTCTTTTGTTTGTATTTTCTTTTGATTTTTGTTTCCCCAAAATTTCCTAAGCCAACCAAGTGTCCAGACACCTCACCTTCTAGGTGTTGTGTTGTCAAATAAATAAAGGGACATTTGTCCCACATGCAAACTTCCATCTATTCACACATTTTTCTTATTATTTTTGTCGTATTTGTTTTTGCTTTTTTCCTTCAAAAATCAAACAAAGTTAAAAACAAATTAAAACAAATTGAAAACTTTTAAATGTCAATTATATTTTCAAATTGAATCCGAAATGATTAAAACAACTTTTTGTGAAAATTTTCTTTTTCTGAAATTTAATACAAAATATTTTAGCAACAAAATGAAATCAACGAACCCAATTTGTAAAAAAATATAATAAAATAAAAATAATTAAAAACCCTTACTATCATTTAATCAATTACAATAAAAATAAGAAAAATAAGAAAAATAAAATAAAATTAAAATTAAAATTTTGGTGTCTACAAGCATTTGACGAACTGAAGGCACATATTGCCGAACTGTAGACCTTAACTTCTCCTGAACAGGGCGAAACTCCGTTCATTTACCTAACTGTGGGAAAGGAGGCAGTCAGCGCAGTACTAATTTGGAAGAAAGATAAAATGTAGAAGCAGGTGTATTACGTCAGCCAGACTTTGCAAGAAGTAGAGGTTCAGTACTCAGTTGTAGAGCGATATGTCCTAATGCTTGTTCACGCAGCTCAGAAACTCAGGTCATACTTTCAAACTCATCCCATAGTGATGGTGACCGACTAGCCCTTGAAGCAAATCTTGTGTAAACCTGATGCGTCGGGTAGAATGGTCAAATGGGCGGTGGAGTTGTCCGAATATGATCTCGATTTCCAGGCCAGGACGGCCATAAAAGCCCAGACACTGGCCGACTTTATAGCAGAGGGAGTATCCTTTGGACTGCAAGAGACCGAACAGACCATGAGGAAGTCAGACGCCGAGCAGCCCAAAGAAGCGGCTGAACTGACTGTTCTGACCTGGACACTGTATGTGGACGGAGCCTCAATCAAGGAGGGGTGTGGAGTTGGGCTCCTCCTCATCAGTCCCACGGGGGAAGAGTTGGCCTACGCCTTGAGATTCGACTTCAAAGTATCCAATAATGAGTTTGAATATTAAGCTCTGATCACAGGAATGGAAATGTATCGAAAGATGGGAACTGAGTCGCTTAGGGTCTATAGCGACTCATAACTGATAGTGAACCAAGTGCTGGGAAACTACCAAATCAAAGAAGAGCCGTTGAAGAGCTATGCTGCCAAGGTGCATGAACTGAGGAGTCTGTTTAGTCAGTTCATTCTCGAACAGGTTCCCAGGAGTCAGAACAAAGATATGATGCCCTATCCAAACTAGTCTCGACTTCGTTTGGCACCTTGAACAAACAAATATTGGTAGAGGTCGTCAAAAGAATGGCATATGAACAACTAAACACGGTTGTGATTCAAGTGGTGAACTCATGGATGGATCCTATCGTGAGATACTTATCCAGCGGGAAGCTCCCCCGAGCAATTGGGAGGCCCGAAAAAATCCTCCTCAAGTCACAAAGATACGTGCTCACGAATGGAGTGTTATATAGAAAGTCGTACCTAAATTCGTGGCTGAAGTGCGTGACGCCCGAAGAGAAAGATTACATTTTATGCAAAATACACGAAGGCATTTGCAGAAACCATGTCGGCTCACGAGTTCTGTCCAAAAAGGGGATGTTGTCCGGATATTACTGGCCTACCATTTTTCGAGACTCGGTTGAACTGGTGGGGAGATGCAGGTCATGTCAGCTACACGCGCCAGTTCAACATACCCCAACTCAGGAGATGGTTTCCTTTCAAAGCCCATGGTCATTTTTTCAATGGAGAATCGACCTGCTCGGGCCATTTACTCGAGTTTCAGGAGGGTACGAGTACTTGGTGGTGGCGATAGATTACTTCACTAAATGGATGGAAGTCGAACCACTCAATACCAGCAATGGCAGGTCAATCCAAAAGTTCTTTTGGAAGAACATATTCTGTCGATTTGGCATACCTCGAGTTCTGGTCTTGGATAACGGCCGGCAATTCGCTGAAAATCCTTTTTGGAATTGGTGTGCCGGGTTCGGAATTCAACAGCACTTCACTTCTGTAGGATACTCTCAAACTAATAGCCAGGTGAAAAACATCAACAGAACTATCCTACACGGTTTAAAGACAAGAATAGAGTCCGCGCGAACAGGATGGATGAATGAACTACCAGCATACTCTGGGCTTACCGAACTACACCCCGAACTGCCACCCAAGAAACCCCATTTGCTTTAATTTATGGGGTAGAAGAGGCAATTCCGGCAGAAATTGGCTTGCCATTAAGTAGGGCGCAGAATTTTATAACCCAAAATAATGAGGATGAGATGCAGTTCAACTTGGATCTGCTTGAACAAAAGAGGGAGGAAGCAGCCATAAGGGCGGTCAAATGCAAGAAGCAGGTCGCACGGCATTACAACTCCAAGGTGAGACACCTCTCTTTTAAACCAGGGGATCTGGTTCTAAGAAAAAACTCAATAAGTCGGATCTTGGGCGCGAACAAGCTGGATCCGAATTGGCAAGGTCCCAACGTGGTGAGAGAGGCAGATCGACCAGGATACTGCAAATTAACTCACCTCAATGGAGAGGAAGTCCAGCATACTTGGCACAATTCGAATTTGAGAATTTTTTGTTGAGAGTTCATTTACTCTGTTCATGCACTGTTTTGCCTAAGAGAAGTCTATTCGGACATTGTTGCGATGAAGGCACAAATACAAATTTTGTTAAGTGTTGAAGAGCAAAGGTACTTTCATTTGTTTAGATAAAATTTACAAAGAAGGAGATCATACAAAACGAACTGACTCTACTTAGTTCAGCACCCTACTCTACATCCTACGTTACTCCCTACTCAGTACTCTCCTTGGTCTTCCTGCTCGGGCCTTGGAGAGGTTGCAGGCAAGGAAGGATCAACCACAAGGTCGGCTAGTTTGCGTGCGTGCGCATATCCCTCCACCAGCCGATCTACCTGCACGAGCGCGTGGGGGCTGTAACTGGAAAACCTCCCAAGGTCAAATCCTGGGAGGTTCAAGGCTTGCGCATCGTTCATCGCTTGGGTATACCCGATCTGAAGTACCGAGGTGTTCAGGATGGTCAGGTCATTCAAGAAGCCCTCCAACCTCTTGAATTCTTGAACACCCAGCCGGCGACCATCCTTCTGAGCAGTCTCGGTCTGACCAGCCAGCTCGGAAGACCTCTTTTGTTCGTTCTCCAGTTGAACGGTCAGGTCGGCATTCTTCTTCTTCTCCAACTCGCAGTTGGTGTGGGCCTGTGCGAGCTGCTTCTTCAAGGACTCTACCTCCGCAGCAGCAGCATCGAACTGGTTTGATAACTTGTCCTTAGTCGCCTTGACTTGGGACAGCGTCTCAGTTGTCGCGCCTCTTTTTTAAATAAAAAATAAAATATTTATAGAAAATGAATTTTTGATTTATTTTGAATAAAATTGATTTTAATTAGAAAATGAATAAAGAAATGAAGTTTTGAATTATTTTGTGTGAAAAATGAGATTTTGATTTTTAGAAAAATGAATAAAGAAATGGGCCTACATGGGACTTAAAATGCAACAATTTTGACCCAAAAATAATAGTTTAAAAAGGATTTTTAACAAAAATTAGGAGTCGCTACTTGGTATGGAATTAAGGTGTACCAAGTCATCTAAAAATAAATTTTGAATAAAAAAGTAGAAAGACCATTTTTAAACCATTCCAAATCTACGAAAATCAAGAGAAAAGGGATCGAGAGTCACATTTGAAGAAATGGAAGGTAAGGATAAAATCCAAAACACCCTTTCATCTTAGCCAAGATTAGTTGCATGATTATTCAAAAATTTTCTTATTTTAACCTAAGAATTTATCACATTTGGATATCACTATATGAATGCAAATCTAGACCTAATGGTTATCGTAAGAGTCAACGTGTCTCTTCAAAACTCAATTGGTACTAATCGCATTAATTGCGATGTCCAAAAGTGACTCTTTGAAGAGGTCACGAAATCTGCAAAAGTATGAAATTCGAAGAAAAGAAAAGAATAATAATAATTATACAAATATACATGATCTAGGGAATGCATCATAATGGGTGCGGGGAACTAATATTCGTGATTTTAATTTTTCCTTTAATAGAGGGAATACGAGCGTGGTAAAACTAAAAAATCACACTCGTCCATATTCCATACTCGAGGGGTATTTCCTATCTAATCAAGCAAATGATCTAATTTAGTTCTAATTTTTTAAATGAAATGCAAATCTAATGTCATGTCTCACATATACGGGTAAGGAATATACATATAGGAAAAATATGGGATAAAAGATATATATATAAGGGAATATAAGATAAGAGATATACATATAAGGAAATGTCATGCAAAATGATAAAAATCCTAAAAAGTGAAAAATATGCATGAAAATGTAGTGATTGTCACACAAATATGATCTAATGCAAGGACCGTCCCTAAGGGTCTAGCGTTGGATTAACCCATGTCTATGAGTTCTCACTAGCATTGGACTAGTGAGAAATCGGAAAAGGGGGCACAACTAACGTTGAACTAGTGTGAAATCAGAAACGAGTCCACAACTAGCGTTTAGACTAGTATGGTGATGTCATGCATTTATTACAATCAAATAAATCATGTAAAACATAATAAAGCAAATAAACACATAAATCACATATAGCACATAGCACATAAGCATGATATCTAGATGCAAGACCCTAAGAAAGCGAATAACAGGTAAACACACAAGCATGCAAAACACACAAAACAAATGAAACCCTAACTATTACATTTGGGAGCCCTAATTACAATCTAAAGGGGTAAAGAATGAAATAAAATAATAACCTAACTATTACAATTTTGGCATTTAATTGCCTTCCTAATAATTAAAAATTAAATTAAAATAAACACACAAAATAAAAATAAGTGAAGTGACTAAATAAATAAATAAATGAAAATAAAATAAAATAAAACATTCAAAAATCATGCAATTACACACATAAAATCACATAAGAGCACATAGGGTCAAATAAAATAAAGAATAGAGTATACATCTCTTGAATTGGTGACCTAAGGAAATGAAAATTTTCTTATTTACCCTCCAAAAACAAATAAAAGGTCAAGGCATCATTTAAATTAACAAACTATCATAAAAGATGAAAATAAACATGAAATTGAATCAATTAAATCATGTAAACAACCTACATTTAAGAAATTTAGACAAGCAGGGACTTAATTGTAAAAATTAATAAAGTTTTGGGGGTCAAATTATAATTATCACAAAGATTCGAGATCGCAATTAAAGAAAAATAAAGTTTAGGGACCTATTTGCAATTAAATGAGGGATCCAATTGAAAGAAGTTAAAAGCTTTTAGAGCTATAGTGAAATTAAGTAAAAGTACAGGGACCAAATTACAAATTCATTTTCTGGTTTCTTAATGGATCAGACCACTGGACCATTTTCTGACTTCTCCTTAGGCCAAGACCACTTGGCCCGATCGGAAGTCCAAGGGAAAGAAGTGGGCCAACCCACTTTTTGCCAATTAAAACCCAACCAAATTAATCAAAACCCAATGCTAAAACTCAAGCAAAATAACCTCTCAACCCAAATCACCTATTTCACTAAAACCCAACATGGTAAAATCAAGAATTAATCTATCTCAAAAGACTACTTAAAAAATGAAAATATGGTTAAAATCTAAAAAGGCGAAACAAGTTCAGCTTTTCCAAATTTCGGGTCCTATCAAAATAAGGGAAACTTGAGGGGTTCAAAATGCGATAAAAATAAGGACCTAATCGATTATAAAAATTTTGGAGTCGAATTATGAAGTTCTAAAATTCTGGGGTTAAATCACAAAGAAAAGGAGAACGAATGAACTGAAATTATAAATCCAAACAAGCAGTCATCTTCTCCAAACAGATTAGGCATCAGCTGCCATTTCCGTCTTTCTTTGCAGATGAAGAATACCAGAAAGTTCAATTTTAGATTTTAGGCATTTCCAACAGACAAATGGAAATCGCACAAGCTCCCTCTCATACAATTTCATGACATAACCCAAGTTCATACAAAGGAAAAGATAAGAAAAAAGAACAGAAAAAGAAGGCAAGAGAGAACATGCGAACATAAAAATCTCTCAAAACTCTTCTTTCTTGCTGCAAAATTAATGATCTCCGACAAGCCTTGGACTGACCGGAGCTATTCCTCAAACGCAAAATGCAGCAAAGTCATTTTTCAAGTATAGCTTTCAATTGGACATTTCATCGAACAGGTCAGGGGTATTAAAAATTTGACCGATTTTTTGCTCCATTGAAACTATAATTGGCCCCAAAATTTGTCAGAGACACAGAAATTCAACCCAATCAACGCATAAAACATGCATGTTCCAAAATTGCAAATAACCAAGGAAAAATGCCATAACAAAGTAACAGAAGACATGTTTCGAGAACTTCAAGAATCTGTGATTGAAGAAAAGTGGAGCTTAAAGGAAAAGGAGAAACTTACAGTGCTTTCTCTTTTGGTGAAAATTCGTAGGTGGTAATGGAAGATTCTGGTGCTGACCACAAGATTCAACTCCTCCACCCAAGCTCTTCTTCTTTTTCCTTTCATTCTTGCCCGAAATTCCTCCTCAGTTTCTCCCTTCTTATTTGGTTTCTTTTTTCCTTTTGTTCTTTAATTTCCAGATTTTCCCTACCTCTCTTGCTCTCTCCCTCATTTGACCCCGAAGCTCGTCCCCCAAATTCCAGATTTCCCCCTTTTCTCTGTTCTTCTGCCCCTCTGTTTTTCTTTCCTCTGTTTCGTTTTTGTCCCTGAAGCCCTTTTCCTATGTTTTTCTTCGCTTTTTCGTTCTTTTCTTTTTCCCTTGTCTGCTACCCTTTTTTTTCCTTTTTTCTTAGCCAAAGACCCTTTTCCCTTCTCTATTTTTTTTAGTTCCCGTAGCTAGTCTTTTTTTTTCTTCCCTTTTTTTATTTTCTCTCAAATTTCCTTAGGCTTCCATGTGTCCAAACATCTCACCTTCTAGGTGTTATGTTATCAAAGAAATAAAGGGACACTTGTCCCTATTGCATGTGCCCTACTTGACTCTATTGCATGTGTGCCATATATTATCTTGTGTTTTGTGTTTTTCTCTCTTTTTCTTTTTCCTTTTTTCTCTTCTCTTTTTTTTAAATCGATTTATGATAAATGACTGCTAATTTTTAATTACCTTACAAAATGTCATTTCACTTAGCAAAAACTGAGTTTGAAGAAGGTGAAATGGATCTTTATTAAGAATTTTCTTTTTCTAAAATTTAGTGTCAAAAATGTTTTTAAAAAAGAAAAGAAAAATAATGAATCTTAATGTACCAAAATAAAAATAAAAATAAACACCAATTACTATTTGCAACCTTAAATCAATTAAAATAAAATAAAATAATAAAAATGAAAACAAGAATAAATAATAATAATAAAATAATAAAATAATAAAACTAAAATTGAATTAAATAAACAAATAAAGATTAAATTAAATTAAATAAATAAATAAAGCTAAGAAATTGAATTAAATAAATAAATAAAGCTAAATTTGAATTAATTAAATAAATAAAGTTTAAAGTTGAATTAATGAAATTTTGGTGTCTACAACTTGTTCCTCTTTGTCTGAATTTCGAAGAGATTCGAGACAAAGACGTAGACACCAAATATTTATCTGTGATTATTCTGCCATGAGCTAAAACCTATAAACATAAAAAGATTAGTGGGATACAACCCAAATCTGTCATAACATCGGTTAATGGGATAAAACCCGAGCTTGCCGTCAATAACATCAGTTAGTGGGATACAACTCGAACCTGCCGTCAATGACATCGGTCAGTGGAATACAACCCGACTCTGCCGTAAATAACATCGGTCAGTGGGATCAAACCCGAATCTGCCGTCAATAACATCAATTAGTAGGATACAACTCGAGTCTGCCGTAAATAACATCGGTCAGTGGGATCAAATCCGAACCTTCTGTAACATCGGTCAGTGGGATAAAACTTGAGTCTGCCATCAATAACATCGGTCAGTGGGATAAAATCCAAACCTGCCGTCAATAACATCGATCAGTGGGATCAAACCCGAGCCTGCCGTAAAATTGGAAAGATTTTTGTCGAATGTTTTTCTGTAAAATTTCGAAGATTCTGATGAAGGAACCTAATTTCACTCAAAATTTTGCCCCAATGTGATATTTTTGACATTTGGACCTGCAAAACAGAAATAATCATAATGATAGATAATGCCACCACCATTTGATCAATCCTACTTTCAAGAAATGTGTAAACGTGAGTATTTGAGCGCTCCTCCTCGATGTAGCGAAAACTTAACTTTACTCTGAGAACTGTGTCCAATTTCCTCAACTTTCAATTCTGACAAGACACTTGGTATCCAAACAATTTTAATAAATCACAGGGATTGCTATTTGATAAATTCCTAATGTAGCAGAACTCAACTTTTCTCTGCGAGTTTTATCAAATCTTTTTAACTTCCAATGCCTATTAAACATGACATTTGGTATCCAGACAATTTCAATAAATCACAAGGATTGTCATTTGATAAATCTAGTGAGATAAATAAGACCATGAAACTCATGAAAGAATATTTTTATTCACACAAAAATGAAAATTTCGGTAGCATGAAAACGATCATTTATTTTATTAAAAGAAAGAAAAACAGATTCTAAAGAAATAAACCTGTACACTCAACAGTTTATGTTTTATAAATTAAAACACTTTGATTCTCGAGTAAAATGCTACGTTTGACCCATTTGGATAACATCCCTCCGGAATTCAATGCTAGCAAAAGAACCACAACCGTGAAAAGAAACTCAAATGAATCTAGTCACCAGCCATTCCAATCCAAACTCACTTTTAACATAAAACCCTATATTAGCGCCCTTTCAGGTTTTCACTAAGGCTGTCCTCACTTTTTTTTATTTTCTTTTATTCATTTTTCTTTTCCTTCTCTTTTCTTTTTTTCTTTTTTTTCTTTTTCTTCTTTTATTTTTTATTTTCTCTTTTTTCTAAGGTGCCCTTTCGGGTTTTCACCTGATGAACGGATTCCGCCGATAGTCTTCATCAATTCAGAAATGTGTTTTAAGAAATTATGGCATCAGTGCGACAATCTTTCCCTTGCAAAATGGTGAAGGTGTATTGACATCATTTGTCATTTGATTAGAAAATTTCGTAAAAGAGATGATACAAAGAACAGAAGTAAGGACTTTCAATTTTTCGTAATGTAGTCAGGTGAGATGCTTAGAAAAGTTAAGATTTGAAGGTAAATTTTAAAAGTGGTTAAATGACTTGAAGTCGCATCTTCATATTAACCCTACTAAAATTATCCCAATTTATTCTCAATTGAGATTTTTTTTCATTTTCTTTTGCTTTTGTTCCCCTATTATTTTTTATCTTTTGAGATTTTATTTTTTTCTTTTTCAACTAAAATTTGTCCCAGTGTGAGGTTTGCGCCCCTCAGGGGTTGCCAAACGAAATAATTTATTTTGAAGGTTCAAAAGGGATAACTAGAGATATCATGTTTAATTGGAAAGGCAGAAATCCTGACTTTCATTCCATTCTTTGCATTAACCCTAAAAGAAAACTTCCTTTTATCAGATGAAAAATTTCTTACATATATCCGAATTAATCGGTTTGGGGAAAACTTGTCCATCCATTTCTATGAGAATAAGTGCTCCATCAGGCAACATTTTTTTGACAATAAAAGGGCCCTACCAATTTGGTGCAAACTTGCCTTTAGCTTCCTTTTGTACTGGCAAAATATGTTTCAATACTTTATCTCCTTTTTTGAACAGTTGCACTTTGACCTTCTTGTTGTAAGTACGGGCTATTCTTTTTTTATAGCACTGATCATGACAAATGGCATTTAACCTCTTCTCATCAATAAAAGACAATTGCTCATAACGTTATTTAATCCAATCAGTTTTATCCAGTTTGGCCCCCCTTAGTATGCGCAGTGAAGGAATTTCGATCTCGGCTGACAAAACTGCTTCCATTCCGCACATGAGACTGTAAGGCGTTGCCCCAGTAGAAGTCCAAATAGCAGTTCTATATGCCATTAATTCATAAGGGAGTTTTTCGTGCCAATCACGATGTCTTTTGGTCATTGTACGGATTATCTTTTTCAAGTTCTTATTCGTGGCCTCCACAACTCCATTCATCTGTGGTCTATAAATGGTAGAATTCGATGCTTGATTTTGAACTGTTCGCACAATCCATCCACCATATCATTGTTGAGATTCTTTGCATTGTCAGTGATTAACGTTTCTGGCACACCAAATCGACAAATGATATATTTTCTTAGAAAATCGGCCACCACCTTCTTAGTCACATGCTTGTAAGACTCAATTTCAACCCACTTTGTAAAGTATTCAATTGCCACCAAAATAAAACGATATCCGTTTAAAGCAGGAGGGTCAATAGTTCCAATTATATCCATACCCCATATTGAATATGGTCAGGGAGCAGTCATACTATGTAATTCTGTGGGAGGAGTGCGTAAAACATCTCCATGCAATTGTCAGTTAATGCACTTTCTGACAAAAACTACACAATCATGCTCCATAATGAGCAAGAATAATACCATGTTCTCATGATTTTCTTTGCTAATAAATGGCGATGCATCCACATACACCATTGTGCATTTCTTTCATCAAATAATCTGTTTCATCTTCGTCAACACATCTCAGAAGACCCAAATCTGACGTCCTTTTATATACCACCTCTCCGTTTAAGAAAAACTTGAATGATAATCTATGTAAGAAGGTTTTAGCAATTGTATCAGCACCTAGATGATAAGACCTGATTTTGAGAAATTTCTTAATATCGTTGTATTAGGGACTGCCATCCGAAGATTTTTTCAAAACTAGACAATATGTGGGTTTTTCTTGCAATTGAATCTAAATAGGCTCAATCACAAACTCGTCTGGATGTTGAATCGTTGAAGATAAAGTAGTCAAAGTATCAGCAAAAACATTTCTAGTACGTGAAATATGCATGAACTCCAAATTTCTGAATTTGTTTGCCAACTTTAATAAACTACAATGATAGGGCAAGATCTTTGAATCCTGAATAATCTATTCTCTGAGCGTTTGATGCACGAGTAAATAAGAATCACTGAATACTATTAAATCATTGATCTCCATTTCCAACGCCATTTTTAGTTTAAAAATGCAAGATTCATATTCAACCATATTGTTAGTGCAGAAAAATCACAATTTTGCGGAACCGGGGTAGTGCTTTCCTTCAGACGATACTAGAACAGTTTCGATACCAACTCCAAAAGAATTTGAAACACCATCAAAGAACAGTCTCCACTCAGAGTATCGCTCATTCATATCCTCTGCTATACCAACAAATAAGACCTCCTCTCCGAAAAACAAGTGTGAAGCGATTGATAATCATTCTCCTTTGGATTTTCAGCCAAGTGATCTGCTATAACCTGACGCTTGATTGCCTTTTACGTGGTGAAAATGATATTAAATTCAGAAAGGATCGTTTGCCATTTAGCCATGCGTCTGGTCGATATTGGTTTATCCAATAAGTACTTCAAAAGATCTGAACGAGAAACAAGATAAGTAGTGTGACTAAGTAAGTAATGCCTCAACTTCTGAGTTGCCCAAACCAATGCACAACAACTCCTTTTAAGAAATGAGTATTTTGTCTCGTAAGTTATGAACTTCTTACTAAGATAATAAATGATTTGTTTCTTTTTCCCAAAATCATCATGCTACCCCAAAACACATCCCACAGTCTCGTCGAGCACAGACAGGTACATAATCAAAGGTCGACCTGACTTGGGTGGCATTAAAATCAGGGGATGCAATAAGTAATCCTTGATCTTATCAAACGCCTACTGGCATTTTTCATTCAAATGCAATGGTACATTCTTTTTCAATAATTTAAACAAAGATTCACATGTATGAGTCAACTGGGCAATGAACTTTTCAATAAAATTAATCTTTCCCAAGAAACTCTTCACATCTTTTTGTATTTTTGGCACTGGTATCTCGTGAATTGTTCTAATTTTCGTCAGATCTATCTCTATACCCTTCTTACTAACAATGAATCTCAATAATTTGCTGGCAGAGGCCTAGAATGCACACTTTGCAGGATTTAATTTTAAATTATATCTTTTCAATCTCTCAAATAACTTTTTCAAGTCAATCAAATGGTCCTCCACTCTCTTGGATTTGATGGTGATGTCGTCCATATAAATTTCCATCTCCTTATGAATCATATCGTGGAACAGGGTGGTCATGGTCCTTTAATAAGTGGTTCCAACATTTTTCAACCTGAATGACATCACTCGATAGTAAAATGTCCCCCACGAAGTGAGAAAACAGTTTTCTCTCTATCTTCCTCTGCTATTAAGATCTGGTGATACCCGACAAAACAGTCAGCGAATGATTCGATTTCATGTCCTGCGGTATTGTCCAGAAGAATATGAATGTTTGGCAAAGGAAAATCATCCTTCGGACTTGCCTTGTTTAGGTCTCGATAATCAACACATACCCTCACTTCTCCACTCTTCTTTGGGACAGGGACTGGATTTGAAAGCCAAATAGAATAATGTGACACCATGATAATTATGGCATTTAGCTGCTTCTTAATTTGCTCCTTGATTTTGAGACTCATGTCCGGTTTGAATTTGCGATTTCACAGGTGGAAATTTTGGATCTGTTGGCAGTTTGTGAACCACTATATCTGTTAAAATACCTGTCATGTCATCATAAGACTAAGCAAACACATCTTGAAACATGGTCAAAAATTCAATCATCTCTTTTCTCTATTTCTTATTCAAGTGAATGCTAATTTTTATCTCCTTGACATTGGTCTCAGTGCCAATATTAATGGTTTCTATTTCTTCTAAATTCGGTTTGGATTTCTCTTCATATAGTTCACGATCCTTTAATAAAGAGTTAGATTTTTTCTCGTTATCACTCTCGTCTTGAATTCTGATTCCAAAATTTTGAATTCGTGAGAGATATCGAAATTGCAATTATCAAATTCCAGAATAGTGATTTTCAAAGGGTCAATGTGTTTTATTTTTGGCCATCTAAAAAAAATGAGATAGATACAACAATGAGTAAATTAAAATAATTTGGAAAATAAATACTGTGCTTTTTATTGAATTTCAAATAAAGGATAAAATGTCATAATACGCTGCTTAACAAAAGGGACGCTATTTAACATAAAACTTGTATTAAAAGACATTTGATTGAAAGTTATTTACAAAACTGAAAGACAGAAGTGAACAATGCACATGATTTCTTCCAGATTTCTCAACCAAAGGCAATCTCCTAAATTTATCGAAATTCTCTTCGGAAGGGAAGAAAACCACTAGTCCAATTCTTCATCGCTACCATGGAGACCTCTGGAAATTCTGGATTTTCTGATGGCTCATCCTCATAAGTAACCCCCATAAATAACTCAGACAAACCAATATCCACCTAGTCGATCGGGTCCACTTCAGATCTAATTATCTCTGATGAATAGGGAAAAGTGCAGTACAATGATGGGATACTCCTGATAACTTCCTTTCCTTCCCTTTCTGCTCTTTTACGATCTAGCATTTATTTCTTGTCCCTGGCAGTAGGTTTAAACCCTAGTCCAAAAGTGTCTTTCTTCCTTGAAACTCTACTGGTTCTAGAACTCCTTACAAATTACGTTCGAGACCCTTGCTTATCTCATATTCTCCTCGAATCATCTCTTTAGCCATCATGAGGCTGGTTTCTGGTAAATTCATTCCCACCACTGACTTCTCCTTAGACACCCATCCTACCGAGATAATATCAACCACATGGTGGGGAGCAATCAGAGCTTTTCTACCACTTTTCTCATTTGACCCAAAACTAATAATCATAGTACAATCATCTTCCACAAACACTGTGATCAATTGGCTTTCACCACAAATCTCAACATCTGATAGAGCGAAGATGATATAACGCCTGAAGTATGAATCCAAGGTCGTCCAGGTAGAATGTTGTAAATGCTTGATAAATTCATGACTTGGCACATGACTTGGAATTGTACAGGTCTGATTTCTAACACTAAATCCACTTCCCTTATTGATTCTCTTTTCGCACCATCAAATCCTCTCACAACGATTGCAGACGGGCGAAATTTAGTTTCTTGAAATCTCAATTTAACTAAAGTATTCCATGGACATATATTTAAACCAGATCCGTTGTCTATCAGAACTCTTAACAATAACTTTCCATTACAACGGATCGAGATATACAGTGCTTTGTTGTGTCCAATCCCTTCGGAAGTTAGATCTTCATCAGAAAAAAAAATCTGGTTGGAAGCCAAAACATGTTCAACTACGTGGGTGAATTGTCAACCGGAATATTCTTAGACACTTGAGCCTCATTTAAAACCTTAAGTAGAGCTTCTCTATGAAGTTTAGAAGTCAAAAGCAGGTTCAACATAGAAATTTGGACAGGCATTTTGTCCAATTGCTCGATCACCTTGTACTCACTTTTCTTCAACATTCCAAGAAAATTGAATACCTCTTTTTTGGTAACAGTTGGTCTTGTTTGTGCGGTATTTTCCTTCTCTTTTGATGACTCATTAACTGCGGGTTCATTTAAGATCCTTCTAGATCTAGTGATAGCAGTCACCTCCTTCTTAGGCATTTCTTCTCCTACAATTAATAACGTAGGCTCGCCATAATTTCATGGGGCTTTTTGTAGGTTAAGAACTGGAGTTTGTTTAGGCAATTCAAGTATCACAAGTTTTGATGGCTCACATTCGAAAGGTATCACGTCCAAGATAAAAAGATCAGCATTTTTCTTGACTTCGTAGATTTCTTCCTCTAGTATAAATGGTTCTCTAATGACTCCCATTAGCTCAGCTTCATCTAAAATGTATTGTGTGGGTTTCTCGATCTTCTCGTCTATGGTAATAGCTCCAACAGTATCCTTGTGCGTAGGAAGAGAATTTTTGCTAACACTTGGTCCTTGTTCATCTCTCTTTCTCAGAACTATGTCTCCGGCCTCAATTATGTCTTGGATTTTATGTTTAAATGTCCAACAATTGGTAGTTGAATGTCCAGGAGCTCCCGAATGATAAGCACAAAAAAATTGAATCATAACCAGTGGGAATGCCCCTAAAGTAATTTTTAAGAGGTATCGTGCCAATTTTTCCTGCGGTCTTGAGCTATTCATATAACTGATCAAGAGGCCGACCTAAATTGGTTAAAGTTCTATATGGAGTTAGATTTTGGGTGTCATAGGTTTGTTGGTAGTTATAATTTGGGTTGGCGGTGAAATAGGTCTTGGATTATAAGGATGGCGAGATCTAGTTTGAAAAGTGGGTGGAGGAATATGAAATGGCATTGTGGGTGTGTTTGGGTAATTTGGTCGAGGTCGGGAATGGTTAATGGTAGTATGATAAACAGGTCGAGAGCTTGGTTGGTATGGATAACGGGGTGAGTAGGTGGGGTATTATTGGTATTTAGGTCGGAAAAAAGGGTTTTGGTTCCAAACGAATGAAGTTTTCTCCTCTCTCTTCTTGAATTGGGATTTCTTGTTACTACTGCCTTGATTTTGCATCGTTTCCAATTGCGATTTCAGAGCCGACACATTAACAATCTTCCCTGCTCTCACGAACTCATCATATTCTTTCAACTTATTAACAATTTTTGCGAAGGAACATCCAGTCATGCAGAAACTTTTCTCAAAATAGAGCGGGTCATAGGTTTTGATAAACATACGAACAATTTCATCTTCAGTCATGGGAGGTTCCACTTTGGCAGCCAATTTTCTCCATCTCTTTGCATACATCTTGTGATCCTCAAATGGCTTCTTTTTGGTTCCTTCCAGTGTGGTTTCACCCAACTATAAGGAACAAATCCACCCATGTGTCGTATTCGTCGGAGCAAGCTCTTAGTTGTACTCGTATTGTCTTACAAATGTAGTTGATAAATCTACCCATGTCCTCATGTTTTCGGGTTTCAAATTGGAATACCAGTCCAGTGCATCGCCTTCTAAGCTCTTGGGGAACAACCGAACTGGCAGATTCTCATCATCTATTGACTTGCCTAATTTGTTGGCAAACATTCAGAGATGCATCTTGGGATTGCCCGTTCCGTCATACTTGTTAAATTTGGGTGCTTTAAAACCCACAGGATGTTGCATATCCGGAAATAGGTACAACTCGTTATAATCCAATGCTCCTTGTTTGCTCAAACTTTGACTCTTCCTCATAAACTCGTCAAAACGATGCTTTCTTTTTAGCAAATTCTTGTCAATCGGCGCCAAGAATTCCCCTGTTTCGACTTTTCCTTGGGCAGTGGTGTCTATCGTGAATGGTTCAGTGGTGGAATAGTAATATGGTCCTAAGGTTCAAGTGACATGTTCAAATTAACAAGTGGGTAATTTAAAGGAATTTGAGGGTGAGAAGGATTGACTTGGATGTTAGGTGTTTAGGTGTGTGATAGGGCATGAGTGGGATAAGTGAAAGCTTTCTCAGGTGGATTTGTGACATGTGGAGTAAAGGAGGTTTGAGTATAGAGCAAAAGTATTGGTTGCGATTCAGATTGACTAGCAGGTAAAGACTCATGTTGGACACCATTACCACTACCAGCGACCAACTAATCAATCCGCGCCGTTGCACGGTCATTTTCACACTTAGTTTAGTGAATCTGTTTAGCACTTCGCTCAGTTGAACTTCCAGGTTTGCCAAATCAGCTGATGGTGCGGTTGCAGGCCTGTTGGACGATTTTGGGCGTGTACTCATATTTACACAAGTTCTTAAAGTTTGGCTATGCGATCGGGTAATGATGGAGTTTTTTTGTATAGCTATGTTTACGATTACCTGATAGTAAAGGAAAGAAATCGATTCAGGAATTATTTTTGTATCAAATTTCTGTACTTTATTCAAGAAAAAGAAAAAGGAAAAAGACATGAGTTAGTAGATGTTCAAATAATTCGGATGCATGTCCTATAAGGGAGCCTTTTTTGCGCCAAGGGTAGGTCTAATATGATGCAAAACCTTCAAAGTGGGACCCATTTATCAAATCTGCTTTTGACCACCATTTTGCACAAAGGAAAAGTTATTTCAAAATTCAGATTTTCATTTATAAATATTATTTACATCATTCCTCAGAGACGGTCTCGTACAAAGTCATTAAATCTCTTTAACCTATTTATTACAGCATTCTTGGATTCCCTAACATAAGGATTTCTCATAAGTTCCACTTCATCGTACAGTTCTCCGCATTTTCTTTTCAATTCTCGATGTTTCTCTTGCATCTTTTCACATGCCTCCTTATGTTTTTCGGCCATCTCTTAATGAGTTTTAACGGATTCCTTCAGTTGCAAATTTTCTGTCTTTGGCTTCGATAATGGCCCTCAATCTCTTAACCTCTTCGGATGGTTCATCTCGCGATTCTTGCATATTCAAACCCTTGAACTAGTCCTCGTATTGCGGAGTTACTAAACCCTTTTGTTTGAATTCCAGAATGTACTTGACATGCTCGTCGTTGGACAATGTCCCCCAGGCCTCAATGATAGGAATCTTCTTCGGAATTTCATTTGGACATATTCCTTTGTCAAAAACAATGATAAATTCAATCAAATCAAATGTGTACGGTACTTCTTGAATACGGCCCAACTGTCGGAGAAATCTCTTCGGATCATATGCCATGATACCCTGGGTACCCAATGACGGAATGGACTCGAATACCTTGGTACGAAGTACGGGTTTAATACAATTAGTCCAATCTAAAATCCATCTAACATTCTGATCAGGCAAGCTCTTTAAGAAATCCACATACTCTAATGCATTACTTGGCGAATCAGTTCCATTAACTCTCTTATGATGTGTAATTATTCAATTATACCCAGACATCGGCAAATTATCAGGAATAGGTGATCATCTCAGGAAGTGCTCCATAACCCATGTGTGCAAAACCAAATTCGATCCATGAAAGAATTTTTCACGTCTTTGACAAGTAGTGCAAGTTATAAAGATATTGGCTAAGATAGTCAGAACAATAGAACATTGCCTACCTTTTATCCCTAGAAATAGATCAAACATGACTTTGGTGAGTTTAAAATCTATCTTTTTGTCTTTCCTTGGAAAAAGGTAAATTCCGGCCATAACCAATCCATACACCCACACCCTTTTACGTTCCCATATTGCCTTGGATGTAGATGAGAAATCTCCTAAGTGTCTCTTGAAACCATCTCTCAATGTGAATCGGTCGAATAAGAATTTTACGTCGATGCTTTGGTCAAACCCTCATATTACGGATTCCCTTAACCCAGTGAAATTGCAGAACTTGGCTTTGTTAGACACCAACGGGAATATTACGGCGGTACTATGAATCGGCAAGTTGAGAAGGTCAGAAACTTCCTCAATTGTCACGGTCATTTCTTTCTTACCTAGTCTAAACGCGGAGCAAGTAGGGTCCCACAAATGTATTAAGGCTTCTACTAAGCAGCCTTCAGATTTAATATCCTTGAAATCCCCAATTGGTCCTTAGTCAGAGGCTACTTAGTTAATTTCACTAGGTGAAAGCAATGCGGGCCACCTTTTTATCTCAATCGGCACTACTAACATTTGTTGAACTTGTCGAAGGCGCTCCATCTAGAAACAAAAAGTTGGTGTCAAGTACCTTACCTACAGGTCCCACTTTTTTGGTTAAACATGAATTTAAACTTGCAAATCCTGAAATAGGGTTAAATACCCATGGGAATACAGGGTTAGTTTATTTTTAACACGGAATTCCCTAAATGGCATTCCCTCTAAATTTTGTGCATGATGCCAGTTTATCAAAACAATTAAATATGCAATTTGAAATTTAAACATGACCTAAGTGACCCTTCATATATCAAGGTGGGCCTAAAATGACATGCAATTATTAACCTACGAATGCAATACATCGGAATCTAAAAGTGCAATAACCTATCTAAGAGGGTAGGTTCTAAAAGAGTATCACGCCAGAATTCTTATTTTCGAATGTTTGTGAATGCAATAGACAAGAAAATAAGGAAATGTTAGTTCACCAATTGATCACATAACACATTGGAGCAATTTAGATGATACAAAAAGTGAAAAAGAAAGTAAGGAAAGAGGGGTGGAATCCCTCCCTTCGTGTCTAGTGTTCCTAATTGGGTACGGTCGACTCTATCCTAGGTGATTTCTAATATGGACGCATGAGATTGGGCTCACTAATGCATCTAAACTCGATAAAGTTTCAAGTCCCCAAACCTTCAGATGAAAGGCTAAGGGTCATCAATCCCAAGGCCTAAAAGTCAGTAGTTCGAGTGATCTCTCGGACATTGTTACGCGCACGTCGTGCCACAACCACATGTCCAAGTGGATCGATCCTAATCCTAACGGGTGGAGTGGTGTGACAACCACTAAAAGTAAAAAGAAATGAGGGGTTATAAAAGTAAAATGTATGCACGTATGAAGCACCCCTATTGAAGGGAGGGATTGAATACCATTTAAAAACAGGTGAAGGTTTTAGAGTGACTATCCCCCTCCCAAAATGCAAGCCCGATTAAACATAAGTAAATGAAGAAGATAAGCACATTATTCACATACACGGATATCGATACATTTGCACGTGTTAAATGTAAGAAAACCCTAGAAAAGGAAAAATGCAACCCTAAACTTCCAAATGTGATATATAAAAAGGTTAACAGAAAAAAAAAGATTGATTAAATCAAATGTTCAAACTCTCTAATTCCCCAATGGAATTGCCAGCTGTCGCGCCCCATTTTTAAATAAAAAAATAAAATGTTTATAGAAAAT